>JAFMSR010000001.1:1635743-1855094 GCA_022818135.1 Saxidomus purpurata | reverse complement strand
CGTTAATAAGAGATTGGTAAAAACATGCATATTACAACTGAAATGAGACAGTTGAAAATATAAGAATTTGCATTGCGACCGCCATCTTGTAAAATAAATCACTTGCCAAAACTGCGAGCTTTAAGAATGCCAAATTACAAATCTATGAAAGTTCAATCATTTCAGCAAACCATAATTTACCTCGGAAGAACTAAAGGACTAAATGACAAACCTTGGCAATATCAAGCCCAACCTTCAACCTTCTACCACATGTCTTCAACAGAAACTAACCGCGCTTCTTGTTTAAATGTACTCCACCAACTTTCGTATTAGACAAAACGAGACTTGCCTTTAAATGTACAAGTAAATCGGAAAGCATAAGTAAAACAAAGGGGAATCTAGCGGGTATAAATTGAAAGAGGCGAACAGTGGGGGCAACCGATACAAAGAAGTCAATATGACTAATTGCTTCTATATTGTATTGCATTGCATTGGGAAAAGGGTGGTGGTGATACAGTTTATGTTAAAAAAAGTTCAATGTATTCGGAGAGATGACATTGAAAGAGAAGATATGTAGATAATATGGCTTAAACTAAGACCTCTGAACCAAAAGCCTTTTATCCTGGGATTTGAATACCGCTCACCATCATCCTTAAAGTCATGGACTTTAAGCTACGAAGAAACACTGGAGAAACTAGTGTGAGAGAATAAAGAGATTTTAACAATAGGTGATTTTAATTTAGATTTATACTGTAAAAATACTGTAACAAAACACTGGATTAATCTAACTGCCAATTTTATTCTCAGACAAATTGTTGATTTACCAACAAGAATTACACAAAAACATCTGCTTTAATAGGCCATGCTTATACAAGCATTGCATGTTATATTAAGAGTGTATCGGTTCCTAAACTTTCATTTAGTGATCATTTCGAATCTGCATTACCAAGACAACTTCAGTAAAATCAGATGGTCCAATGCATAAGTTATCTCATACAGAAATATAACTGCTGTTGATGAACATGCACTTATGAAAACCCAGCGTATAAAACACACAAACCAAATTGATTTAAAAAAGAAATACAAACAGCAATTAAACAGAGAGACCATTTCAAAAGTATCCCGGAGGTTACGGGTTCGAGCCCCACTGGGGTAACGACCGTACTTCCTCATATGACACCAGTACTGGTTTTTCTAGTAGTGACTCGATAAGCTACAAGCTTTCTTCACAATCGAGCTAAAATAAATTAGTATAAACTAAAAGTATGGGGGATTACGAAAAGTATAAAAATTGTCGAAACAAGGTAAAACGCATTATCAAAATGGCAAGGAAACCGTTTTTTACAGAAACCATTAATAATATGCTTAAAAGGACAATAAAACATTTCGGAAGAATCTTAAAGATCTATCTGGTAGTCCTTTAAACAATCAAACCTATTTCATAAAATTTATGATGATAAAAGCAATCCAATTTCTGATCCGGAAATAACAGCAAATTTTTCGGCGCAGCCGTATTAAGCTCGCATTGACCGGAAGTTTGGGATTCTTCAACCCCCAATGAAATGACGAGTTTTTTGTTTGTAATTGTGCTTATTATGTCCACCGTCCTCTAAAGAGGCTATAATCGGTACGACCCGGTAAAATTTTGATTTGATTTGATGAGAATTTTATCAAGGTCCGTCCAAAAGAGCACTTATGTTAGCTTAATATTTGGATAAGACCCCGGCATGACTCCCGTCATGCCGAAAAAATAAAATTTTGAAGCCAGAAATAGGAGAAATTTACCTGACTGCAATTTCCAGCCAGTATAGCCAAAGGTTGTATTTGATTGGTTACCAAATAGTAGGCCAATCACGGCGACCAATGAGATCTAAGTGTGATTGACCTAGTTTGTATGTCTGGATCGTGGTAGCCTAACAGTTTTTAGAAAATTTTGATACTAGATGTTATATGTGTTTGTTTTGTAAAGTAAAAATCCCCTTTAATAAAGTGTTGTCCTATTTTTATTTTGCTTAGCTTTTTGTGATGATAAAAATTTTAATTGTCCTGAATGATAGAATAAAATGTTGTCCGAAAAAATGGTTTTACTTATTTGAACAAGCTAAAAAGTATGCATGAAAGTTTGACTTATGTTCCTACTCCGAAATTTTGAAAATATAAAAACCCCTTAAAAGCCAAATAAGCCAGCAACCGCACAGGCTACTTGTTAACTTTACTTCTTTAATTATAATGGTGTACAATAGAAAATTATAAAGAGACTTGTACTAGTTGGTTGTTTACTACCGGAGCTAGAAGCAAAAATCGGATAGCGAATTAACACATGGAGCCAGGAGAGACAAAAATGATTAACCAATCAGCAGGGTGCTAATGGCCGCCAGTTCGGTCTACTACTGTTGAAAAAGCACAGTCATTAATGTAATTATTTGAATCATTTGTATCATAAATTAGATAAAATGCCAAAATTTTTCTTTAAATATATGAATGTTGCTGTAGATCATGAGTTCGTAAAATAGAAATTTTATTAAAATTTTGTGGAATTTTGGTGAGAAATTTTTTTTAATTGTTTCAGAAGGAAATTTTAATTTTAATCTGTTAATCTGTTTTTATTTTTTACTTATAAATAATAATAGAAGTAAGTGTAGATCATGATTTGCATGATCGGCGATTCGGTCCTCGGACGGATGCTGGTGAACTACTATTCCTGATCCTGGTTGACTAACCAGTACTTTTCACATCTTCTTTGTTGTGAGTGATTGGGTTTTTCGTGCCTGAGTAAGATTGTTCTTAATGTAGTTTTGATCTTATATTACACATCTTTATTGGTTCGAAAATATAATTGCGAAAGTTAGATATGCTTTTTAAGATTAACATTGCTGTTCGTACTACTTGACCTGACCTACTTGTTGGTTTTGGGTGACCTACTGCGACTTTTAGTGCACACGAACCGGATGGAGTTATAACAGGTGCGCGTTTGGCTTTTTTGGATCCGGCTATTTTTTGACAGTAGATTACTGTTTCCATTTAGGAAATAAGTAGTGTTTTATGCATTTTCTGCAATGTCTGGGGTATCTAGTTATAGGATCAATCACTGTTTTTGGTTAGTTATGACTTTTTATATGGGCATTAAGTATGCATTTTCTTGTCTAAGCAGTCATTAATTGTGATTATTTCTATTTTCTACGTTTTTCCAGTCATTGTCCTGGTGATTATTTTGGACATTTATTAGTTGTATGTTTGTTTTTGTAATCACCAGGGGTTTGTATATGCGTGGGTTATAATGGTATGTCGCCACAGACACTATTTTTTCCTATGTAGGTATCAAATTTCTTACTCAGACACTAGAACCGCTGAAAAGTAAAAATTTGTTAATTTCACATATTTCTATAAAATGACTAATAACTATCTAATCTACTGAGCTTCCGTCACATGTCAAGATGTCGGCTTTATACCAGGTTTGTCACGTGGTAGGTATTTGTAGTAATTATTCTATACATGTGTTTTTTATATATTTAGATAGAGAAAAAAGGATTTTTTGCCGATTTTGTTTAAATAAAGCTTTTTTCTTACGTTTTTTTGTGTTATATCTTTGGTCCTTGTTATTCTAAATATAATTTGGTCGAAATATAAACTGTCAATGTTTTGTATCCTTTATAAATTGTCTTTTATGCTACAAAATTTTGGAAAATCGCGGAATAAATTATCTGTAATAAAATTGTCTAATGTTTTCAATCTTTTCTATTTTCATTTCAAATCTTTACTAAATCGTGCTTTATAGTTATGGCTAGGGTGTTGGGTAGCCCTTATCTAGTTCTAAAGTTTTTTGTTATAAAATTTTCATGTTTTCCGGAGGTATATGAATTCAGTGTTTTAGATATGTGTTTTGTCTAAAAGATTCACCTGAGGTGGGCGTTTGATGTCCTTGACCTTTCTGTACCGGAAGCTCATTCTTGTTAACATATATACATGTATAATAAAGTATACTAAACTACTTAAAGGTAAATTACAGGACCCGGTAAAATGACGAGTAGAATGTATTTATAACATTTTTCAAATGAGAAATTTACGCTGTAAGGCGCCTTCTGATTGGATAATACTAATAATACTGATAATTCTGATTGGGTGCATAGAATGACCAAACCAACTGAGACTGAAAAAGAACGAAAAATAGTTCATGCAGGCCAAAAACAACTATTTTTTCAAACGATAATGTAATGTACTAATAATACTGATAATTCTGATTGGGTGCATAGAATGACCAAAAACAACTGAAAGACTAAAAAAGAACGAAAAACAGTTTATGCAGACCAAAAACAACTATTTTTTCAAACGATAATGTATAATTTAAGTTTTAAATGAATGAAGGAATTTGTTAATAGTGAATAATCAATCAGTACTAGCGATATAATATTATCTTTAAAAAAACCAAGTTGTTTTCGGTCAACAGTATTTGTTTTTCGGTCTTTTTTTGGTCATTTGATTTGATTTGTAATACGATATTTACTTTCTTCATTTATCAATGGACCGTGATTTATCTGATACATGATTTAAGTTTATGATTTAAGTAAGTACATAATTCATATCTTTCAACATAATATGTTGTTGCCAATTAGAACTTTATAGTAATTTATACTTTCTCGGCTAGTGAATAAAAGTCAGTAATTCTAATAACATATTTGGTAAAAAAAAAACAGGGTTAAGTTTGTTTTCCTGACGCACATGTCACGGTACATATTTCATTTCAATTGGGAAGAAAGCTTAGCTCAGTTGGTAGAGCGTTCGGTTTAACATCTCCAGGGCCATGGGTTCAATTCCGATCAAGGTGTACTTTAAAAGAAAAAAAATCGCTATAAAGTCTAGCATATCTACTCAAAATTGCGCCGAACATCTTTTTTATTAAAGATAGTTTTTGTTTATGAATGTGTTTCAGTCAGTACACAAACAGTTTTCAGATAATGCATTTCCACTAGAAAATCAACTAGCAAATACTTCAATATTTGAAATTCCTACTGTGACTGAAGACTACTGCGTAACCTTGATGTTAATTAATAAATCAACTGGGTTGGATGGTATGGTATGGTATGGTATGGTATGGTATCGTATTGTATTTATGTAACACGGCTTCGTACTATCAATTTATTTACATAAAATCAAATTAGCAGCAGTTTGTACTTCATAAGGGTACGGCCTATGTATATAGGTCTGTGATATAGATACAGAACGGCGTACCGGTGTCGGTTTTTAGTACAATCTATTTCGTTAGAATTATTTCCCTTTATTGTGACGTAAAATTTCCCGCCACGACGTTGTAGAAACTGCACTCATTAGCTGATAGCTAAAACAACTTCAACGTACCCGGTTTATATGCTTGACAGAACGGGTACGCTGAAGCTTACTCCGTAGGGAAAGCGTACCAATAATCGTGCCAGGAATCTGACACGCTCGCATTTCAGTATTTCATGAGCAATAAGTGAAAACAATAAATAATTTTATTGATCAGACCATAATCTTTTAATTTGCTAAATTTGAATATCAAATTTTATCTATTTAACGTAAAGCTTTACAAAAGTTTCGAACAGGTCAGAATTTTCACCAATTGGCCGCCATCTTGCCGATTTGACAGTTATCACGTGACCGTTCCCAAGAACCTTTGGAAAGGGATCTCTGCGGGAAATCGCCGAAGGTTCCGATTGAGGTCACGGGGACAGTTCATTTATTTACATGAGCACGTGCGTTTTGGCGCGAACACTGTCAAGGTCTGTTCCGCGTCGAAAATAAAGTCAATTTCTTTTGAAATAAAAAAACATAGTGGTAAATGCTATTGTATATTTACACTCGTTCTTTATATCATCTAAACACTAAACAAAAGGAAAATAGCGAGCGTTCTGAACTACATGAAAAATAAGTGCGATTGCATCATACGAGATCTCGCGAGAGCAGGCATTTGGAAATGTCCGTTGTAAATGTAAACACAATGATGTAGGTTTGAAAAATCGGTGTTTTTGTAGTCAACTTTGGTTGTAGAACACCGTAATTGGTTTGAAAAGATGAATTTATAAATATATGACCCAAACATGATCATATTTCCCTACTTAACGTACATTAGATGAAAATTTGCATGATCTGTTATTCTGGTAAGGATTCGTAGTAGGGCTGATCCAAAACTCTAAAGCCGCAGCTGACGAAAAACAAAATATTAAAATAGCGGCATTTAGAGTTTTGGAAGCCAGAACTACACCGTCTCTTGATTTTTTGTGGTGGGTAGGTAAATTTTATTATTTAATTTTTTTATGCTCCCGAAGGGTGGCATATTAAAATCGCACTGTCCGTCCGTCCGTCCGTCCCCACTTACAAATTCGTGTCCGGACTGTAACTCTGCCATGCATTGAAGGATTTTAAAATAACTTGGCACACATGTCTAGCACATCAAGACGATGTGTCGCGTGCAAGACTCATATCCCTACCTCATAAGTCAAGGTCATACTTGGAGTATGAAGGTTATGGAATCTTCTATATGTATGCACACATTCGTGTCCGGACTGTAACTTTGTCATGCATTGAAGGATTTTAAAATAACTTGTCACAAATGTCTAGCACATCAAGACGACATGTCGCGTGCAAGACCCACGTCCCTAGCTCAAAGGTCAAGGTCATTCTTGGAGTTTGAAGGTAATGGATTCCTCTATATATGCACACAATCGTGTCCGGACTGTAACTTTGTCATGCATTGAAGGATTTTAAAATAAATTGGCACAAATGTCTAGCACATCAAGACGATGTGTCGCGTGCAAGACCTACGTCCCTACCTCAAAGGTCAAGGTCATACTTTGAGTTTGAAGGTAATGGATTCCTCTATATATGCACACATTCGTGTCCGGACTGTAACTTTGTCATGCATTGAAGGATTTTAAAATAATTTGGCACAAATGTCTAGCACATCAAGATGATGTGTCGCATGCAAGACCCACATCCCTACCACAAAGGTCAAGGTCACACCTACAGTTTAAAGGTAATGGAGTCCTGTATATATGCATACGTTTGTGTCCAGACTATAACTTTATCATGCTTTGAAGGATTTTAAAATGACTTGGCACAAATGTCTAGCACATCAAGCGGATGTGTCGCGTGCAAGACCCAAGTCCCAACCTCAAAGGTCAAGGTCACACTTAGTGTTTAAAGTAATGGAATACTGTATGCATGGTTGATCTGTCATGCATGGGGAAGGATTTTAAAATTACATAGCACATTTATTGAGCACATGGAGAGGACACAGACTGTGAGGCACCTCTTTCGGGGGCATTCATCACTTGTGAGGGACAGCTCTTGTTTCAGGGATCACGTTTGAGGGCGACGTGGGCGAAATAGTCGCCGTATCCCCGGCCATTTCGCCGTGATCGCATAGAAAAGCCAAAACAAAGTCGCTCTATTTTTCATAAACAATGACAATGTATTCGTGTGTCAGTCTCGATACCGCACCGCCTACTGGCTACTGTTAGTTAAATCAGCTTTCATTGGTCAATAATAAATGGTAAGCCAATCAAAAGCGGCGAGACAACCTAGCGATTGTTGACATGTGCGTTTTGACATGTGTACTGTTTATTGTAAATTTAATAGTTGAGTATACATCGGATGAGCATTGATTGGGAACAATAAGGACCAATTACACATGCTTACAATTAAACTGGCTGTTAAGATGCCAGTAAGTTCTTTGATCGTATTCACACGTTTTATTTACAGTATACACTGCTTGTTCAGTTGTTGACCGTTTGCTGCATTTTTTTTATCTCGGTTATCAATTCATTAATCGGCGATTTAAATCAGTAGGAAAAAGAGTTTTAATAAAATATTTTATGCAATCACATTGCATTTCACTGTAAAAATGTTAAAAATCTCGAAGGAACCCACAGAACATAATATCACTGTTCAAGAATGTTATTAATGAGAAAGAATTTTTATAAATAAATAAAGCTTGTTTTATGCAGTTGTTTTAGTATGAAAAGGGTATACTGATATTACTTTAAACGTTATCAACGCGTTGTACAAACTTCTCCCTGTTCTGAAAAACTTCTCCCTAATGTCTCTGGAGGGAGAAGTCACCTCTCCCTATGAGTCTGGGCTAGCGTGATCCCTGTGTTTTCTTCTTGAATTCAAAGGTTTGGCAGACATCGTCAATATTAGGACTTGCACTAATATTCCGGGGCGTAAAATGACTGAAAAAGACCAAAAAACTGTTTAAGGAGACCGAAAACTACTTTTTTGAAAAGATTATCAGTTTAAATGAAAAAGTTTACAAATATTGTATTACAAATCAAGTAAAAAGATTGTAAAACAAACCCAAAACTTTCTGAATTAGCACTACATATTTTGTAATGGATGCGGCACGGGAACTTGTCAAAACAGACAAAAAAATTATTCACATACATACAAATTCCTTCATATATATGAGATTTAAGTTATAAATAGTACATTATCTTTTTTAAAAAGTTGTTTTCGGTAAACATAAACTGTTTTTCGGTTCTTTTTTGGTCTCGGTCATTCTATGCACCCCTCCTTCACATATTAGATATGTAAGTGTAACTGTTAACCATATAAAATAAACAAGAGCTGTCCATAACATAGCACGCTGGACTATAGGAGTGATCTTGTTTACAAACAAAACTCTGTATTACGCAATAGTTTCTACTGATAAAGAGATCAATGTGGAGGGTAGTGGTCGCTATTCCCGTGTTTTTGTATTGTTAGGGGTGTTTTAGACAGCCGTAACTTTAAAAAAAGAAGATATTTAAAAATGTTTTATATCACTGGAAAGCTAATTAAATATAGTTTACACTTTACTCATAATTTTCAATTTTTGTTAAGATTCAAAATGCAATATTCGCAAGCGCGTAACTTGCACTGGTTTCGTAAATGGTTATAGCAGCAACAAGCCATTATGAAAAATCAAGTGTCATTAAAAACATATTTTTTTCAAAAGCGACATTTTAATGTGAAAATATGAGTATTCAAGAGCATTTCATAACTTTTTGAATTTTAAAAACCCTTCAAATAGCAGAAAATTTATAAAAATTCAAAAATTCCTTTTCGATACACAAGCATTGTATTAAACACAACTGTTATTGCCCACCAGCAATCTTATCAGAATTGCCGTGTAACGTCACGGCCATCTCCTATTGTGGGTGCTTGCTAATAAAACTTTTATCAGTATAATAGCAAAACAAAATTCTGCTGACTCTTCAGTATAAACTAGAAATGTTGAATCATAAAAAGACGTCAAAATCTATCACTATATATTCAATTTTTGGTAAATTAATTGTTTGATACAAAATGAACTCCTGTGTACATGATTGTGTGTGTGTATGTCGTGTGTGTGTGCGTGTGCGCGCGTGTGTGTGTGTTGGTGGTGTGCACTTCTGGGTGATGTGGGGTTCGTTTTGGGGAGGCTGCGTTTTTGGTACGTGGCATTCCCTGTTTGATATTATTTTTGTTTTTTCCCTGAACACTTATAATTGCTAAGTTTGATATAACTACCATAAGTGGTTACTGAATATGGAACAGTTTTGATGCAAAAATTACATTGATCCTTCTGACATCCCATCTTGCATTGTTACGTGTGTATTTGTCCATCTGATATTACATGTTTCTTTTTGATATGTTCTATGCTTAAAACTGGGGCCATCATTAAAAAAATGTTGGTTTGCGGTGCTCCGACCCACAATTTTTGGGGTGGGTAGGTAGGTAGGGAATTTTTTTTTTATTTTTTTTTTTTTTACAGACAACAAAGGCAAATCTATATGACCCTCAGTCTGATGTAAGGGGCATGCATATTTTAGATAACAGCACTGAGAATTCAACGACCGAACCATTTTATTAATTTTCAGATACATGTGTACACTTTAATTCTTTCTAGGAAGTCTTTTAATAATGGGTCTCCCAGAGTCCTTGCAGGGTTTGCAGATTGGCAGTACAACACGGTGGGTCTGTAGAGCATCAACTTTGGCATTTTTTTCGAAGTTTTCTACAACATTTTCATCAATATCAATCCCCTCTGTCGTAATGTCAAATACATCAAACCATGTGTCTGTTTTTCTGAATTTCCGTATACCATTTTTAACGACCGAAGTCACCTTTTCTTCACCAGTGCTTATAATATGTACATTAAACAGAAAATGTGATATCTTCCGTAATGGAGGCTGCCATTTTGATTTTGTATGCGTTACGAGAAAAGCCGAGAATTCCCACATGTATTATACAGTGAATAATCTAGGTTTTGATTTATATGAGTCCCTGGGACGCACATATGAAACAATGAGTCCCTTTCCAAAAAGTCAGAAAATAGAATCGGACATCCTCGCCGAATTACTTTCTTTGCGAATCGCCGCTGTAATGTGTTGTTTTTTTCTTCAAATATAATTGTTTCTAAAAGTATTGAGTTACTGAAAATATTAATTACCTTTTACGCAGATTTAAAATATTTATTTCCGTAAAAAAATCTGCTGTAATTAGTCAATGTTTATTCTCCAATTATCATTTGTCACTCGTGAATGTCGCGGTAGGTGTGAAAAATACGAGCATTCATAAAGGGTGACAAAATAACTACGTCAACTTTGAAATTTCGAGCTATGTGACACCACTGTTTGAGTAACGTTTGACAAAAGTATTTTCAATTAACTAAATTAACATTTATAAGTTCCAACTATTCTTTATTTAAAATAAACGTTATGTTTATAACAAAATCGCGGCGCTTCAAGCCGATTTTTTCTAAGAACAATTTTCTTCTACAATGTATTTACTTTAAAGAATTACCTTTGCCGAATAAAATAATTTCTACAGCGACTTCTTTTACTCATAAAGCCGCAGGTGTTACGAGATCAAAGCACGTACGCCGACGCCGAGTTTCGTTTGATCCAAGCGAAGCACGTGGCATTAAAAAGACCGAATATTTTGACAGGTCTGATAATTTTGCAAATTTTATAAAAACTAGTTTGGAATAGACAATGTATAAAATGAGTAAGTTTTATTTGGTTATGCACTATATCAAGCTATACAAATGCTCGTTGGTCAGCAAATATTTTCGAATTTGATAAATGTACAAAAGTAAAAAAATACGTGTATACAAATTTTCACGTAAAATAATTCTAATTTAATGTCCTGTTAGCTGTCTGAAACACCACTTAAAGTACCGCGATTTTACACCCGTGAAGTGCCGCGATTTTTTAACGATTTCATGCGAAAATGCTTCTAAATACTCGCAGGAAATGCAAGTTCGTGGACGATATTCTTTTATACAAACTGCCGCGAGCATATACCCAAGTCTCGCTTTTCACGTGCTTGCGTCCTAAAGGACGCACATATTTCAAATCTTTGCGTCCTTTTCATTTTTTGTGATAGACGCAGGACGCACGGCTAGATTATTCACTGATTATAAAAAGCGAAAAGGACCAAACGCGAAATTGGCCCAAAGAAACGAAATGGGACCAAATAAAAAAAAAATCAGCAGCGGTAGCGATAAAAAAGATCGGGTCGGGGCTAATTTCGGTGAGTCGGTCGGAGCACCGCAAACCAACATTTTTTTAATGATGGCCTGGAGAAATGATTACACCTTTCTGGGAGATGAAGTGTTGTATTCTACATTATTTCATATATCAGTGTTCTGTATTTGCTATCAAACTGAACTTATATTTAAAGATGATTGAGTTAATGGTCGAAATTAAGTTGAACAACCTGACTGCATTGTTTGGCTGTCATTCATACCCTCATCATAACATTCTATAAATGATACTGGATCGAAATGTATTTCTTAATAATTGCGTTTGTCATACTTGAAATGTATGATTTAAACGTCTTTTTACATATTAGCCAACTGCTAATAAAGACCAATATAGCAATGTTATACTGACATAGGCATAATATATCTAAGCTAAACAACGCATGCCAGTTGGACGAACAATGCATGTCATCACGCACTGTTGAAACGTTCACTCGCATTATCACTGTGGTGTAACCGAGACGGTTAACATATTTTCGGAATTTCCAAGATGGCGGACGAGAGTGGATGTGAAAAGTAGGTGTCTTAATTTTTTCTTCGTAACTAGTTAAAAACGAATTTCAGAAATGAAATTCTTACACAGACCGATAGTAAAATGATTTTGCCATTCTAGGCTTTATCCGTTTCATTAAACAGTGTCTACTTTTCTAAATATCGTTGATAAAAGTGAACCAAATGCCGGTGCTCCGAAATGAAGCGAGAGGTCATGTGTGTTTTTACTCGGCAAAAGTTCATTCTTTGATGGATAAGTCCACGAAAACCACTCCTCAGTAGATTATGTTGTTATCTTAAAGAACAAAATACTTTATGTTGATATATATACAGAAAATGGACAAAAAAGCCACTTACACGAAATATGCTCTGTACGGTCCATATACATATGTTGAATCACACGTTTCTTTCCCTGTACGGTTCGTATATGCATAAAAACTGTACGGTGCGTAGCAAAATTTGAACAAAATTACTGTACG
The DNA here is from genome assembly GCA_022818135.1 of Saxidomus purpurata. Classification (NCBI taxonomy): domain Eukaryota; kingdom Metazoa; phylum Mollusca; class Bivalvia; order Venerida; family Veneridae; genus Saxidomus; species Saxidomus purpurata. The sequence goes on along the minus strand of JAFMSR010000001.1, from coordinate 1,842,602 downwards.
GTCCGTAGATGAAACCGTACTGATGGGTTCTTGTAATATATAGTTTGAAGCTTACCTGAACAAAAAGTGCTTACATGAGCGTATTGCGTAAGTTCATTCCGGAAATAATATCGGTAATGAAAATGATCATAATAATTATTATATTTCAGGGATCACTCTTTCGATACAGAGGAGCGAAGGCGTGGTAAACGGACAAGGAAGTCTGGAAAGGTATCTTAGAACTTTGAACCAGCCAGGAATCCATTTTCAGTGCGAGAAAACCACAAAGCATGTGAAGCAAAAATATTGCCGCATGTCCGTCATGGACTTAAACTTGACAATGTAGAAAGTTGAATACACACGTGCAGAATAATCATTGAACAAAAACAATTTACGTATTATACGTTGACTCTTCTACTTGTTTGAACAGACTTTTCACTGAGTAGTTCGTATACTAATAGCATTGTCAGTGTGGTGTATTGTCAGTGTGGTGTAAGAATATGAAGTTATCATTGACTGCAAAAAAAAAACACCTGAAAATATGTGATTGTGGGTACTATGCCATGAGACAAACACAATAATATAATACATATTATTTTATTTCACTAGAATGCTTTTTGCATGCATCATTTGAATGTATTTTTCCCATTTCATATCCCGACTGGTTATTTTTAACTCAGAAATATGTCCGTAAGAAATTGGTACATGTTATGAAACTATATGATAATTATATGTTGCTGCTTATGTACACATTGTAGAAAAATCCTTTTTATATGTTTGAACCTTTTCATCATTTTCTTTTATATATGAATAAAAAATCAAGCCCGTCTAGGTACATATAATTAGAAAATAAAACAAAAAAGAAGGCATAAATATTATAAAAAGATAAAAACATGCCAATCTTTGGCTATTAATTACAACGTAAAATATTCAATCATTGAAGAATACATCTCCAATTCTGTAAATACCTTCATGTATAAAATAAACAAATCTAGAAAAGCAAACAGTATGTATAAAAGTGAACAATAATCACAAGGAAAGAGAAATATGGCTATATGTATTAGTACACGTTAACCAATATTCATAACATAACAATAAGCAAATGAAAATAAATAAGAATTTTAGAATAGAACGATATTGTTCATTTATGCAATAACGTCCGTTCCAGCGGTGTTCATTGTTTAAAATTCCGGCATTCGTGGCTAATAACTGCGTATCAGTACTCCAAATCATTGTTTATTAGACGATAACAACGCTGAAAGGGATGTTATTTCGGTTTTAACATGACCAGATATTACAAACAGTGAATAAATGCAAAGGGTTATTTTCTACGCGAACGCTCATTCTAACGCAGTTATCGACGTTTCTAACGCAGTACCGATGTAAGGTGTTACACCGGTCATTTTTGTCCCATTTGATTCTATCGTAATTAGAGCACTTTTGCACATTTCCTCTGGCTTTCACAACAAAATTCAAGCAATCAGCTGTCCATATTTCTCATCTTCATCATTATCACAGTCAATCTACACCAGAAAAGTTACATTGTCAACAATGAACTTTTTTGCTATCACTCAATATCTGGAGACACTGTACAAATTTCCAATACACAGCTGTCATGTATGCCGGCGTGTAGTAATATTTCAACTCTTCCATCACAAAATGTATTCCTGAAGAAGACAAACAAAACAACTGTTAGAGCAATCAGAAATGGTCAAAAATTTACAGAACAACAATAAATACAACTTATACATTTCATCAAGCCATCCGCAGACAGCTCTAAAATGGAGACTTCAAATCTCCAAAGAACTACTTCCTAAGGTACAACGACCCGGAAGTACTTGTTGACCGGTGTCACACAGTAACGTCGTTTCTGATCGGTGACGTCGTTTAAATTTGCGACTATTAAATAACGTATATACAGTCGCAAGAATCCAACGACGTTTTAATTATCGCATTAAAACACATTCAATTTGTGCGTTAGAAAAGGGTTAACTATTTAGTGATTTTGACATTTGCGACCGTAAATACGGTTTTAATTGTCGCAAACAGTTTTTACAGTACCGGCTAAGTAGAACTGTATATATTTGTATAGATTAAATGATACTTCCGGGACATGCTTTTAAAATGAAGAAAATGAACATGGAGACAATAAGAGAGTTTGAATGATATGAATACTGTCAGAAATAAACTAGCATTCAATGTTCTTCTACATTTTGATGCCATGACTTGATTTCTAATGATCATGAAAGTTCAATGTGAAACTATATGTCAGTTTGTAGATATTGTATAAAGAAATTTTTAGCGTAAATATTACAAAATAAACAAATCTACCAACTGATAAAGTAGCCTATGTGAATTAGATTTATTTGCAATTATTTATCATTACAGTGCAATACGCTCATGTAAGCTCTTTATGTTTATGTTAGCTTCAAACTATATATTACAAAAACCCATCGTACTGTTTCATCTAGGTTTCATCTACGGACCGTACAGTAATTTTGTTTAAATTTTGCTACGCACCGAACAGTTTTATGCATATACGAACCGTACAGTGAAAGAAACGTGTGATTCAACATATGTATATGGACCGTACAGAGCATATTTCGTGTAAGTGGCTTTTTCGCCCATTTCCTGTACATATATCAACATTTAGCTTTTCGTTCTTTAAGATAACAACATAATCTACTGAGGAGTGGTTTTCGTGGACTTATCCATCAAAGAATGAACTTTTGCCGAGTAAAAACACACATGACCTCTCGCTTCATTTCGGAGCACCGGCATTTGGTTCACTTTTATCAACGATATTTAGAAAAGTAGACACTGTTTAATGAAACGGATAAAGCCTAGAATGGCAAAATCATTTTTCTATCGGTCTGTGTAAGAATTTCATTTCTGAAATTCGTTTTTAACTAGTTACGAGGAAAAAAGTAAGACACCTACTTTTCACATCCACTCTCGTCCGCCATCTTGGAAATTCCGAAAAAATGTTAACCGTCTCGGTTACACCACAGTGATTATTACACCAGATGGCGCGTTTGCATAATTATCGACAATTTTCGGCACCTACGTAATAATCCGTACTTTTAGGAGAATTATGTCTTGGGGAGATATATTGTTTTGCCATGTCTGTCTGTCCGTTCGTCCGTCCGTCCATCTGTCTGTCCGGCAAAATAGTGTCTGCTCCATATTTCCTAAACCCCTGGAAGAATTTTCATGAAACTTGGGTCAGATGTTTACCTCAACTAGAGGATGTGCAGAACCCATGAACCAATCACGCCTGCTCAAGGTCACAGCTCAAGGTCAAAGGTTTGAGCCTTGTATTTCGTGTCTGCTCCGTATCTCCTAAACCCCTGGGAGGATTTTCTTTAAACTTTGGGCAGATGTTCGCATCAACTACTCGATGTGCAGAACCCATGAACTTACTGCCCCAGCTCAAGGTCAAGGTCACAGTTAGAGATCAAAAGTCATTTGACTATATTTCGTGTCCACTCCATATCTCTTGAACCCCTTGTAGAATTTAAGAATAAATCAACAAAAATTTTCAACATACTGACACGTTGGCAAAGCCCATCGTAACAACCAATTTGGTTCATGGTCAAGGTCACTGTTACTAAAAATAGAAAAATGGTGCCATGGGGGCGCATTTTGTTAACGGGCTCTGCTTATCGCGAAGTTGAGGTGAACATCTGACCCAAGTTTCATGAAAATCCTTAAAGGGGTTAAGTAGATATGGAGCGGACACTATTTTGCAGGACAGACAGACAGACAGACGGACAGACAGACGAACGGACAGATGAAAAGTCAGACAGACATGGCAAAACAATATATCTCCCAATTTTGGCCAAAGACATAATTCTTCTAAAAGTACGGATTATTACGTAGGCAGTGACCGGGAAAGGATTTTTTTTTATGTGACAAATGTCACGAATGTGTGAAAAGTTATGTGACATTTGAAATTTTTATGTGACATTTAAGAAAATGTATGTGACACTAAGAGTAAGACAATTTACAAGCCACATATTAATAAATGTGCAAGACACTTGGTTTAGAATTATTATCAATATGGCCCTGGCTGTACGAAAGTGAGGGTGCATTGTCTTCTTCCAAGTTAATGGCCACCTTCAACTGGTTGACGATTTATTGCCAGGGTGCGCAAGAAGAGGAAAAATAGAAATAAAATTGAGAATATTAACAGTGAAGGATAAAAACAAGAGGAAGTTAGATAAAGTGTTTGGAACTGTTGAGCTCTGAAAGAGTCGACTGACCCAGCTGACATGATATCTGCAGGCAGCTTATTCCAATCTCTAATGGTGCAAGGGAAGAAGGATTGCTGTCGGTATTGGGTTCTGCAGAATGGATTGTAGAACTTCCTAGAAGAATTTTATTCCGTTTTCATTGTCTGAATTTAAGATGTTCTGCAATGTTATTGTTCTGTAAAACATGTGTGACCACTTTGCACCCAGATACAAAAGCATTGTGCTTTCCAGAGTCTACAAACGTTTTACAGAACAAGGCACCCACACTTTTGTACTGCCAGGGCCATATTTTAAACCCACTGTCATGCTCCTTACATGGCTTGTAAATTGGTTTCCTCTTAGTTTCCCTCTTAGTCTTAGCTGGATTTGTAAGTGGAGGAAGATTGGGGCAACTGCATTCACCTTGCTGGTATTTTCCAGCTGAGCTTCGTTACACTCGTTTTGTCTACAGATATGTTAATTGAGGCTTGCAGCGTTTTGTGTTATACCCAGATCGTTGGTTTCAACGTCTTTTATGAAAGATTTGCGAGATTTGGCCAGCAATAGGGGCTAGTTTCCGTGTCGGAAACATTTTCTCGATAAAACGCTTTATTTCGTGAAAGAAGCGCTTAATTGACACCGATCATATAAACGCTTGTATTTTTGACAAAGTATACGGTAAAGCGCCTGATCGATACACGTTTCGTACTCAAAATATTTCGATTTTTTTTTTGTATGCGACACAGGGCGCATTTGATGGATTTTTTATGTGACATTTTTGCATTTTATGCGCAAATGGCGCATGGCGCGTGGGTTTCCCAGTCACTGCGTAGGTGCCAAAAATTGTCGATAATTATGCAAACGCGCTATCTGGTGTAATAATGCGAGTGCACGTTTCAACAGTGCATGATGACATGCATTGTTCGTCCAACTGGCATGCGTTGTTTAGCTTAGATATATTATGCCTATGTCAGTACAACATAGCTAGCTATATTGGTCTATATTAGCAGTTGGCTAATATGTTTAACATTTCAAGTATGACAAACGCAATTATTAAGAAAAGTATCATTTATAGAATGTTATGATGAGGGTATGAATGACAGCAAAACAATGCAGTCTGGTTGTTCAACTTAATTTCGACTGCTTACTCAATCTCGACTGCTTACTCAATCTAAATATAAATTCAGTTTAATAGCAAATACAGAACACTGATATATGAAATAATGTAGAATACAACAATTCATCTCTCAGAAAGGTGTAATCATTTCTCCAGTTTTAAGCATAGAACATATCAAAAAGAAACATGTATTATCAGATGGAGAAATACACACGTAACAATGCAAGATGGGATGTCAGAAGGCTCAATGTAATTTTTGCACCAAAACTGTTCCATAACTGAAGTATGTGCATGATAGTACCTTGCATGCAAAACTTTAACCAAATTTTCAAAGCCAAACAAGGGTTATAATTTGTACCTAATTTATACAAGAGTTATCTGACTTGACTGTGTGACACACCTAAAGACATTCATGTAGGTTCAAGTCTGTATCATAAGTGGTTACTGAGATATGTGCATGATCGTACCTTGCATGCAAATTTTCAAAGTCAAACAAGGGCCATAATTTGTACAGCCTGATTTGTACTAAATTTATACAAGAGTTATCTGACTTGACTGTGTGACACCCCTAAAGACATAAATGAAGTTTCAAGTCAATATCATAAGTGGTTACTGAGATATGTGCATGATAGTACCTTGCATGCAAAACTTTAACCAAATTTTTAAGTCGAAGAAGGGCCATAATTTGTACTAAATTTATACAAGAGTTCTCTGACTTGACTGTGTGTCACCCCTAAAGACATTAATGTAGTTTCAAGTCAATAACATTATACCCCCGAAACGAAGTTTGGGGGAGTATATAGGAGTCACTAGGGATGTAATCGATTCAAACGATATCGATATATCAATGATCAAACACTTTCGATTCGATATTGATTGCCGTTTTGAAAAATCGTATATCGAATAATGTTTTACCATGCGATGATCTACAGTTTCACATTCGAAAAATTCCATCAAATTTCAACCGCAATATAAACAAGAGCTGTCACATGACAGCACGCTCGACTATTCGAAAGCTTATTGGTAAAATGAGGTTTTTGTCTTAAGAACAGGAGTATTGTGTAATTGTCTGTAAGAATTAAGGTCAAAGATATGAAACTTGTTCAAAGACCTTTGTAAATGTACATTGCATTCAAAGCCTTACTCTGGATTCTGCAAGCCAACTGGAGGGAGTATCGGGAGGGGGGGGGGGGGGGGGATAATTTCAAAGAAATACATGACCTTGTATATTTTATCATGAATAAGTTTGTAACTTTTCAAAATTGACATGTATAGAATTAAAAATGCTGCATAATTATTCTATGACATTTCAAAAGAAAGCCATTTTGAGTATTTCCATATTAGTCTGGTAAAAACTGTGACAAAATTCTAAGTTAAAAGGGGCATAAATATGTCAAAAATCAAAAACATTGGTGAAAATGTTGACAGTAAACATACATTTTAAGTTTCAAGTCAATACGTTCGATAGTATTCTATCTTTAACAAAAAATTCAAAGTTAAAAAGGGACACAAATCTATCAAAAATCAAAACAGAGTTATGGGGATTGTTTCCTCAGGTGTAGATGTTGATGGTTGACACATACTTTGAGTTTCAAGTCAATACTTTTGATAGTATTCAAGATATTTGACTTTATAAAATCTTTTACCAAAAATTCTAAGTTAAAAAAGGATATAAATCTGTCAAAAATTAAAACAGAGTTATGGGGATTGTTTCCTCAGGTGTAGATATTGATGGTAAACATATATTTTGAGTTTCAAGTCATATTTGAATTTACAAAAAACTTTTACCAAAAATTCTAAGTTAAAAAGGGGCATAAATCTGTCAAAAATCAAAACAGAGTTATGGGAATTGTTTCCTCAGGTGTAGATGTTGATGGTAGACACATACTTTGAGTTTCAAGTCAATACCTTTGATAGTATTCAAGATATTTGACTTTATAAAAAACTTTAACCAACGCAGACACAGACGCCGACGCCGGGGCGAGTGCAATAGCCTCCTTATTCTTCGAATAGTCGAGCTAAAAATCACTCTACCCAGAGTGCCGTGCATTTCTAACGAATGATTATTTAATGAAATGTGGTAAAATATTTCAGCACTGCAAGGGTTGATATATATTCTAGATCAGAACCATATGTTTAGTATAAATAGAGTCAAGAGATTTGGTAGAATATGTAGTCAGTGGCTTTTTATGCCCGTGTATTGATATATCGCTATATCGTCGATACTTCTAAATCGATATATGGATACAACAATTTTAATGAATGACATCCCTAGGAGTCACCCTATGGTTGGTCGGCCTGTCGGGTGGGCGGTCGGTCGGTCCGGCGGTCTGTTGCATTTTCCTTGTCCGGAGCATAACTTGAAAACTACTTGTTGGAATTCAATACAACTTCATACAATGGTCAAGCACATTGAGAGGAAGTACAGTGCTCAAGAACCATAACTCCATCTTGACTCTTTACAGAGTTATTGCCCTTTGTTACTTTTCCTTGTCTGGAGCATAACTTGAAAACTACTGGTTGGAATTCAATATAACTTCATACAATGGTCAAGCACAATGAGAGGAAGTGCAGTGCACAAGGACCATAACTCTATTTTGAGTAATAACAGAGTTATTGCCCTTTGTTACTTTTCCTTGTCCGAAGCGTAACTTGAAAACTACCAGTTGGAATTCAATACAACCTCATACAATGGTCAAGCACAATGAGATAAAGTGCAGTGTACAAGAACCATAACTGTTTCTTGAGTATTTACAGAGTTATTGCTCTTTGTTACTTTTCCTTGTCCAGAGCATTACTTGAAAACTATTGGTTGGAATTCAATACAACTTCATACAATAGTCAAGTACATTGAAGGGAAGTGCAGCGTACAAGAACTGTAACTCTATCTTGAGTATTTACAGAGTTATTGCCCATTTTACTTTTCCTTTTTGCAGAGCACAACTTGAAAACTGCTGGTTTAAATGCAATACAACTTCATACAATGGCCCAGAACAATGAGAGGAAGTGCAGTGTACAAGAAACATAACTCTATCTTGACTAATTACAGAGTTATTGCCAAGAACAATATCTTTATTTTAGTTTGTTTTTGCAAGGTATTCTGTTACTACTAGTGATAGAAATCGGTTGAATTTTTCACAATCGATTATCGGTTCAATCGGATGGGGTATAATCGATAACCTTCCGATTAATAATCGGTTGAACCAAAAGTAACATTCAAGCAAGGCGCTACAATCTACACCGTTACATGAAGTAGTTTCTGCCACAGTTATGGCAGGTTAACCCTTTTTAATGCTGGAACCAGTAAATAGGTAATGCTACATGTCACCAATCGAAGCATTGGGCCTAATAAGAGATTTTTAAAGGGAATATTCAAAGGTTTTCTTATAGAAACCTGTGTAAAATCAAGAGACCCCAAGGCCTGAGGTCATGTTTTCAACAATGTTGGCCTTCTGGTAAGGGCCAGAAACTGGTAGAAGACTAGAAGATGTTTTTGAAATAAATTGTTAACACAGAACTGATGGCCGAGTATGCTTTTATGCTAGACAGACAACACGAATATGAACAGAAAGTTGTATTGGCAAAGAAATCAGAGAGTGTCAATGTCAATGATAATAATTCCAAGCTATTGACTTTGTTTTTCTTCCCGGATGGGAGAAAAGCCGCAAGCTTTCTTCAGACTCAGTTGTTGTTGAACTTGTTTCTTCCATAACGTGAGTCTAATTATCTCCCTTGGGTATGGTATAAAACTTTTACCGCGACTTCCGACCGGATATGTGTATCGATTATTATCGCCCTTCATTTTACTAACCGATCGTCGGCGACTAGCGACAATCGGAACATCACTAGTTACTATGAACTTCCTCAGTTTATAAAGCAGTCTTTCGAGGTATTAATCACATTTAGTGATAGCTCTAGTTAGTGGTTATTGAGATATGTGTATGATATTACCTTGCATGTTAAACTTTAACCAAATTTTCAAAGTCGAACAAGGGCCATAATTTGTACTAAATTTATACAAGAGTTATCTGACTGGACTGTGCGACACCTGTTAAGATATTAATGTAGTTTCAAGGCAATATCATAAGTGGTTACTGAGATATGTGCATGATAGTACCTTGCATGCAAAACTTTAACCAAATTTTCAATGTCAAACAAGGGCCATAATTTGTACTAAATTTATACAAGAGTTATCTGACTTGACTGTGTGACACCCCTAAAGACATTGATGAAGTTTCAAGTCAGTATCATAAGTGGTTACTGAGATATGTGCATGATAGTACCTTGCATGCAAAACTTTAACCAAATTTTCAAAGTCAAACAAGGGCCGTAATTTGTACTAAATTTATACAAGAGTTGACTGTGCGACACCCCTAAAGACATTAATGAAGTTTCAAGTCAATTTGATAAGTGGTTACTGAGATATGTGCATGATAGTTCCTTGCTTGCAAAACTTTAACCAAAGCTGCAATGCCGAAGCCGACACACAATTGACCGTAGTAGCTCTCCATATTCTCCGAATAGCCGAGCTAAAAATAATCCTGGAATTAACTACTACTTCAGCTGGTATTAGAGACTCCTTTCCTTTATAAGAATGTGACCTTTGATATATTTTAACTATACTCCCATATCTCTCTGAGGGTGGTCACGAGGAAATAATATACAAGTAGTTGTTTCCATACAGTACATGCAAGGTGTTTTTTCCAAATGTCACCCAGTCACTGCGACAAGAATTCATTCTGGCTGACCAGTCATGGTGACATGGTCACCCTAAAAAAGTTTTGGTCACCTAAACGGCCACCGCGACCATTTACGATGCGCTGAAATATGTGGTTGCGGTGATTCACGGTGGCCGGTCGCGGTGAATCGCAGTGACAAACTCGACTTGAATAATGTATTTTACAATTATTTTATTATATTTATTGATGTACAAAATGTAGAAAACATCAATTTCTGTGAATACTTTTTATTACAGTCACTTGTGCATCGGCGTCGGCGTTGCTTCTTTAGTTAAAGTTTTGCCTGCTAAGTACTATCATGCACATATCTCAGTAACCACTTATGATATTGACTTGAAACTTTGTTCATGTCTTTAGGGGTTATCATACAATCAAGTCAGATAACTCTTGTATAAATTTAGTACAAATTATGGCCCTTGTTTGACTTTTGAAAATTTGGTTAAAGTTTTGCCTGCTAGGTACTATCATGCACATATCTCAGTAACCACTTATGATATTGACTTGAAACTTTTTTAATGTCTAAAGAGGTGTCCACAGTCAAGACAGATAACTCTTTGTTTAAATTTAATATCTCAGTTACCCTTATGGTAGTTATATCAAACTTAGCATAGTGTTCAGGGGTAAATTTTGTATCAAACAATTAATTTACCAAAAATTAAATCTATAGTTATAGATTTTGACTGTTTTTATGATTCAACTTTCCTAGTCTATACTTATAGTTAGCAGAATTTTGTTTTGCTATACCTGAAAAAGTTTTTGTTTTATTATCAAACACCCACAATAGTCGAGCTTGCTGTCTTATGGACAGCTCCTGTTTTTCATCTATGGTAGACGGTAGTTGTGCGTCTCTATTATTAGGACATCGCCGCCGCGGTATTTCCGTTGTGAATTGCCGCTCGAGTATCACTGCGTAAAAAATCATCATTTTTGGATATAATTGTTTCAAAACGTTTTCATTCCTACCTGAATTTGAAATATTTATCACGTTTATGTAGATTTAAATGTATTTATATTAGCCAATCGTTTCCTTTGTAGGTCCTTAAGTCAAAGTGACAAAAAGGGTGTCCTACAAATAAAAGAAAACAAGAACACAAGCACAAAGCAAATAAAAACATATAAAAGCAACTAAAAGCAAAAGCTAATTATTGCACAACAATAATTTAGGAGAGACATTACTTTGGAATTCATGAATTACTTCAAGACAGTAAGTGTTGTTAATTGTAAACAAAATTTGGATAAAAGAAATTTAACCAAATGTATTAATAACCAAATTAATTAATAACTGATACTGATGGACAAGCCAAGGGGATTGGGACAAGGGAAAACCTGGATTTACCTGATCTGTACAATATAACTGTATGAAGAATTATAAAATATCTAGTTGGAAAAACTACATCTTTCCACAAGCTGTGTATTAAACTGTCCAACTGTGTGAATTGAAAATCCCCCAAAGCATGAGAAAGGGTGAGATGTTTGATCAAGTGTTAGAAATAAACCAATCACCAGTTGTTATGTTATGATATTAGTTACTGAGAGAATATATAAATAGAAGTCATATGATACTATATGATCACATGACTGAGTTGTAATATTTCATGTACAACTTGTGCAAACATTATTAGGTATAAAACGACTAATAATTACCACTGTGACAAGAACTGCAAATGTTTCTTATATCAAAGGAAGGGTGGTACCAGGTTTCAAAAATTGACTCCAGTTTGTCAGATTTTGTGTTGCAGTGTTTTACAAGTCAGCAACATGCACCACCTGACCTGAGGGACATTGACAGCATCAATATATTTCAATATTAAACTATAGACACCCATTCAAAGTATATAGGATAATATGAAAATAGGCAATACCTATATCGGGCAAAAGCATAACAGGAAATTCATTTTTAGCTCATCTGGCTTTGCCAGGGTGTTTGCTTTTCTAATGGATGATTGTCTGTTGTCCGTCAACATTTTGATTCAAATGACATCTCTGAAAACTACTGGCACATTGCGGGAGTAAAATCGAGGCACTTAGAAAGTTTTTTTCAGGTTTACAAATGAACATTACTTAAGGACATTTAATTCAGATTCATTGTATTCAGTAGAAATATACACATGCGATTTTGTTATGTTGTATACATATTAAATAAAATAATATTTGCTGAACTATGTACACTTGCGTAGCGTGTTTTTATATCATCGACGTCCGTATATTGCAGTATTCGGCTTTGATATTTTTGGATCAGTTTTGACACATCAGACATAACTAATATTTAATAGGTTTTAAGATATAACTATTTGAAGTTTTTTTAAACTCCCCTACATCAAAGATGTTTGATTTCGATGCCACTGTCGGATCAAAATAAACAATCCCAACATCATGAAATAAATTGAGGTCAGACATTGTAGGATCTTGAATATATGCACATGTTCATGTCCGGATTGTAACTCGCTTAGACATTTAAGGACTTTCAAATGAATTAAAACAAATGTTCAGCAATTGTGCACAAGTACAGTACTTGGTCCACACCTTCAAGGTCACTCTCACAGACTGTGAGACATTTGTGTATTTGTTTATAAATGTATATTTCTTTTCAGATCACATGATGATATGGGTCCATGTTCCAGTTCTTAAGATCTTTGGCAAGTTTGGAGTGCAATTCAGACTGCTGACTGAACACGATCATCTACAAACATGATACACCTATTTGACATTGATATATATATCCCTATCATCTTGTCGATAAGAAAAATAGAGACTGAAAAAGGAATTTGATGCTGAGACCTAGTTGGAGCTTACATCTGTTTGACTTCATAAGCATAAGATGTTTTATATGAAGAACATGGTCTGTGAACATTGTGATACATTTGATTATGAAAATTACAATACATTCGTTCGCGAAAATTGTGATACATTCGTATGTAATAGTGTAATGCAATATTTTTTGGTACTTTATTTTCTGCTAACTTTTACCTTAGAATAGATGACATTTAAAACAGTGTAACATTGTTACTAAAATTACTAGAACCAAGTTTGGCTGACATGCTTCACAATTTCATGTGCTATTAACTGTAATACATTAGGACAAACAACATCAAGAACTTGAGATTTGTGAAACTACAGCTGAAACAATTTTTTGTGTCAACTGGGACGATTAGTGATTTGGGGATCAAAGACTTGGGGAAATGATATTAGTTTAGAGTGAATACATACTGATACTGGAGGAAATTGTGTATGTGCTTATTGGGTCCACCGAGATAAAAAGCGGTACGACCCATACTGGACGGTGTGAGAATGAGTAGAACATTTTATCATGGAAGTAGTGAACAGAAGTGGATCCACAACAGTGTGAATTACAGAGATGTCTTGGTTTGTACTGGTTGTTTAATGCATTTGTATCAGAGAAACTACTCAAGTACCCAGTTCTACAGTATGTGAGTACAAACATTATATTTATACACAAATTGCGGTAACCTAGTCTGTTTCATGCCAAGTGCAATAAAGGTTTCTAGGTAAATCTTGCAGAAATGAAATGTTACTGCAGTTTTTGTATTAATTAGAATAGAAATTGTGATGTTATAATAAGATAGGATTTCACTGCATGAATGAACTTTTTGTAGATTCTTTCTCAACTGCATTGAATATCAGTGTTAAAGACCCATGATCACTTTGGATGTTACATCTACTCGTAGCACTAAGTCGCAAGCTCTCTTACCAACGAAGTTGATACTTTTTTGTACTAACATACCAGTAATTTATAATGTAGCTTTTTAAATGGAAAAAATGTCACCATTGTAGTGCAAAAAAATTTACTTCTGACTGAAATCAAAGGACTGAAAGTGCTGGAGGATCGATTGTCTCTGAACAACACAGTCTGCACACATACATGTGTAAATATCAGGACAACACAGATTGTACACATCACATGTGTAGATATCAGGACACCCTTGCACCAGTAAAGTTATAAACTGGAGACACAGCTGTCCACAAATTTTGATCTTTAACCATTTGTGTAAACTTTATTTTTGAGATTGGAACCCATGTGCTTACTTTTGCTCGGCTATGTTCACTCCCTATGAAGTTTTAAGCTGTGAATGGTACGGATTGAAAACTGAACTGAAAATTCATAGTTTGAACAACTTTTTTTTAATGCCATTCAAAAGTTATGGGATATGCCCATAGGGTTGATTGTATTGTGCCAATTCATTGATTCGGATTTAACGTCGCACTCAACAGCTGAGGTCATATTGCAACGTCCAGCTTTCATGGAGGAGGAAGACCCTGGGTGCCAATTCTGGCATTATTTGAGTTCCGAGTGGGCACCTGGGTAGAACCTAGATAGCTTCGAGACATAAAAGAATTCGACCCAAGTAGGGCACGAACCTACAGCAATGAGGGACAAGTAACCATCAGTCAATGACCTCAAACACTCCGCAACAGATGCCATTTTTTGATGCCAAGCAATTGTCTGACGTTTCAATGCTTTAATGGTTACTGAGAAAGTGAATTTTAAGAAAGCTTAACTAGATTCAAGACGACAGTGCCGACTGACGTCAAGAAGGTTATGACAATGGCTCTTCTGTTTTTCAAAGAAAAGCTAAAAATTGATCAATCAGTCTCTTGTTATAAATTGATTCAGTATATACCTATTGTAGAAGAAGTACTTGCAGCTTACATTAACTATCCCCGTGGTTCCAAAATACTGCGAATTGCAATATACCGGGTCTATTGCGCACACCTAGTCATTACCAGCCTTTCTACCATACTGTTTTTAATTTTCATAACTTGTATACAACAACTGAATGTTTTAATAGCAGACTATTATCTTTCATATTTAACATATACTAGGCTCTAGCAGTATTTCGTAACAAGTAATCATGATTAGTTTAAACAATATTTATTCTCGAAAATACATAGTATATATACATACAGTGTATGATTTTTGGATATGAAATCCATAAGCCATTCGGGCCAGCACTGCCTGGACTGTTACTGGCCAGAAAGCATTTTCACTGGCCCGAAAAATAATAAGGGTGTTCAGTAGACTTTGAAACTCAAAGGCCATTGACACTTCAGCCTAAATTTTCAAGGGTCAAAATCAAATTTTCAACAGTCAAGGTGAGAATTTTTAGGCTTGAGCCACAGGTCATAGGGTTCAGATCATATATTGTATATTCTTAATATTCTTAAATTATCTTCTTTCCTAGCCTACATCAGCTCAAAAATACGTTGTACCCCGATTGTCACATATTTTCGCGACCCCGCATGTCCCTGAATGACGTCATTTTTTTCGCGACTTTAACAGTTTTAATAAAAAAAATTGTCCAAAAGAATGTTCAAATTATTATTAGCATTAACAAATATTGAAAGTTATTTGACACAAATTTAGAAAGAGTTGACGCGGGAGTAAAATCGCGGCACTTCGAGTGATTTTACAGGTAAAGAACGGGTTTACGGGACATAAAAATCAAATTTATTATATCCGGTAGAAATGTGTCTACACGTAAAATGTTTTTGAGTTGTATGCATGTTATATTCAAAAATATTTGCCGACCGACGTACATTTGTATAGCGTGTTCAATATATTTTATCACCAAAAATAAAACTTACTCATAACATTATCTATTCCAAACTATTATTTCTATAATCCAAAATTATCAGACTATTGTCTAGAATTACTTTTTCATGTCTCAAACTGTCAAATATCTCGGTCTGTTTGATGCCACGTGCTTCACTAAGATCAAACAAAACTCACATGTACAATGTGCGTCGGCGCTTGTTCTTTGATCTCGTGACACCTGCGGCTTTATCTTTATGAATAAAAGAGGTTGCAGTAAAAATAAAAATTTCGGCAAAGGTTATTCATTAAAATAAATAGTAGAAAATTGTTACTGGAAAAACGTTGGCGTTGACAGTTGATAGAAACAATTAATGCCTAAAAAACGGACACGCTGCAACGCTGCGTTTTTCTTTAAAACAGAACGTTTTGATTTAAATACAGAACAATTGGAAATGTTAATTGATAAATACTTTTTGCATTCACAACTCGGTCAGTGTTTTAATGTTTCCGGCAGTACACAGAGTCGTGTCATAGACGTTTGCTCATTATTCGTGTTACAAACTCTGTCTTTGAAATTCACCGGGGTCTATTATTTTCAGTTTTATGATTGTTTATCAATTAACACCTTTGATAACGACCGAGACGAACATGTGTTAGTTGACACATAGAGGCTAATTAGCTCCGCCTTCTTTTGTATATTAGCCAACAGACGACAATCGAGTTTTGACTGACGGCGAAATCGTCGAGATTTGTAACCACGTTCCATTTACTTTCATATGTTAGCCAATAGACGACTGTTTTTGATTGCCGAGACTTGTGACGCATAGGAAAAAATAAAAAGAATAATTTCCTGGTTTATGTGACATCAATTATGTACGTTTTTCGTATGAAAATACAAGACTTATCCAGTCAGCGAAAAACGTTCCCTGAAAATCCACAAGCCAGTCGGACTTGTGCTCTTGCAGTTTTTACTGGCCAATAAGAAAATCTAGTGGCCTCGGGCCAGCGGACCACCGCTAATTTCGAAGACTGTACATACATGGTACAAAGGTGTAACAATATAACTGGAGTCTGAAAATAGGCTTTCAAAGAAAACTTATATTAATTCATTTTCCTACTTTGGTAAAGTTTGAAAGTTTTAGTTACAATTTATATTGAGATAATATTTGTTCTTTGTAAATAACAGCATAATCCAGAGAAATGAATTTGATTTTCCCTTTAGATTATTGCATTTCTGTCTATATTTAAAAATCGTAGTTAAACATGTAGATCTATGTGATTTCTTACAGTTATTCGTACCCAGGTACGAATCGACTTCGCCGAAATGCGGACATTTTCGTACCATTTTCGAACCACGCATTTACACAAAATACAACATTTACAAGGTGTTTAAAGCATAAAAATATGTTGTCATATTTCAAAAAGACATCTACAAGTGCCTCTGTAGAGTCAATTTGCTGATAAGTTTCAGTTTTATACCGTAAGGCATGAAGGCGTATTTTAGACTAGTTTTTCGGAAAATCTTTAGAGACACTAAATGACAACTAGTCAGGCCGAGCACTTTTGATGATAAAGGCGTTGGCAAGTTACAAAAAAATCGTTGTTTTTTATGTTGAATTCCGAGTTTTGTAATTTAAAATTCAAGAGTACCTAGCGGTTCGGTAACATATTACACTGCAACCCCGTTATAACGCGGTAGTCGGGGTCCAACTGGTCAGACCGCGTTATAAGTGAGACTCTTTTTATAACGCGGTCTGATCATCGGCCGCTGGTTTCTTGCATAACGCGTACATAACACGAGTACCCCACCCACCTAACTAAATTAAAGCATAATTATTGATGTTTAGCACGCATCATGTTTTTATGAAATCGAGAGGTTAAATTGTAGAAAATAATGATTCTATGTAAAATAAATTAGTTAATTAAGCACGAAATTAAATGTATAAAAGAGAAATTCTTATATATTCTTAAATATTTGCTATTGAAAACGAAAGTACATCCATTTTCCGAAAATGATGGCTAAAGTGAAAGTACTTTTTTGTTAAAACAAACAATAACAGTTTTGTAATTGATTTATTTAAGTTCAGGTAAGCCTGCAATCAAAGATGCGCAAACAAATATTAATTCACACGATTTAGAAGTTATTGTTTAACAAACAAAGAGGTCAGCTTGTGAATAACGGAGCCGTGAAAAAATACCAGTAAGCCGTAATTGTTTTAACACTTCTTTGTTTATAGATGCTTGATACCGCGTAAGTGACAAAGATCAATTAACTACCTGCCATGTTGTTTATTTACGTTTTGAACATTTGTTTTGTATAGGGACAATGCTTTTTTTTGACAGATATGATTTTGGTCGATCCCGAAATTTTTGGGAGCCAAGACCCAACCGCGTTATACCGGGATCCGCGTTATAACGATCCGCGTTATAACGAGGTCGCAGTGTACGATGTTCTGATAGTTTATGATCACAAACACAACATCGGATATAAGACACATTATTCGGCCTGACTAGGTGTCTTTTAGTGTCTCCGGTCTGACTTAGAAAACTGTTCTGATCAAAACCGCATAGGAAACTAGTTCTATACAGAACAGATACCTCGTTGATAATAGTAATTTTTAAATTTTTACATTTATTCATCAATATATCATAATGAAAACAGAATACAAGGTAATGCATTACAATTCTTTTTATTTCATTGAATATATAAACTACTTTTCGGTCGTATTCGACAAAAAATTGTGTTAAGAGTTCAGCCGTAAGGGTCTGAAATATCGGGTCTACGAATTGGCAAGTTTATAGTCCCAATTGATCTTGCATGAGCCACTAGTCTAACTGTAAGACTCCGCCAGGTCATGATTTCAGCCTAAATTGAGGCTTTGAGATCGTGAATTTTCCTTGATTGCTTGCAGTGACAAATTTCTGGTTTCAGACTTTATATTGAGATTTTCAGTCCTGAAGATGGTAACAGCAGGCATGATATATATTGATTGTGATTAACATCTTATTTAAAATAGTTCATTTGGGAGACTGTTTGTAGGTCTTGAGTTGAGGTGTCTTAATGGTGGGCAAGGAGTCACTTACTAATGTTGTTGGTGAAAATAGTCTTCATGATTCATTCTCTCAGCTGGTTGAAATGCCATAGACACGAAGATGTCACAAAAGGTACATGTATATAGCGCCCAAACCTGACTGTGACACAAGTTGTGGACTTGTATCACAGAAGTTATGGAGCGGCCTTTATGGACACTTCTGTAAAAGAAGGTACAGCTGACTCATCATTAAAATCTTGTTTGAGATATTGTTGGATGTTACAATTACTCAGGACAAAGTTTTGTGCTATCAAGCAAGCTCTCTTACTGACGAGGTTGATACATTTTTTGAGAGTTGTTGTTGTACACTGGTTTCATAGTAAAGCAACTTAATTCACACTGATCATTTTGCTTTTGAAAACGTCTAAAATCTCTCTGAATAGAGACATTTTCTCTTGATGCATCTTTTCCAACAGCTGTTCTCTTTGTGATTCTCTTTCTCTTTTATTTGTGACTAGTTTTCCACGTTTTAGTATTTGGCGACATACTTTCATTTTCCACTGTGGAACAAGATGGTTCCTGTACTGATGTACTGGACTCTGGTGAACTAGAATCATCCTGAGTCGAGGCCAAAGTGAATTTGGGAGAGGTGTCATGATTTTTCAACATAATTTCATCTATATCATTTTCAAATTCATAATCTTTTCTCCCACTACCACTTGATTTGTTTTGGTCTTTATGAGACACACAAAGTTAGCTATTGGGATCACTCAGCGACTGGGGTCAGTCGTACATCAGATGAGCAAACATTAAAGACAAATGTATTTCAATTTATATAATATAGGAATAACTGTTTTGCAGTTTTGGTATTTGCGACTGTATATACGGTTTTTAATGGTCGCAAATATTTTTAACAGCGACAGCGTTAGCCGGAGCTGTTAAAACTGTTTGCGATCATTAAAACCGTATATCGAGGGCTCAACGCGAAACTAGCCTATGTGCATTTTTTAAAAATGTTCAGGAGAAGGAAAAAACATTCCAAAGCAATAAATATATTGTTTGTATAAGTATGATTAAGATATGATGTGCGTTTTTGTGATACCGAAACTGATCACTTTGATTTTTACAAGCAGTTCAATTGAAAAGAAGTTTTTACAAAAAAGTCACATAGAATACTTTCACACTGAATTCTGATAAAAATGACTTTTGCTTTAATGCGAAACTATTCTATATGATTTTAAACCATCATTTATAAATGCACTGGCATCAGTTTTAACAACTTACAAACCTAAAGGGTATGTAATTGATCTGTTTATGAAAAACTGCAAATAGCATTGTTTCGCGCTAAAATTTCCACTAAAGTTGTCTGTTCTCTTAATGCGAAACTATTCTATATGACTGTCAAACTTTGATTTTTGCATTTATTTCGAGTCATTTTCTTTATTTCATGGTCATTATATAAATTTGAGCTAAAATTGTTCATAATATTGTGAAATACAACACCAGTTAATGGCAAAAACAAAACTAATGAGAATTCAGACAGTGAAGCAAAATTTTTCAAAAAGTTTGACCCTTCAAACTGCAACAGTTTCTGGCAACATGTAATGGCAATATTGAAGGTTGTGTACATGACATCCCTTTTATGTTATTGCTATGTGTCTAAATTTCACACATAACAAAATGTACTAGTTGATGTTAAATGATAATTACTCATGGTATCCAGAAAGCAAAGAAAGTAAAAATAATGTTATCGAACTACCCACTTAAACCTATTTGCAGTGCCTTTTACACTTAATGGTTTA
Organism: Saxidomus purpurata; assembly: GCA_022818135.1. Taxonomy (NCBI): domain Eukaryota; kingdom Metazoa; phylum Mollusca; class Bivalvia; order Venerida; family Veneridae; genus Saxidomus; species Saxidomus purpurata. The sequence goes on along the minus strand of JAFMSR010000001.1, from coordinate 1,822,144 downwards.
ATTCGGAAAAATTCACAGCTGTACTTGAATTGTTTTAAACATTGTATTGTGCACTTCTTTTCACTTCTTTTAATCTAAATATATCTTAGTATTTACAACTTTACTTTCAGGCTTTTCGTTCAGTTAAAGTATACAATAACGGCTAGCACTTGTAACTGTTTATTAATGAAATGAAATTTAATTGAATGTTACATATTAAATCATGATATGAAAGTAATAAGTAAATGTTGAAAATTCTTATCAATCACTGTAAGAAATAATAAATGTGTCCCAGTACTTTGTTGTTGAATAAAATACAGTCAGGAGTTCGGATGTGCAGGAATTATATCACGAGTGCGTAGCACAAATGATTTAATTTTTCGCATTCGAATGAGTGACTGTTTTTATTCAAAGATAAAATATTAGTACATATTTTTGTTTCGATTCTAACACTTCGTTTTCTTTGAAAACTATCCTGAGTTATATTCAACTCATAGCAGTACATCAATGAAACTTTGAAACGTCAAAATTAATGCGATTGGACGCACTTGTTTACATAGTTACGTCATGTCATTACATCGTTTTGCAGAATGTCGTCCTTGGAGAAAGGTGCTGTATTTTATGGTGAAATTAATACAACCTTTCTCTACAATAATGTTTGTATAGGAAACACAGCCATGCATGTTACAATGATGGATTAAGCCTGATGGATGTGAACTGATAAATAATGTTTAATGCTGCAGATGGATACTATATTCCTATCTGAGTCAGTATCAAAATATTCATGCTAGAAAGTCATTTTTGTTGTGCACAGTTCATTATTACTAGAAATGACTGCTCTAATTTTATAGTATAATTGCAGAATTTATTTTCCTACTTGATGAGTTTTGTTTGTTTTGGGTTTAACGCCAGTTTTCAACAGTATTTCAGCTTTTTGCTGGCAGACAATTTACATTACCTAAGGTCCTGGGAAGGACTAGTACTAGACAACCATCCTCTGTAAGAAACTACCACTTATCTCACATAAAGAGAAATGGTCCATAGCTGGGCTTGTACCCCAATGATCCTCTTTTTGGTGAGAGGTCACAGTGATTTCAAGTCAGCAACTCTAATCACTCAACCATAGAGGTGGTCTATGTGTATATTTATGGCTTTTCCTTTCCAGCCCCGTCAGTTACTGCTTGCGTGCATCCGTCTGACATGTTTTTCATATGTTCTTCCTCACCCCTAAAGCTGTCAACTTTTTCTCCCTTCCCATATTACCAATTGTCTAACTTTCTGATCAATCTTATCTCGACTTAATGGGCCATCTCACTTCTCTTTTCCTAACCAATCTTTCTGACCCATATTGCCTCCTCCCTTGCCGTATCCTTACTGTATGTGTGTAAAACTATCTGACCCTTCTTTGCCTTCTTTTCCCTTCCAAACTTTTTACTTTTTGAGTTTATCTGTCTGACCCATCTTACATCTATAATTATTTTGTATTAATATTTTTTTATTGTATGAAGTACTCTTTAGTGCTACTTCTAGAGTTCTAATAACACTGGACAAAAGTTTCTAAGGAAATGTAAAGACAAAATATTTATCCACTACAAAATCATATACACTGGTATATATATACCAGTATTCCAACCAGAGCTTAGTCTAGTGCTGGCTTAGATGACAAAATTAACATGAAAAAATTAATTTACTTGCAAAAGATATAATTGGACTTCTGTTTGCTGCGTAAACAGTGCTACATGGTAAAATTGCTCAAAGAAAGAAGGGTCAGTTCTAGCATTGCTCCCAGTTCTCAGCTTCCATAATACATGTACACATAATACTTAATTGATGTTATAGTGATGATACACAAGATGGAACGAACGTAGATTTTGATAAGGAAACATATTTACCAGTAATATGAATTGTAAGAAAGCAAACCACCAGCTACCAGTTAATTTAGGCAAAAACAGAAATTTAAATATATTTTTTTCTTAAATGCAGTAATAGACATTTTTTCTATCTTTATGCACTTATGATATTAGAAGATTAGTTTGAATGCAGTACATCCCATGATGTCTTGTCTTACTGAATCTCACTTCGTAATTTATTCCTGATGCGTAGCAGGAGAGTTTCTGGCTAAACAGTTTGACTTCTTGGGGTATTCCCTTCCCAGATCCTTTAACCCTGGGGCAACACCTAGTATGAACTTCACAGGGCCTTGATATCTATGACTCTTTACTGGGCATACCTACACCCCACTAATTGCTTTTCATTATTAAGCACACCTATACCCCACTAATTGCTTGTCTTATTGGGTACTCTAAACCCCTCTAATTGCTTAAGTAAAAAGTATCAATTAATATATTAAAATAAAGTATCTTCAATAAATGATGTCATAGAATGTAAAAATTAGAAGAACAGAAGTAATTTAATAGGCACATAGACTAGTTTCACATTAAACGCTCAACTCAAGTTTCAGTGCGAATCTATCCTATGTGAAAAGAACCAAGGATTACAAGTTATTTTCTGAATATTTATAAGCAGATTATTATTAATGATGTACCTTTTCCTTAGTTTAAGCATAACATTGAAGTATATTCACAAAATTGAATAGTTTTATTTTTCATATAGACTATATTAGCTCTGTTTGACTCATTTTTATACGAAACTAGTCTATGTGCACCAGTGCACATAGCTAGTTTCGCATTAACAAAAGTTGGCAAGTGTCAGATAGAATATAAGGACAAATTAGTTTTTTCCCTTTTATTAACTTCAGTACAAGGAAGATTTTCACACAGTATGTGGGTACTGACTAGATATTTCAGAATATAGAAAAAAAGTACTTTTGAAAAAAATGTTAGTTAGGCTAGTTTCGCGTTGAGCCCTCGATATACGGTCGCAAATGTCAAAATCGCTAAATAGTTAACCCTTTTCTAGCGCACAATATGTTTAAATGTGATAATTAAAACGCCGTTTGAGTTTTGCGACTATATATATGTTAATTAATAGTCGCAAATTTAAACGACGTCACCAATCAGAAAGGACGTTACATCGGTACTGCATTAGAATGTGACTTCACACATGCACATAAACAAGATTATTATGTACATGAACGATGAACGTCAGTTTTGCAACTATAATTCTCTCAATTACGTCACTCATAGCTCGATAGTTGGAAAGATGTACGTCACTTTTGCAACTTCTATTCTCTCAATTACGTCGCTCCTAGCTCGGTGGCAGGAATGATGTACGTCAGTTTTGCAACTTCTATTCTCTCAATTAGCTCGATAGCAGGAATGATGTACGTCAGTTTTACAAATTACATCACTCTAGCTCGATAGTAGGAATGATGTACGTCAGTTTTGCAAATTCTATTTCAATTATGTCACTCCTAGCTCGATAGTGGGAACGATGTATGTCTACTGTGTGACCTAAATGTTCACTAACCCAGTCAAGCTGATTCTTGCTCGTATCCAAGACCTATATAGAAAAAAAAAATTTGCTTTTTTCACTGTCATTGTCTGGTAACCTTCACATTCTGCGCGCATACGTACTTCAAAAGTTGTTATAAAAAAAATTGACCTTTGGCCAGTAACTAGCTTAGCCCATTTACAGTTGTTAGAAGTTTCGAGAAAAAAAAATTGTTATCCATTACATACATGTGCATTTGTTTGTTTTAGATTTTGACAAGTTTTGATTGCTTGCATTACTTTCGGATTGACAGATAGCAATAATTATGTCAATTCCACTTGACCTATTAACACAAATCTGTTTTAGGTTTACACTATAATTATTTCAGAAAACCTTATTTAGTCATGAACCTGTTACCTGATATTCAAGTTTGTTTCAATTCTTTTTAGCAGTTGTAACAATATATCTGTCTTATTACGACAGTCTGTTAACCAAATGCCTTTCCTTGGATTCTAACTAGTAAGCATAAATTCTCTGCAAGTGATAGTAATTTTCCCATTTGTCTTTAAAAATGGTGAGAAAAAGAGAAAAAAACTTAAAATTGAATGTCCTTTATCACCCACAAGAGAAGTAATTTGATACCTAGAATGAACATGTTTTTAGAGGATGGGGAGTGGTGTGTAGACAGTGTTTTTTTTCAGTCCGAGGGGAAAGGTGGCGGGGCCCGTCAGGAGGGGAATTTTTAGTCATTTTGCTAGAAAAGGGGAATTTTTTAGGAAATGTATAAAATATACTGTTTACTAATGTAATTAAGAACAAAAACTATCAAGCATGTCAATGACATTATTCTTTTGCCAAATATAAAGAGAAGACATAGGAATTTAACATAACAAAATTTTATATAAAAATACTGGTGTCAGGAACATAACTTTGCAGCACTGGTGTTTAAACACATGTGAATAATAAGTAATAATGCTATTTTCAATTGAAAACATTGTATTGGTATCTTTTTTAATCTTTGGAACACCGTTTTCATTGAAAAAATAACAAAAATCGGGGTCGCGAAAATAGGTGACAAACGAAAAATCGGCGATTTTCGGCCGACTATTTCACATGTAAGGTATCAAATTATTGCAAGAAATGATTCTGACCCGTTTAAATTATGAAAACATGTTTTTATAACAAGTTTGGCCATCTCTTGATTAAATAAATCAAAGATTTTTTTCAACATTTTTAGGGGAATTTTTTGTCAAAAAGGGGAAAAATATATATTAATTTTGGAGGGGAATGGGGCCGAATTTCGGCCCCAAAAAGGCACCAAAAAAAAAACACTGGTAGAAAAAATACATCATCAATTCTAGTTCATTACACTTGCCTGTAATATTGTTGCACAATATTTTCTCAGGTTTGTGCTGGTAATCTTTCTGGGTATTTTTAGTCCCCTTTCTGCTGCCACTGATGACAGAGACTTGTATGCTCTGGTAACACAAAGGTTTGCTATTGTTAATAAACAGAAATATATTACAAGTCTTTCCATTTTCTTGAGAATTAAAAGGAAGATTTTAAGTGTAATAAACATCCATGCAACAAAAAGCATTGATAAATTGTCTAGCATGCATTAAGATGGCACACATTTTATCTCGAAGGAAGAATATTTGATATACAGTGCATTACAACCGAGAGTTAGTAGATTTTAGATGCACATAACAGCAGGTCGAGTGTGTATGCAACATCTCAATCCCGGCAGGGTTAGTGCAGTAGATAGCAAGTTTGACTGTGTATTAAGAAGTTACGAGTTTCAGGGGCCTAGTGAGGGGGCGATCGCCTTTCACACCTAAACTTAGCCCATTTCTTTGACAAAAGCGAAATTAACTGCGCCTGAAAATATCTCATTAAATTAAACAATGAAGCGAATATACAAAGTGTCAGACATTTCTTTGACCATTTACTTCGCCCCCTCAATCAATTTGCAACTGACAGACATACGTGTGCAAATTCTGACAGAAATACCTGTGAACTTTGCCTTTTCCTCAGACAAATTTGTTGGTTTTTGCTTCTGTTTTTGGCTTGACATAAGAATGTTGAAAACATTACTTGTTGATGGTTCTTCAGCTGCCTCCTTAGATGGCTCTATATAACTTTGCACATGAATTGCCACAAATTTCATTTTAAGGGTTGGCGGTAACTGTTCCGAGCCTGCATTTCTTTGAACCAACACCTGTGTATATTTTTCCAAATGGTCTACTACGTCGTCGGCAGCTCAATGTCACTTGTACATACATCAAATACATCAATTTAAATTTCTTTTAGCATTCTTTACTACTGTAAAAGTTCCATCTTTATTTTTATTTAACAGATTTATCGACACATCAGTTTTTAAGGAGGTAGCCATTTTGTGGCAGATAAATGCCGAGTATTCCTATGTGCGTATAAAACACGAAATGGCAATGATGTAGCGAAAAGTGCAGTTTCAACGGAGCAGACTGAATATGTACCAAAAAAATTTTTTTTACTTAAGTTTTTCGAGTCAGGGCTATTGTATCGGGTCAACTACAAACAAACAATTTTTTAATTTTGGCCTTAAATCATAATTTTTAATAACTGATAAAAAATTGAAAAATACTTCCCATTAATCATGCAAATTATTAGATAAAATTCAATTCAACGCAATTTTTCTTTTAGCACAAAGCATAGTGCACTGGATATAGCCTATTTAACTGTGGCCAAATACATTTGTATAGGTTATCTTTTTTGTGTCGCCCTTTCGGAGAAAAGGCGATACATAGGGATCGCTCTGTCGGTCCGTCGGTCCGTCACACAGACTTAACGTTGGCTATAACTTTGCCATTTCTTAAGATTTCTTCATCAAACTTTCAAATTGTATTGCTTATGACATAAGGGTCTTGATGCCGCCAAAGTTTGTAGGTCAAGGTAATATTTGACAGAGTTATGCCCCTTTTTATACTTAGATTTTTGCTGTAACTTTGCCATTTCTTAAGATTTCTTTATCAAACTTTCAAATTGTATTGCTTATGTCAAAAGGGTTGTAATGCCGCCAAATTTTGTAGGTCAAGATCATATTTGACAGAGTTATGCCCCTTATTGTACTTAGATTTTGTCACGAAAACTTAACGTTGTCTATAACTTTGCCATTTCTTAAGATTTCTTCATCAAACTTTCAAATTGCATTGCTTATGACATAAGGGTCGTGATGCCGCCAAAGTTTGTAGGTCAAGGTCATATTTGACAGAGTTATGCCCCTTTATATACTTAGATTTTTGCTATAACTTTGCCATTTCTTAAGATTTCTTTATCAAACTTTCAAATTATATTGCTTATGTCAAAGGGGTTGTGATGCCGCCAGATTGTGTAGGTCAAGGTCTTATTTGACAGAGTTATGCCCCTTTTTGTACTTAGATTTTGTCACGAAAACTTAATGTTGGCTATAACTTTGCCATTTCTTAAGATTCCTTCATCAAACTTTCAAATTGTATTGCTTATGACATAAGGGTCATGTTGCCGCCAAAGTTTGTAGGTCAAGGTCATATTTGACAGAGTTATGCACCTTTTTACACTTAGATTTTGTCACAAAATTGTTGGTTATTCTGACAAAGCATAAGAGGGCGACACAAGTGTTCTACTGAACACCCATCTAGTTACAGAACAGCACCATTTTAAATATGTGAATGTTTGAATACATGCTAACACCACATGTTAATGAACACCTGTAAACTGGCATATTTACAATAATCCTTAACATTGAATTTTCGGAAACATTAATGAAAATATCCAATTCGGCTTTTAAATTTTTTGGAAGGTATCCAGAGGGGGGTCAGACTGAACCCCACAACCATATGACTTCATTGTGCATAGTCTCAATGAAGGGTTCAGTCTAACCTCCTCTGGTCCCTTGTAGCGCCTGTTAGCTGGAGACCACACAGTGGTCTTTGCACCCTTGTGCCAATGTACCATATAGTGGGTGTCCGAGAACTGTTCAACAATCTTTGCTACCTGCGGCCATTCATCAGCATATTTAGCCCAGTGCAATAACACGAAAACCCCTTCACCTGTACCACTGTTTTTTATCCCCCCTGCCTTGGCAGAGGGGATATAATAACGGGCTGTGTCCGTCCGTCCCTCGCACTTTTGTCCGGAGCACAACTCCAAAAGTATCGAAAGGAATTACTTGAAGCTTTACACACATTTTAATATGTAGTGCAGTGCCCAAGAAACATAACTCTACCTTGTAGGGCTGAGTTTCAATAAAAATGATCGATACTGTACCACCCTGTGCGTTAAGTTTACCCAGAAACTACAACAGCTAGTTTTATAGTTTATTGTCCAACTAATAACAGACAACAGGTAAACGCTGAAAGTAGAAATATGAGCTTACTTAATAAACAGTTACAATACATGACCTTACAATACATTTACACACAGTAACTTTATAACCAGACTGTTAAAACATGACCGCATAACCAGACTGTTAAAACATAGACTTAAATCAATTTACTAATTCGGGTTTACAAACTTTAAATAGACAAAACATCAAAAATAAAGGCTTTCTGGTGCGAATAATCAGGGTCGAAAATATTTGGTAAGAATCGGCTGAAATCGAAACTGGCCGTAGCTCAACATACAGCGATAGCAATGCATGACTTTACTAGTAACGTAAAAAGGGAACTTTACTGAACATTGTTTATACACTTACACTGTGGTGTACGGCAAATATAGATGAATATCTAGCATTTCGGAATTGAAGCGTAAAATAATGGACGAAACTGTAAGGGAGACAATCCTGAGAAACTGGTCAAAAACTACTAAATGTTGTAGATTACACTAGACTAATTTTACTTCAACCTAGAGTGAGTTACAGCACAGATACGATATTTGTATCGATACAAAATGACCGATATCCGATATATATCATATGATATTTTACCTGAATGAAAGAACATGAAAACTGGAGAAACATCAACAGCTTTGCTCATTAATGAATTTTAACAGTTAAGTTACTGGTTTTCATTTATTTTTACCCGGAAGGACAGCGTTCTTTATATAATTATTATTTTTATAAAAAAATTCAAATGTGAATCGTGAACAGGAGCATAACATGTACTGAAGGGAATTACTTGGAACTTAATATAATGATGGAGCACAATGGGGGAAAGTGCAGTGCCCAAGAACCATAATTCTATCTTGCCTAATTTTTTCTTATTCACTACTATGTTTTTATTTACAAAGTTTCAAGATTGACAAACAATCTTGCCATATAGTATCTCCAACCTTGTTTGATCCTCTATAGGTGGCCTATGTTGCTTCTGACCAGTGCAAGCATGGGTCAGAGTTCTTCCCATGTATTCTTTCTCAGCGTAAAGCTTCCTAAAAAGCTTTTAAGAAGCCTTGCCATAGTCTGAGATTCCAGATATCTCAGACTCTAGCTGTGCCTAAATAAAAATGAGCAAAATGCTTGTTCAAAAGTAAACATGAATTGAATTGAATGCATAAGTTTGAGATATTTCAAAGTAATAATAATACCTTTATTACCAGGTTTAAAACTACAATTATCTATGCACTCACTCGAGAGATTTTTGAAGTTCCACTGTACATAAAAATCTTTCATTCTCCTTTAGCCAAAATGGCACGGGATATAAGTAGGAAACTAGATGTTAACTAGATGGGTGTACATCATGACCCTGTTGTCATGTTTGGCATGTTAACATCATGCTCTTTGGGTTTTTCTGGCAAACTGCTTTGAGAAGCCAGTCCAACATCAGTGTACCCAGAGCCATCTGAATCCTCAACAAAATCAGAATCATCTGAATCTGAGCTTTCACTTTCAGAACTCACAATAAACAAATAAAATAAAGTTTCGTCATCTAGGCCTGAGAGGTCTGCGCCACTCCAAGACGTTTGTTGTTTAATCGAGGGCATTGTTGCGCTGTGTTAGAGTTATCATCACAAATTTGACATTTGTTTGTTGCGCATTTGAGTTCAAATTGCAGAACTTTGCAAAATGGCCATGTTGATCACAAAGTTGAATGTTCGGAGTTTTGGTACCAACACCAGTCCGATTACATGAAGGCTTAATGTGGCTGTAGCCACCACATTTGTAGCATGTGCGACCTTTACGCGTAGAGTCCACTGTGGGTTTACTAGGTGTGGGGGATTTCGTAAGTGCTAAGACAATGGCAGGAGACTATTGTCCGATACCCATGAGCCTCTCCGGTTATAGCGATGTGTAAACAATCCATAAAGGTACCAACACAACTTGCTCTGACAAAAAATGCCAGCTGTGCGGGTAGTCCATCAGTAAAACGGTTGATCATATCCCGTTCTGACTTCTGCAAACGACGTCCTTCTTGTAGAATACTAGCATGATATTCTTCCAGTCGCAGATTAGGAGTCAATTTCAAAGTAGAAAATTGGGCCTCTTCAGACATAAGGGCTGGATAGCTGTAACAGTACTCCCATAGAAAGGCTTTCCTCAGAGATGTCCAAATGCTGCGCCCGGTTGTCAACGAGTTGAACCAGACTAATGCAGGACCTCGTAGTTGTAGGTGGAATGCTGCTAGTGATTTGGTTGAGTCAATTTCAATCTTCATAAGTAGCATAATGTGATTCAAATTCTTGTAGAAAATTAAAGGCATCTTCTGAGGCAAGGCCGGAAAACGTTAGCTTCATATGTGAATACAACTGTTGTTGTTGTGGCAGCATGTATATGGATGGTATTCATCTGTGATGGGGCTTGTTTATCTGTAGAGCCAGCATTCGGTGTACTATGAATATTACCAGCAAATTCCTTGTTTCCGGACCTGCTTGCTATATCAGTAAAACTGGCATAATGTTCTGGAGCTTGTAGAATGGGATTAGTTTCATTCATCATGATTTTTAAGTAAGTCGAATACACAAATTGTCCATGTATGGCAAATATCATGCAACTTAATTCAACTCCACACAAAACACGTGTTCCCTGGTGGGTGGGGTATACTGTATTGTAATATTCAACGAATTCCGAAGACAAAACAAATGTCAATGCGGAAACATTAATCTGTCAATAGAAAACTTCATTTTTAGGTTCTCCACCATGTAATGAGATAACTATTGAAGACGTAATAATTGAATAAAGTTTATTTCTTTCCAAAAGCATGTTCTTATTCACCAATCAGTAACCAAAGACAAAAACTTACAGAACATATTCTAAATCTTAATCGAATAAGAGAAGCCAGGGTTGCTCATATATAACATGAGTATTTGAAACCAAGTTCCCAACAATGAATATCTAGACATATAGAGATATGTCTTACTACTGGTTATACCCAACAAACAAAAAGTACCCTACAAGAGAGGTCTGGACATAAAAAGTACCCAATATATGTCCCCTTGTGAACACGGACAGCAGACTTTGCGAAAGTTGAAAAAAATTGCCGGACATTCAGACCGGCAAGGTCCAAACATTTGCCGGACCAAATAGAAATCCGCCGGACCGAAAATCAAAAAGCAAAGTTTACAGTAAAAATAAACCAAATTCATCAGCTATTTTAATTTCTGCAAGAACAAGACTTAGTTATGGCAATGGTCCAAATGACACACTTTCTTTTTCAACTCTCTTTTTTTGATACTGTTTTTTCTTGGCCAAGCGTTCGTCGGGAGTTATTTTATCTTTTCTTTCCCAGTTCTGCTCCTTCATAGAGTTGCAAGGACGCCATTTTGACCGAGGTGATCCGAATATCGACATTGAATATATAGTCGGTCTGTATCCGGATTAAAAAAGCGTGGTCGGATTCAAAATCTTTCGGACATGTCCATCGGTCCGACGAATTTCGCGAAGTCTGGGACAGACAAACTAAATCCAGTATACCCCCCTTACACTTTGTGTTCGGGGGTGGGGGGGGGGTATAAAAATAGGTGATATACCTTGGGAATCACATCCTGAAGACACAAGGCCATGAGATCATTGTATTTATTGCTGCTAATTGGCAGGATGCTTTGCCTGAGTTGGGAAAGGGATAACCGCATTAGATCAGGAATCCTATCATTTGTCCGTCTGACTCTAGTTATTTACATGTTTGAAATCAGCATTGTCAAAGTTGTATTTGAACGAATACTGGTTGGGCATTTCTATTAGAAACTTAAAGTATCTGATGTCACTTGTATACCTTTTCCCTATTTTCCTCCAAATCAAAATCAAGTTGTCACCGAGTAGTTTGAAGTCAAAGAAGTCTACTAACAACATTTGACGAACTCTATATGGTTGTCTTCTATGCGCTGTCTGAATTGCAGTGGCCTACAGTGCCATAGTGTATATTCATCAAAATCCAAAAATTAACTCTGAATGTTCAACCAAAGGATATACTGACGACACACTGGATTCTGAAGAACTGTCTGATTCATATAAAGTTAAATCTGGATCTTTTGCATGGTCATCTTCATCTTCTGTAGCACCATCACTCATATAATCCTTATGTTGAAATTTATCAAATTCAACCTTTTCAGATTATTAGTTTCTTATATGAGCACGAGGTTCCAGGGCTTTCGTTAGCCTTTTGAGACTGGGGCCAGGGTCCATATCAGGGGGGAATTTTGCATGATTTTCAAATAATTTTCTTTGAAAGGGGAATTTTCGTCATATCAATTTTTTCCAAATACGACCGGGAATTGTGCGACATTTTGCACCGGAAATACTACGCTGACGCTATAAACTGTCCAAAACGGACCGCGGTAGTACTAAACGCTGGTTACGGTACCCGGTATCGGCTCTCAAATAATTTTTTTTTTCGAGGGGGAATTTTTGGGCAAAAGGGGGGAAAAAACCATACTTTTTTAAGGGGGGAATGGGGCCGATTTTCGGCTCCAAATTTTGCCAAACGAGAGCCCTGGGTTCAGATCGAAATATCCGTCACTGAGGGTAACTGTTTTGGCGGGAACGAGGCTCTGCCGAGTTCCCGCAAAACAGTTACCCTCAGTGACGGATATTTCCACCTGAACCAAGTATCTCATGGAAGAAACTTTTTCTTGCATACCGTCTTGCAATTTGAAATAGATATTTACAAACAAACTTATCGAAATGATGCATTCTGATTTAAAAGATGTTCTTTAGATGAAATGTATGGGAAAGTGACGTCACATTGTTTATAATGTAACGTCACAAGTAAGCACGTAAGTCGTCTTACACGGGGGGGGGGGGGTCAGATGAGATTTTCCAGCACTGGTAAAAACTGCAGATAACTCCATCTGGTATGCAAGAATCACTATTATCCCTATGACTAACAACCGGATATTCTCTGTAGAAGTTGTCGGCATTAAGAAGTACAGTCTTTAATTCTGATATCACATGACTGTACAGTCAGGGCTTGGATGTCTGTAGGGGATGGAAGTTCTGTCTTTGTTGTAAACTTCCATCAAACCATCACTTAATTGGATAATTTTACAATCTTTTCACCCCATCCTACTGCTATGAGGCGATTGAATGTTTTTATTTCTTTTCCCTTTTCTGAATGTGGATCATCCTTCACAAGTAATGCCCGTCTTGCCAAGACCATTCTTCTCAGATCATACTTTATTTTTATACCATTACCCATCATCAAAGTGACGTATAGGTCCAACGTGGCCGGGTCTTGTAAATAATTTAATATGTTGTATGTATGTTATACACACTGTCACTTTAATAAAATTTACTTACTTACTTGTTGACCGCAGGTGACCCAGTTCTGACCGACAGATTTCACAGAGACAAACATTCTGACTCAGTTCCATGAAGTTGGTAATAAGCTTTCTCTATTATTTACCTTTATCTCCCAATTACTGACCCAGTTGACAGTTTCAATTTGACCTAGATTTCATAGAGACAAACTTTCTGGCCAAGTTTCATGAAGACTAGGTAAACAATTACCGTTTTCCGCCTACAAGGGCCTTTTTAAAGACAAAGTTTCGACCCCCTACTTTGCCATGGAAATTGTGTGGTTTTGAATAGACTCATTTATAAGACAAGCCATTTTTTAATTTGACCCAGTTACTTTATTTTGTTCAAGTTGATTGATTTCTAAGCTATAATTAATTTTTTAATCGCCGATTTTTTTGAGTATTACCTAAACCAATCTGTGTATTGTCAATTCGGATATTGATTTTTGACAGAAAAGATAATTCGTAAATATGGGCCATTGGCTAATTAACCAATTATGAAAAATATGACGCTTGATATAATTATTAGGGGTGCCGGGATACCCTAAAGTGACAATGGACGCAGGTTTTTAAAAAAAAAGGATCGAATGGCAATAAAGCCAATAAAAATATTTCTTCATTCCCATTGTTACAATTTCTTGGGAGTTATCACAAAATGTTTGCAAAAAATAAGCAAACTTTCGTATTCATAATTAAAAGTTGACAAAAAGCTGCCAATAATTTTACAAAAAAATTGTCGGCTTTTTGTCTAAGCCTCCCACTCCCCTTAACAACATTCTTGGCCGCTAATTTGGGGTATCCTGGGCACTCTTACTAATTATACACAAGCTGCCAGATGTTTTCATAAATTGATTAATCAGCATGACACTTTCCTGGCGCAGGTTTAGTCCTCAAAGTGTCAACAAAAATCAATATCTGAATTAACAATACACAGAGTAGACTGATTATTGGGTATTCTTTACAATAAACGCTGTTAAACGCTTGATGCAGATATCAATTTTAAGCCGCTTATATCATACCCGAAAAAAACAAAAATGACTGCACCACTTATTTTCGAAGTTTACCTTCAGATTCTTTAAATAATTGTAAATAGCGACATTTCGGTCGAGCACTTCCGGAGGTGAGTTAACACAATTAACGTAATTCGCCAATGTACCGGTACTGAATTGCGACTGTCAAGCTCGCACATAAACACTTTCGCAGGACCATTTGGTATTATCGATTCCATTACAAAATGTATGTAGAATTGATTTTGATTTTTGGTTGATTCTTGTGGCCTCGCTTATAAGGCGAGGACCCCACTTTGAGGCAAAAATCGGGACTTTATTTCCCCGTCTTAGATTAAAGCGGAAGCCCCTACCTTAAAGTTTTTTTTTAAAGACAAAGTTTCTGACCAAGTTTCATGAAATTGGGTAAAAAATGTGGCTTACTGTCTACAAGTTATTTCTATAATTTGACCCATGGACAACGGATGATTGATGACTAACTACAGACATCCAATGATCTTAAAAGCTCACCTAAAAGAACTAATGGTGGTCCAGATAAGCAGAAAAAAATTATATAGGGGGCCCTTTATAGTTTAAATAAACTTCAGTTTGAAATTGCCTTACTCTGGTGGGGTGTGTGGTTAACTTAAATGAAATGGACCAGGTTTTTTAAAAGAAATGACTTACTGAATATTATTCCAGCATTCAACTCCCTAATTTCTTCATTTTGCTTGCGATGATCTTCTGTCTTTTGTTTTGTTCATTCATAATTTTTGTTCTAAGCTGCCAATAAGTACACTCCAAATGATTTCTTTACAGGTACTCTTCTAAAACATTCTTGGCTGCAAAAGTGAGAGAGTGATTGGGGTTTTACGCCGCTTTCAACAATATTTCAGTCACATCGCGGCAGTCAATTAATGCACCTTTCCTGGGCAGGTTTAGACCATCTAAGTGGTTCACCAGTACCGAATGTTCTGTGCAAGCAACTGTCAGCTTGCATTACAGAAGGATGATTTTGGCTAATCTCAAGCATTACAGCTAAACGCATTGGAATATCTAAGAGGTGTACAAAAACCGAGTGAGTGACTGGTGAGCGACTGGGGTTTTACGCTGTTTCTCAATAATATTTCAGTCGTATGGCGGCAGTCAGTTGATGCATCTTCCCCGGGAAGGCTTAGACCATTTAAGCAGTTTACCAGTACTGAATGCACTATGCAAGCAACTGACAACTTGCTTTACAGAAGGATGATTTCCGCATGGGATTATTAAGGGGTTTACCAAAACCGAAGGATTTCGGTTAATCCCATGCATGTCAAGGAGTCAACACAACGCATGGGATCAAAACCACCCTCCTGCTGGAAATTAGAGTTTGAAGGATTCCAATCATTAAAGCCCTTTTAGTCGCTTTGTACAATACACCAGTGATGTTTTGAAAAATCTTTGGTGATACATGTCGCCGCAGCACTGCATGGTGGCTGTGATTCTGTTTCCTTTGCCATTAAAGGGAGCCCCTCTGCGGCAAGGGGAAAGCAAAAACAATAAGGTACAACTAGAAATGTGTCGATAGGATACTGATGCCCCCATATATCTTAGTCTCTCCAAATAAAAAAAAATCGGGCGACTTGAACTTATAACCAACCTCACAGATTTATATGACGTAGTTTGTAACACGAATTTAATTAGTGGTGGACAGTGGCATCTTCTAGGTTTTTTACAAGACTCTGTGTATTGTAATTCACAGGTTGTCGGAAACATAAAACACTTTGGGCAATCAAAATGCAATTCATGGAAACATATTTTTTAGCTCACCTGAGCTGGCTTTAAAGATTGTTAAGATGATTTCTAGCCCAAGTTCGAATATGGGTCATCTGGGGTCAAAAACTAGGTCACAGCCCAAATATGGAAAAACCTTGTTAACACTCTAGATGTTACATTTTCAGCCCAGATATCCTTGAAGTTTGTCAGAAAGTGCAGATCATGATCAGACAGCAAAATAATGAAAGTGCAGATCATGATCAGACAGCTAAATTATGAAAGTGCAGATCATGATCAGACAGCTAAATAATGCATAGCAAACAGTGCAGATCATGATCAGACAGCAAAAAATAAAAAAGCTGACAGTGCAGATCATGACCAGCCAACATACAATGAATAGCTTACAGTGCAGATCATGATCAGACAGCAAAAAAATGAATAGCCAACAGTGCAGATCATGATCAGACAGCAAAATAATGAGGCCTAGAGCTTAGATATTCAGCATGTGGCAAAAATTGAGTCTCTACCAAGATTGTTCAAATCCTGACCTCAGGGTCAAAATTAACCCTGCCTGGGGGGGGGGTCTTTTGATTTTACATAGGCTTATTAAGAGGATATCATGAGCCAAAGGTAAAAATTGATCCTTTCTGCTATTAATAACCTTTTTATTTTTGCCAATGGTAGACAGGTGAGCGATACAGGGCCATCATGGCCCTCTTGTTTCAGATAATCACATGTCATTCATCTGTCCGCCCACTTTTTAATTATGACCCAGTTAGCTCCCTTGCTTGTTCCGTGCAACATATATCGCTATCTTGTGTTTTCAGGTACCAGTTCGGTGTGGTCCTTATTATAGTAGGATGTGAAAACACTTAATATCACCAGAGTATTTAGCCATCTCTTGCGTCAGTAGCATTGTTGATTTTACATGTTAACTCTATCAGTTTCTATGGAAAGTGAAAGCAGATGTGCCAAAAATATGGTGCAAAAAAAACAGCTCCATGGTTTCTCGAGATGTTGACTTTTTTCATATGTTTATGTTAAAATATTTCCTGGGACTTGCTGACAAATTCATTAAGAAGTCTTTCCGAAAAATATTGTTTTGCTTTTCTTTCTTTACTTACTTTACTGCTTATTGCTGATCTTCAAAGCCTTGAAAGCCATATTATTATGGCTTGTTAGCTTCTCCTGTAATTTTTGCTGCTCCGGTACCAGTTAATAAATATTATCTAAATCAAAGCGTTTGTTATTCCAAAATTTGTGTAATGAAGTATTAAAACTTTGTTGACCCGATTGTTCCCAAGTCAGGTTATTTGATGTGTAGTTCATTTAAACAAATCTTTACTCACACTTACAGAAAAAGCAGTATGATTACAACAAAAATAAGCAAAAATGCAATATATTCATTAATAAGACTTACCATTCGCTTGTTGTAACTGATTGTAGTGGCCGCCATCTTAGACCGATATAAAATTCGTAACTGGTCCCACTGTCGGACGTAAAAAATCGAACACGCAGAGAGTGAGGTTTGAAGTGAAAAGATAGATATTTTTTATATATTCTTCAAGTACTTGAAATGAATAAACAGTCCTGGATTATAATTTAATTAAGCATTAAATGTTTTTAAAAAAACATATATCCATATAATCAATTAAATATTCCATGTTATAGTTGGTCTCCCTTATCATTATTATACCCCAGAAACGAAGTTAGGGGGGTATATAGGAGTCACCCGGTGGTCGGTCGGTCAGGCGGTCTGTTGCATTTTCCTTGTCTGATGCATAACTTGAAAACTACCAGTTGGAATTCAATACAACTTGATACAATGGTCAAGTACATTGAGAGGAAGTGCAGTGCACAAGAACCATAACTCCATCTTGACTCATTACAGAGTTATTGCCCTTTGTTACTTTTCCTTGTCCGGAGCATAACTTGAAAACTACTAGTTGGAATTCAAAACAACCTCATACAATGATCAAGCACAATAAGAGGAAGTGCAGTGCACAGGAACCATAATTCTATCTATAGTAATTACAGAGTTATTGCCCTTTGTTACATTTCCTTGTCCGGAGCATAACTTGAAAACTACTGGTTGGAATTCAATACAACTTCATACAATGGTTAAGTATATTGAGAGGAAGTGCAGTGCACAGGAACCATAACTCTTTCTTGACTCATTACAGAGTTATTGCCCTTTGTTACTTTTCCTTGGCTGGAGCATTACTTAAAAACTACTGGTTGGAATTCAATACAACTTCATAAAATGGTCTAGCACAATGAGAGGAAGTGCAGTGTTCAAGAACCATAACTCTGTCTTGGGTCATTACTTTCCATTTATTAAAATATGTTAATGATTTATATCACTTACTGTTTGTGTGTGCAAGTATAATCTTGCAGGAGATGATGACTTCTGGGAAAGGTATTTCGAGAGGGTGAACCCCCCTTCCATTGTTGGCAACAGTTCTCCAGTGAAATTTCCAATAAAATATGTTACATCATTTATATTTAATTGTTGCCATTTGCTATACCCTTCTAGGAAATAACAGTCACAAATTAACTTCACTATTTCAGTATAGGAGCTGTCTTTATGTATATCTAAAATCTGCTGGCCCCCGCCCTTACTGGCAGATACAACTTTGAATGTCCCGGCTGCATTAGCCTGGTGCTTCCACCCTATATATAGCCGCCTTGCTGTTTTTTTCGTTTCTGTTCCCATTTTGTTTGGCATTGCGAATTCCTTTCCTTTTTTTAGGACGAGAAAGTTCAAGAAACTTATTAACAACTCTAGACTGCGGATGTCCTGTAATTGTAAAACAACCATTTCTAGAAAATATAGACATACTTTCCAATTTTCATTGGTTTCAGGAAAATTAAGTCTTGATACAAGATTTATTGAAACGTCTATATACTACATTTATCTGAATATTTTGGTCAGCTCTAAAAACACTATAACATGAAAAGGACACCATAAATAATATTGTATATCAAAGTGAAGAAACATAGCAGAATATTCAGTAGATACATGTAGCTATTAAGTATGAACTGAACCAAGTTGTACAATATCACAAATATACTGAACACATCTCCAAAATATTACCAGATTGATGTAAAAGATTCAGGGTATAACAGTTTGTTTGATAACCTAATACCTTTTTATACCCCCGAAACGAAGTTTGGGGGGGTATATAGGAGTCACCCGGTGGTTGGTCGGTCGGTCGGGTGGTCGGGCGGTCGGTCAGGCAGTCCATTGCATTTTCCTTGTCCGGAGCATAACTTGAAAACCACTGGTTGGAATTCAATACAACTTCATACAATGGTCAAGCACATTGAGAGAAAGTGCAGTGCACAAGAACCATAACTCCATCTTTACTAATTACAGAGTTATTGCCCTTTATTACTTTTCGTTGTCCGGAGCATAACTTGAAAACTACTTGTTGGAATTCAAAACAACTTCATACAATGGTCAAGCACAATAAGAGGAAGTGCAGCGTACAAGAACCATAACTCTATAGTAATTACAGAGTTATTGCCCTTTGTTATATTTCCTTGTCCGGAGCATAACTTGAAATCTACTGGTTGGAATTCAATACAACTTCATACAATGGTCAAGTACATTGAGTGGAAGTGCAGTGCACAGGAACCATAACTCTTTCTTGACTCATTTTAGAATTATTGCCCTTTGTTACTTTTCCTTGTCTGGAGCATTACTTGAAAACTACTGGTTGGAATTCAATACAACTTCATAAAATGGTCTAGCACAATGAGAGAAAGTGCAGTGTACAAGAACCATAACTCTATCTTGAGTATTTACAGAGTTATTGCCCTTTGTTACTTTTCCTTGTCTGGAGCATAACTTGAAAACTACTGGTTGGAATTCAATACAACTTCATACAGTGGTCAAGTACAGTGAGGGGAATTGCAGGGCACAGGAACCATAACTCTGTCTTGAGTAATTACAGAGTTATTGCCCTTTGTTACTTTTCCTTGTCCAGAGCATTACTTGAAAACTACTGGTTGGAATTCAATACAACTTCATAAAATGGTGTAGCACAATGAGAGGAAGTGCAGTGCACAGGAACCATAACTCTATCTTGAGTATTTACTGAGTAATTGCCCTTTTTATGCCCCCGAAGGGTGGCATATTAAAATCGCACCGTCTGTCCGTCTGTCCGTCCGTCTGTCCGTCCGTCCGTGCGTCCCCACTTACAAATTCGTGTCCGGACTGTAACTTTGTCATGCATTGAAGGATTTTAAAATAACTTGGCACACATGTCTAGCACATCAAGACGACGTGTCGCGTGCAAGACCCACATCCCTACCTCAAAGGTGAAGGTCACACTTGGAGTATGAAGGTTATGGAATCCTCTATATATGCACACATTCGTGTCCGGACTGTAACTTTGTCATGCATTGAAGGATTTTAAAATAACTAGGCACATATGTCTAGCACATCAAGACGACGTGTCGCGTGCAAGACCCACGTCCCTAGCTCAAAGGTCAAGGTCATACTTAGAGTTTGAAGGTAATGGATTCCTCCATATAAGCATATATGCACACATTCGTGTCTGGACTGTAACTTTGTCATGCATTGAAGGATTTTAAAATAACTTGGCACAAATGTCTAGCACATCAAGACGACGTGTTGCGTGCAAGACCCACGTCCCTAGCTCAAAGGTCAAGGTCATACTTAGAGTTTGAAGGTAATGGATTCCTCTATATAAGCATATATGCACACATTCGTGTCCGGACTGTAACTTTGTCATGCCTTGAAGGGATTTTAAAATAATTTGGCACAAATGTCTAGCACATCAAGAGACGTGTCGCGTGCATGACCCACATCCCTACCACAAAGGTCAAGGTCACACTTAGAGTTTATAGGTAATGGAATCCTGTATATATGCATACATTTGTGTCCGGACTATAACTTTATTATGCTTTGAAGGATTTTAAAATAACTGTGCACAAATGTCTAGCACATCAAGCGGATGTGTCGCATGCAAGACCCAAGTCCCTACCTCAAAGGTCAAGGTCACACTTAGTGTTTAAAGTAATGGAATACTGTATGCATGATTACTCTGTCATGCATGGAAGGATTTTAAAATTACATAGCACATTTATTGAGCACATGGAGAGGACACAGACTGTGAGGCACCTCTTTCGGGGGCATTCGTCACTTGGGAGGGACAGCTCTTGATTACTTTACCTTGTCGCAGAGCATAACTTGAAAACTACTGGTCTGAATGCATTACAACTTCATACAATGGTCCAGCACAATGAGAGGAAGTGCAGTGTACAAGAACCATAACTCTATCTTGACTAATTACAGAGTTATTACCAAGAACAATATCTCTTTTTTAGTTTTTTTTTGCAAGGTATTCTGTTACTACAAACTTCCTCAGTTTATAAAGCAGTCTTTCGGGGGTATTAATCACATTTAGTGATAGCTCTAGTTTGTTATAAATTTGAAGTTAATAGACTGCATTAACTGAATCAATTATGCATGAACACATCTTTGTTACCAAGAAAAGCAGGCAAATAACAATGCTAACTTGTTATGATTGAAACATTTATTTACTTTAATGCTAATACAATCATGTTTGTATTGTTTTGTCAGTAAAATCACTAATATATTTCCAAATCTAGATAAATTATAGCTTATTTCATGCATTAGAGCATGTTATTAAAATTATTAATGATTATTGTTTTTGCTTTAAATAAATCATTGTATTTTCAAATAAAATGTTGCCATTTTCAGTTAAATGTGTAATATTCTTAAGATTATATAAATAGTATAGTAATCAAAAGTAATCGAAATGTAATCAATGATTACACCAAAATTTAGGCTTGTAATCGATTAAATTACGATTACATGTAATCAAAAATGACTTTGATTATTGATTACTTGAAAAAATGATTACAATCGATTACTGATTACACCATCCCTGATCTATAAGTAAAGATTACAAAAGACATGACAATACCTCCATCTGAATCTTCCAGGTGTTCAGAGTCTTTGTCGGTTTATATGATACTATTTATATATCATTTTGGATTCCCAAACATTGCTAGACTGTCGGACTACGTACTTTGCATTTTATGCTAACCCAAATGGAATTTTACTAGACTCTGGCTTTGCCTATTTTTCGCAGACTGCATACCTTCATCTGAATGTGCCAGGTTATCAGAGTCTTTGTCTTTACAACTTAAAATTTCATTAAACATTTTATAAATACCTTCATCTGAATCAAAGTCTTTGGCCTGTACTTTCTGGTCACACAAGGCACTGTCTGCTGATTCATCACTGGAACTGGCCTGAGACTCTTCTCTGGGTCCAAGATCATCCCCTTTAAGACTGTCAACCTGGTTGCTCAAAGTAACTATAAAATAAAACAGAATATCTCAGTTTCTTAAATAGGCTTGTTTCCTGTTACATGACACAAGAAGAAAAGAAAAGAATCTGTTTTAATGTGAAAGATTAATGAACCCTGGTTAAAATGACTGCAACTTGTGCGACACATCTCTAACAGTATTAGTGACATGAAATAGTTGAACAAAATCACATTTCAGTGACTTAGTTCTTATGTTACATTTAAAGCGTCCATTTTAATGTGACAGTCAGTAACAAGCTTTGAATTAATTCACTGTAAGTTACAGCTCATCCATTTTTATGGGACCTTTTTAACAACACGTAAGCTGTGTCTGTTTTATTATTGCTCTTTAAAATCATTAGTTTTCATGTGAAAACAATTTTTTCTCCGTGAGAAGGCAAGAAAACAAAAGAACCCTCAGAATCTTGGGGTGCTCATCCAAGCATTCAGCACAGTGAACAAGGTTATTTCACATTTCATGAGGACAAGTGCCGACATCTCGGCAGTCGGTCCACTTAACCGGCTTTCCTGGATAACCAACCAGTAAATGCCAATTTCTCCGCATGTGACCAACTACTAATGCCACATGATTTCTGAATCAGCGGCGAGTGACAAATGACCATTAAGCTCAATGTCCGAGATCAATTGTCACGGAGAAATTTCGCCTCGCCGGAGGATCAAACCAGCCACCCCTGGATTACAAATCCAATGCTCTCCCTATTGAGCTTAGCGAGCAGACAAATATGCTTAAAAAATTACCATTACTTGATAATTTGACAATCTTATTATCAAAGATATATAATAAGTTTTCTCTACATTCTACAACACTTACAATTTAAATTTTTATCAAACATTATATACATACCTTCATCTGAATCAGAGTCTTTGTCCTGTACTTTCTGGTCACACAAAGCACTGTCTGCTGATTCATCACTGGAACTGGCCTGAGACTCTTCTCTGGGTCCAAGATCTTTTTTTGGCATCATTTACTTTTGTGGAATTATGACGGCCATATAGTGCAAAGATGTGAATTTGCATATTGCCAAGTTTCATGTCAACAGATCTGCCCCTAAGTTGTGCAATTTTAATTTCACACATGCATCTCAAGCTAAAACTGCAGCACAGTTTATAAATCAGCAATATTTATCAACACTGAAAAACAAGATTTGAATTGTATTACAGAAAGTAAGTTACCTCTGATGTCCATTTGTACAAGGTCTTGATTTCTGAACTTACTTGTCATGTTCATATCGTGTACCAAGAGAAGCTTGCTGATGTAGACCAGCTCCACCAGACCTGACATCTGCCAGCTATAATGTTCCTTGTGAACATCGCTGGTGTGGCCCATATGATTCAACAACCATTCAAACTCGTTATTTTTAGCTCACCTGGCTATGCCAGGGTGAGCTTTTCTGATCGATGATTTTCCGTCGTCCGCCAACATTTTGATTCAAATGACGTCTCCTCTGAAACCTCTAGGCCAATGTTGATAAAACTATGCAGGAATGTTCCTTGCATGAAGCTCTACCAAAATTGTTCAAAGAATTCCATTCCATGCAGAACTCTGGTTGCTATGGCAACAAATAGGAAAATCTTTAAAAATCTTCTCCTCTGAAACCACAAGGCCTAGAGCTTAGATATTTGGCATGTAGCATTGTCTAGTAGACCTCTACCAAGATTGTTCAAATTATGACGCCCGGGTCAAAATTGTCCCCGCGCGGGTGGGCCCTTAGTTTTTGCATAGGCATATATAGGAAAAACTTTAAAAATCTTCTTCTCTGAAACCACAAGGCCTAGAGCTAAGATATTTGGCATGTAGCATTGTCTAGTGGACCTCTACCAAGATTGTTCAAATTATGACCCCCGGGTCAAAATTGACCCCGCGGGGATGGTCACTTAGTTTTGCATAGGCTTACCCTATAGAAAATTTCCTCTGGAATACCAGTGGAATACCACTGGATTTTCAGCAGAATGCCACTGGAATCCAGCGGTAAAATTGTCTGGTATTTCACTGGAAACCAGTGGAAAGCCACTGGTTTTACCATTGGAATCCAGTGGAAAAGCCACTGGTTTCCAGTGGAATTCCACTGGAATCCAGCGGTAAAATTGTCTGGTATTTCACTGGAAACCAGTGGAAAGCCACTGGTTTTACCATTGGAATCCAGTGGAAAAGCCACTGGTTTCCAGTGGAATTCCACTGGAATCCAGCGGTAAAATTGTCTGGTATTTCACTGGAAACCAGTGGAAAGCCACTGGTTTTACCATTGGAATCCAGTGGAAAAGCCACTGGTTTCCAGTGGAATACCATTGGAATCCAGTGGTAAAATTGTCTGGTATTTCACTGGAAAGCCACTAGTTTTACCACTGGTATCCACTGGAAAGGCCACTGGTTTCCAGTGGAATACCATCTTCAATTGGAATCAATACCACTTGAATTTGGCCTTAAAGTTGTACTACCCTGGAGTGTAATGGTGTATGGGGATGCACCAGTTTAAAAATTCCATGATGTGAATCATTCTCTAGTTTCATGAAGATACAGTAAAAAATGCAGCCTCTATTGCATTCACATGGTTATGTGTGAAAAGACAGACAGACGACAGACACCAGGCGATCACAATAACATACCTTGAGCACTTTGTGCTCAGGTGAGCTAAAAAAACATTCAATATTTACCTTAAGTTCAACAACTAGTTCAACAAATATATATTTCAATTAGTAGACAAGTCCTCATTGCAAAAACAAAACTAGACATGGCTCGAAACAGCTTTTTTTTTTCATTAACAGATAATACAATTTTGCATTCTCTCTAGAAATATTCAAATTAACCAACTGAAGTTGGAAATGTAAAATGAAACAAGTGTGTGTATTACAATTTAACAAATTTAAGCATTTCGTCAATAGTCTTTATTGTTGGTGGTATTGAGTGTAATGTCAAATTATAAAGAAGAGCTGTCCCTCAACCTTGACCTTTGAGGTAGGGACGTTGTTTTTGCGCACTACACATTGTCTTCATGTGCTGAACAATTGTGTCGTTATTTTAAAATTAATCAATGTATGACAAAGTTACAGCCCGGACACAAATGTACGCATATATACAGGATTCCATTACCTATAAACTCTGTGCGACCTTGACCTTTGAGGAAGGAAAGTGGCTCTTGCAAGTGACACGTCTTCTTGATGTGCAGAACATTTGTGCCAAGTTATATTAAAATCCTTCAATGAATGATAAAGTAACAGCCCGGAACAAATGTGTGCATATATAGAGGATTGCATTACCTTCCAACTCTCAAGTGTGACCTTGACCTTTGAGGTAGGGACATGGGTCTTGCACGCAGCACAAAGTCTTGATGTGCTGAACATTTGTGCAAAGTTATTTCAAAAGGTTTTAATGCATGACAAAGTTACAGCCGGGACACAAAAATATTCAAGGGTGAACAACTTTACAAATGGGTATTTCTGGGTACTCTCCCATTGCTTCCCATTATAAGAAGATACCAAACAGCGCACTAACTAGGAGCATTAGACCTACCCAACAAGTACCCTTTTTTTGTTGGGTACCTATACGGAATGAAGGATATAGTACCCAATATATCATTTATATGCCTATTAGTATGCTCGGACGGACGATGCATTTTAATATGCCATCCTTCCAGGACATAAAAATTGAAAAAGCCCTCTTTACATAATTTACAGAGTAAAACAATAAGATAGTAATATGAATAACTGCATTAAAAATATAAAATGCCATAATTTACCTAGAAAATCATGCAAGTCACAAAATAATGAAATTTCTAAGGAGAATTAAGTGCCACCCAGAAAATACTTGAATAGGTCTTAACGCATCTTAATGATATATGAGTGCTGAGCAAAGCTACCTGGGGAATCCCACATTAAATTCTTCAAGACTTGACAAAATCAGACTATATTAAAGCGACTGCACTCCAGATGGACAAGTTACGATAAAAAATGAAATTTTCAATTTCAAGAAAACAATTGTCATTACTGTATCAGGGGCATTGTATTATGATAAGTGACAAGTTTTCTAAAAAAAGAAACAATTAAAATGTGTTGTTTTGCTTATTTTTATTGTAGAAAATATCACCCCGTGATTAACGGGGTGGGCTCTTTGGTATATCAATATTTTTAACTCGCATCAAATCAGCTGACTCCGTAGTGTAGTAGGTTAAGCCCCTGTAAATTTTTTGTAAGATCTGAGTTCAAAACCTGGCTCGGGTAAATATTTTTTTTCTACCTTTATTTTTAGCTCTTACACAAAGAAAATAATCTTGATGCTGACAAATTGAATATATATTGATTTTACCAAAAAATTAAAAAATTAAAATTTACTAAGAATTTGGAGTGCAGTCGCTTTAAACATGTCAAACAATTTGATCTGTAAAATTTAAAGCCAACACAGTTCCAATAAAAAAAGCTTGAAATCCACTTTTTAATGACTTCTTGCTGAACAATGTTTTTTCCATGGATGTTACTTCCAACACCACTCTCTCTCGAGCAAAGCAAATTTTGTAGCATTAAGTTGTGGCTTTAGATTATTCATGCATTTGATGGTTCTCTTGTCAGGCCGAGTGGAGTTAATCAGTTCATTTTCACTAACACTTGGAAACACAGACGTTTGAATATGTTCTGTTCCCCAACTCTGTTGAAGAGTTCCCTCAGTTAAAGCTGACAGTGATGAAGCAACAACTGTGGCTGGAGGAAATTGTTGCTTTAGTTCACTCTTTTATGTCCATTCGTTTGCTGGTGCACCCGTTTGGTATACTTATGTCAGATTGACTGGCTGGAAGACTGCCTATCTTTAAGTTTATCTTCTCTTTCCTGCAGTTTTCTATGGACATCACCTCATCTTCTAGTTTCTTAAATTCTCTCTTCTAAAAAATCAATAAAATATGTTTATACAGATGAATTAAATGAAGAGGTTGCATTGTGAGGAAAAATCTAGTACCTCCTGTCAGCACCATTAAACAGTGCAGGAAAGTTTTTGATGTTATATTTTTGAAATGCTAAGGCTAAATATGCTGCTTTTCCTAGCACTTTTTCTTGAGTCACAACTACGTGATACCTTGCTTAAATTTCAAACAATGTAATAGGGTAATTAAAGTTACCAGTCAGCAATGTGCTTAAAATTGAAATCCTGTTAAATCTTAAAATTATTGTTACCCTAACTCTTGACTCAGTTCTCAAATGACAGCATGATTGTACAAAGTTTCACCCTAACAAGAGCATTACTGAACAGAAAATTACAGAAGACGTACCTTGATGGCTCTTTTCTGTCTCTTCAGTTCAGGTACTGGACACTGTCATTTCCTTAAGTAAGAGAC
This sequence comes from Saxidomus purpurata, assembly GCA_022818135.1. NCBI lineage: Eukaryota > Metazoa > Mollusca > Bivalvia > Venerida > Veneridae > Saxidomus > Saxidomus purpurata. The sequence goes on along the minus strand of JAFMSR010000001.1, from coordinate 1,794,643 downwards.
AACAAAAATGTTAAACAATGTTAATTAATTGCCAATTTACGACATGTAGAGCCTGCCAGCTGTCAAATTGACTTAACTCCTTACCAAAAAGAGATCTAGGTCAAAATACACGCTGTTTATAGAAACTACAAAGAGAAGTAATTCTAAAAACAAGGTGACTTATGGTGGTGAACATTTGTGCCAAGTTACATCAAAATCCCTCCATGCATGAAGAAGAAATGCTCTGGACAAAGATATTCCTTAATTTGACCTTTAACCTCTAAGTGTGACCTTGACCTTAGACCTAGGGACCTGGATATTGTGCATGACACTCTGTCTCATGATGGTGGACATTTGTGCCAAGTTATTTAAGAATCCCTTGATCCATGGATAAGCTACAGCTCAGACGAACTAAACTCGGATGGACGGACGCAAACACATACACCAAACCGTCATTTGGAGAACTATATCAAGCTTTCGTAAGCGGCTCGACAAAAATGTTAAACAATGTTTGCTACCATCTTCATGCAAATGTTTAAATTGTAGAGTCAGATAGTTCAACTTTTTAATGACAAATACCAGATATATTGCAAGATTTTTGTTCAATAAATTGTCAGACACTGTAAAAAACTAACTGCTAAGTAAGCTGCATTTAAAATACATATCTTTTCACAACAGTTATAACCAGTAACTCAATTTCATTAAAGTTATAAAAATACCTGGAGCATTAACTGTCCCTTGTGACTTTATACAATCTGCAGAACCAAATTTACATGCATCCTCCCTCTTGTTGAACAGCTGAAGTTTAAGAATAAATATATAACAGGTCATTTAAATAAATCCTGACGTTACATAGTCATCCATTCTTGGTTATTTAAAGTTAAAGATGCATAGAGACCTGTAATGAAAGCCGAGGAATCATCTTTCCCGAATGTAAATAATTTATCAGTTCCCGGATATGCAAAATTTTAGTACCGTCCTCTTCTAAAAACGTATCCATCTCATCTTAAACTGTACTGTAACTGAACTGATGTAACTGTCCAACCCCTTGACTAATTACTCTTTGCCTGAAACATGCAAGCGATGTTCTACAACGTACAAAATGATTATGAAGGAAATGATATTTTAAATATACAATATTCGGAACTTGTGTTGTAGAGGAAACAAACTGCACATATCTACATAGTTCTTGCTTGCCAGCTAGCTTTTATGGTGACGTTGACGTGACTGGAGGGCACAAGTTCAAATCCCTCTCCGGGCAAAGTATTTTTCAGTTATATAACTAAGTATATAACTTTTGAAAATTTATTGAAGTCAGATCTGTGGCTGTAGACTGTTTAGAATGTGTACAATTTAAGAGAAATAATTTGCAATTTTAAAGATTCAAACACGAGCATTCAAACATATTTTTGAGAATACCTCCAAGCTTCAAAATTCTGAACAGCCCTTGAGTCCCAGGTAGCCTCTGAAAAACGATTCCAACTTTGGTTCTACAATCTGTGTCAGAGTATGTACTGGTATGATCAACAAATCGTTTGTTTTCGTCTGCCATGGTTCTACCAGGAAGCCAGTAGCGCGGCGAATCATCTTTACTAAGGACACATTTCATTGGCTAGTTTAATTCTACTAACCAATCGAATTTCGTTTTTGTGTGCACAGCTTCTCCCCACCCAATTCTCGCAAAATAATCAGTTCTCGTGATTTTTATCAAACACAAAAAGTGATTTAAATAATACCGCAGCAAACAGAAGCAAAATGATGAAACATTTTATAATGTATAAAACGTAAAAATAACAATGTCTCCCACTTAAAAGCTCGCGCCTCTTGATTACGTCACAACAAAGTGTCTGTAGTTGTAAAATGGCGCCCCCTATTAATCATGCTGAAAGATTGTGATTAAAACAATGACGAAAGTTTTATTGCAAAGGACGAGAAAATGCCAGTGATTGCTGTCTTCATACAAGTTAAACACGAAGGGGAATGTTTTGCATCATCTATGTTGCATACACGATATGTGTAAGTAAATTTATATCGTCCCAAAAACGTTTCGGACCTGGTTAATTATGACATTTATACTAATAAATATAATCTGGAGTGCATAATAAAGTTCTTACAACTGCTATAAATTGCCCCCGAGACTCGATCAATAAAGAATCAACATCGAAAATGTTGAAATGACTGACTGTCCGAAATATCTACTGTCCGAAAGTTGTTACTTGCATGATATAGCTTACCTTGAATTTTAGCGTAAATAAGTCATTCCATTATTAAAATCCATTTGTCATTATAATTTTGATAAACACTGATGCTTTTGGCACAGTTTACATTCACAGAATTGTTGTGCATACTTTAATTTTGGCATTTCAAGCATTTATGACACTTCCTGTCAAGTTGAAAATGTCCTCCATGTTTACTATTTTGGTCGAACCAAAAGTTGTTTATTTAATTTATGTTTTATTATGCATAACACCAGCAGTGTTGTATTTTGTCTGAATGATTGTTTTAAGTATTATGAAGTGATCCCTTGTATCATTTTATCATTGTACCTTATTTTGAGGTTAATATTGATGAACCTTTTTTTTCTTTGATTGTTTATAAGTCCCGGCCGACCGTGGGACTTCTCTCTGGGTGTATTTGCCAGGACGCCTGACAGGTGCATGTTGAAGAGACAGATGCAGATACAAGGGGATCAGGGTACCTGAGACCCTAGCTCATTTTACGGATAGACCCCTTGGTCCTTTCACATGCTGATATCTGGGTTTCTTACCAGTTCATCTGTAATTGGGTGGGAAAGTCTGAAACACTGAGAAGCATTTCTGAAATTTCCAGTGCACCAGCCAGGATTTAAACCAGGGAACATTTTAGTCACTAATGCAGAAGTTGCTGGCAATTTTCAATGTTAGAATATCACATTATTAATATCTGTTATGGTTTTAAAGTATCGTTAATTCTATCTACAGCTAATTTGGAACAACTGTACTGGTATTATAAGCGATTAACTTGAAACTTTGAATGATTCTCTGATTATTTTTTTAGGGTTGTCCAGTTAGCGCGGTGCTTTTTGCACTCGCTTCTCATCAATGCTATTTGTGTTCGATCCCGTCCTGGTAGTATGTGAGATGGTAGGGTGGTCACCAGATGGTATCATGGATCATCATACAGGTAGGTTTTCTCTGGGATTTCTGGTTTCTCCCACAGTAAAACCACCATAAGCAAAGCTCACCAACATGCACCTGCATGCTCAATTCAAAAGCTTGCGTGAGCTAATGGTTGTTATGATTTGTATATTGCTGACTTTAAGTAAATATTATCATTATTTGTCCCTTCAGCTTTTTTTAAACAGTTTTTACAAGATTATTGGCCGAATATACATGATTCTTTTGGCGAATCAATTACCGGTATTTGATTAATAATTATTATACAACAATAAACATTGCACAATAATTTTCTTTAATTAACTGTGTCTTGCCTTACTTAGCATTAGTTGGGATATAGGACCTTCGGATCCTGACTTTGTTATAATTGATAATGTGGATATCATCTGATAGACCTCATTCATTGTCACTAAAAATATATTCTAATAATTGGTAAGAATATGCAGAATTCATGGTAAGTTGTTTTATGAAAAATTGTTGTCATAACATGATATCAATAGACAAAAATGATACTAACAGTAAATTGTTTTATGCTTTCTTAGGTGGTTACCCAACAGACTATGAATGTGCACCTGCTTAGACATCATTTTTCACAACTTGATATGTTGGATTCGAGTCCTAGAATTCGTATTTGAAAAACATCGATCATGGCACAGGGCATGTCAACAGTGACAGACTGACAGGTAACTATTTCAGTATCTGCGTCTCATTTTTCTGTAGCATTAACATTTGGACATTCACTAGTATTTATCATAATCAAGGACTAAAGAAATATGTGTCATTGGTGAAATTAAGAAAAAAATAGAACTGATTGTGATGTAACTGATTTAAGGCATTTGAATGGGAATTAAAGCATTTGATTATATTGTAATACAACTAGTCTGGGTACCAATCACTCTGGTGAAATTCAATTCTTGAAGAGGGGTTTAAATCAAAGATGAAGCTGCACAAAAAATGTTCATATGACTTGTACTGTATTGAAAAGGAACAAAGGTCCATAACTCTGAAAAAAAATCTTTACAAAACATGATGAGAGCATGCACACACAGGTTTGATACCAATCAATACAACTGACTCCTGTGAAGTTTCATTCAATTCTTGCCAGGGGTTTTGGACATGAAGCACACACAAAAACATGATGTACACTAGCTGTATTAGCTGCATTAAAACAAACAAAGGGTAAGTCTGTTGATTTCTTCATTGCAGTCAAGTTTAGCAGTTGGATAAACTAAAGCTCCGACAAGACTTGTAAAATACATGGAAAAAACATACACTGAAAGTACTGGTTGATCGCCTGTCTTCAAGGATTACCAGGTAAGAGTTTGTACAAGTATGATATATCAATTGTCAAAGTGAGTGGTGGTGTAGAGGTTTAGGTGTCTGCCGCTCATCCCAGAGGTTGCGGGTTCAAGCCCCACCAAGGTCACGACCGTACCTCCTCATATGACACCAGTACTTGTTTTTCCAGGAAACAGACTCGAGAGTGACTCGATAAGCTACAAGCTTTCTTCACAATCAAGCTAAAATAATTAGTATAAACTAATTGTCAAAGTCTATTTATATACATGGATGATTTGAAGTTATGAATATTTTCATTTATTTAAAAACCATGACACTGAATAACTTTATTTTTTTTAGAAGTGCAGCTGTAAATAGAATAGTCAGTGTATATACTAGTACAAGCAGGTCTTTTTTCAAAGCTTTTTCTCAAATATCAATATAATGACTTTTATATGCAAATGTTGATAGAAAAATGTGATTTCAGGGACAGCAAAGTTGGTGGTAAGACCATTTCCATGCTTAAAAAACCAGTTGATACACCTCACAGAGGAAAAGAGACAAACAGCAAAGCCAGTGATTTCTGAGCAAGCAGCTGTGGTAAAATACCAGAGAGGAAAAGAGGTCTTCTACCCCCAGGAATATTTCAGAGTAGAAACTAGTATACCATGCTACTTGAGAGTGGAAAAATTGCTACTGTGCAGTTCTTCATCATGTTTGATAATGTTCCAATGACATTTGTAGATACATGTGTGAAAAGCAGTGCTATGTTCATTTCAAAATATTGAAAAAAAATTCTCAACAAGAACACACATCAAGCTCAAGCAGACCAAATCTGAGCAAGTGATGAAACTTGTACCTTCTGAATGCATGATGAAGAAATGTGTACTGATGAAAATAACTAAACCTCGGACATAATTTTTATGTTTCATTGCAACTTAACTTAATTAAGTAATACTTGGTAGACATACCATGTAGTGAATAACAAATATCTTCAGTTGAAAACATTTACTGAAAAGTCATGTTAAAAACCTGATACACAAATTCAAGATTTTTCGGTAAATGTTTCAAACTGTATTACATAGGTTATGTTTGTTATACAGTACTTCTGTGTAGGCCTTGGATAAGGATTAAGTGTACCAGACTTTGTAACATGCTGGTTTCAGTTTATTGTTTATTTAGTATACAAAATGAGCATTTTTGCTAAAGTACTAGATATTTATTTATTGAAGATCATTAACTCAGTTCATTCAGGAATGTATACACTTTTAATTTGGTATAGTTAAGCTACACATATTGTGATACTGCTAATAAAGCATATAAAGTTATAATGTTCTTAATCAGAATTAAATTAAACCACCCTCACTTGATAGCTCACCTGAGCACAAAGTGCTTAAGGTGAGCTATTGTGATTGCCTGGTGTCTGTTGTCTGTCATTCATCCACACTTAACCTTGTGTACGCAAAAGAGGCAGCATTTTTCACTGGATCTAGGTCAAACTGCACATTCTCATTTTGATTGTTTTACATTACAGTAAAATTTCATAATAATGTCACTGGTCAGTTGAAAGCCAGTGGTATTGATAAAAATTTGGTTCCAGTGAAGTCCACTGGCATTCCAGAGGACTCCACTGTGAATGGAATGTCAGTGGTAATACCACTGGAATTCCAGAGGACACCACTGGAATTCCAGTGGACTCCACTGTGAGTGGAATGTCAGTGGTAATACCACTGGAATTCCAGTGGAATAATCCAAGAAATTACTGTTCCAGTGGAATTCCACTGGAAACCACTGGAAACCGCTGGTATTCCACTGACTTTTTTCTAAGGGGTATATAGGAAAAACTTTAAAAATCTTCTTCTCTGAAACCACAAGGCCTGGAGCTTAGATATTTAGCATGTAGCATTGTCTAGTGGACCTCTACCAAGATTGTTCAAATTATGACCCCCGGATCAAAATTGACCCCACGGGGGTGGTCACTTAGTTTTGCATAGGCTTATATAGGAAAAACTTTAAAAATCTTCTTCTCTGAAACCACAAGGCCTAGAGCTTAGATATTTAGTATGTGGCATTGTCTAGTGGACCTCTACCAAAATTGTTCAAATTATGACCCCGGATCAAAAATGACCCCGCACGGGGGGTCACTTAGTTTTACATAGGCTTATATAGGAAAAACTTTAAAAATCCTCTTCTCTGAAACCACAAGGCCTAGAGTTTAGATATTTGGCATGTAGCATTGCCTAGTATACCTCTTCAAAGTTTGTTCAAATTATGACCCTGGGGTCAAAATTGACCTTGTCAGTGGGGGAGAGGGGGGTCACTTGTTTTACAAAGACGTATATAGGAAAACCTATTTGGTATATAACATTATCTAGTGATCTTCCACCAAGCAAGTGGACTTTTACCAAGGTGAGCAATATAGGGCCATCTTGGCCCTCTTTGTTTGTTAAATTGTGTTTTGCAAAACAATAAAAGCAAATGATCACTCTTGATGCTTCTGCTAACATCATCGATTCGTAGAGAATTCAAAATCAACTCTTGGAACTGCTGATACTTCTCTGGAGATGTGAATACTGCAGCTCCAAGGGCACCCTGCGTCAAGGCTTCTCCTTTTTTTATGCTGTCAATCAATTCCTTCTTCTCTTCTTCTGATGTTCATAATTATACCCCTGAAACGAAATTTGGGGGGGGGTATATAGGAGTCACCCGGGGGTTGGTCTGGGGCTGCGTCGGTCCATCGGTCAGGTGGTCTGTTGCATTTTCCTTGTCTGGAGCATAACTTGAAAACTACTTGTTGGAATTTAATATAACTTTTTTTTTTTTTTTTTTTTTTTTTTTTTTTTAATTTTCGAGCCCCAAAAAGGGTAACCCCATTTATTATCCCCGTCTACTGGTTTAATGGGGGTCGGGGAGCCATCCCCCACAAACCTTACAATATATACATCACATATAATATTAAGTTGTTAGTTTCATAAACATAATACGTGTATTACATTGAACAAAAATTTTGTCGTTATATATTTACCAGATCAAGTCGTAAAGCTGGGGATAATATTAGGTTGGGACCTTCTATAGGAGAAAAGAGAGATAAAAGTAGAAAAAGGTTAAGTCTGTTAAGTGAACGTTAATCGAGAGTTGTGCGTATGTGTGTGTGCGTGCGTGTGTGTATTGATGTGATGGTTTTGCGCGCTGCGCGCGCGTGTTTTTGTGTGTCACAGATGTCGTCAAATGCTTAAAAATTCTTCCCATATTTTGTTAAAACTGTAGAGATTTTCTTGTTGTAGGGCTAGCTGTTGTTCCAGTTTTAGTCTTCTTTCAAATTTAATTTTGAATATGGTGAAAGAAGGTAGTACACTTTTGCATTTACTTTTATAGATGTGTTGTTTTGCATAAAGTAAGATATGTGTTACTACAGGGTTATTAGAAGTACACATGAAGGCGGTAATTTTATCTAGCGTTCCATTTACATGTTTTGCGACAAAGTAATGTGTTATTTGGTTCCAGAAGTGTTGTGTATGGTAACACTCCCAGAATAGATGATCCATTGTTTCTATTGCCTCATTGCAAAAGTTGCACAGACTAGATTCGATTATTTTACATTTGAATAGGTATGCATTTGTAGCGATGTTTCTGTGAATAAAATTATATTGAAAGTTCTGTAGTTTAGTGTCTTTTGTTAATCTAAATGGAGTTATATATATTTGTTCCCAGTTCAAGTTATTTTGAAAATTTAGATTGTCTTCCCATTTTATTTGATATTTCTCTTTATGACACGGAATTTGTTTAAGCTGAATGTCGGTAAGAGTTTTAGTTAAGTTTTTTCGGTTTATTTTGTTAACTTTCTGATAAAGTGAATATTGGTCTGCATTTACTGTAGCATAATTTTTACAAAAGTGTGTTTTAATACAAGATTTTACCTTTTGATAATAGAGATATTCTTTTGTTTTAAGATTATATTGCGCTTTTAATGCTGTGAACATTATAAATTTCTTACTTTCTATATCGTAAATATCAGAAAGTGTAAGAATACCTTTATTAATCCATGCCATATTACATAGAAGTTCGTGTTTATATTTTAAATTGCTGTTGTTCCAAATAACAGTGTTTGAGTACAACGTGTTTTCTTTTTTGTAGTTTATCCTGAACCATGATTTTAATACATCTTTAAGAAATGTACTATTTATGTGAATCTTTTCTATATCTTTTTATACCCCCGCACAACAAAGTTGTAAGGGGGGTATACTGGAATCAGCTTGTCAGTCCGGCCGTCCGGCTGTCCGGCCGTCCGGCGTCCGTCGGTTTTTTCTTGTCCGCCCAATAACTTAAGATTCCTTTGACCCACAGTCTTCATATTTGGCATGGAGGTTAGTCATGATTAGTAGAAGACCCCTATCCATTTTGAGGTCACCAGGTCAAAGGTCAAGGTCACAGGGGCCTTGACTTCAAAAAGCTTGTCCGCCCAATAACTTAAGATTCCTTTGACCCACAGTCTTCATATTTGGCATGGAGGTTAGTCATGATTAGTAGAAGACCCCTATCCATTTTGAGGTCACCAGGTCAAAGGTCAAGGTCACAGGGGCCTTGACTTCAAAAAGCTTGTCCGCCCAATAACTTAAGATTCCTTTGACCCACAGTCTTCATATTTGGCATGGAGGTTAGTCCTGATTAGTAGATGACCCCTATCCATTTTGAGGTCACCAGGTCAAAGGTCAAGGTCACAGGGGCCTTGACTTCAAAAAGCTTGTCCGCCCAATAACTTAAGATTCCTTTGACCCACAGTCTTCATATTTGGCATGGAGGTTAGTCATGATTAGTAGATGACCCCTATCCATTTTGAGGTCACCAGGTCAAAGGTCAAGGTCACAGGGGCCTTGACTTCAAAAAGCTAGTCTGCTAATATTCTTAAGAATGCCTGTCCACAATGCAGTTTGTTCAGTTTGTTCATGACCAATTCCCCCTCACAACAAAGTTGTAAGGAGGACATACTGGAATCAGCTTTTCTGTTTGTTTGATTTTGCTTATCGGCCCTGAATTAGTTAAAAGTCCTTTAGCCCACTGTCTTCATATTTGGTGTGGAGGTTGGTGATGACAGTCAATGATCCCTATTCATTTTGAGGTCAATTGGTCAAAGGTCATGGTTACAGTGGCCTCAACTCAAAAGCTTGACCTCCCAATAAATTATACAATGTACAGTCTTAGAAATTTGTGGGGCAGTTGGATGTGATATGTAGAAGACCCCTATTGATTTTGAGTTGATACTGGTTGTCATGGATATTGTTTCACCAATCTTTTACATTACTATCATTTCCAGCCATGTTTCAACACTCCAACCCATAGGAAAGGAGGAGTTATTGACAACATATATATAAACTTTGATCCAGCAGGAATAATTACTGATATGATACCTACCTATTACAGTGACCATTTTGTGCTTGGTGTAGCTATACCATTCCACCATTTTTAAACTGCAGTTTTCACTTACCTGTTATAATTTCATTCAAAGATCAATTGTGAGTATTAACATTTCATTCTCCATCTACATTTTCCATTTTCACATTTGAAGCATATAATTATGTTCTCATATATTAATTATAAAACACCCCCAGGTAAAGCTGCATGAAGGAGGGTGGGAGTATTTAAGTCATGCAGTTTCAGTTTTAGGTCAGTAGGTCAAAGGTTAAGGTCACTTAGATCTTTGCCACTAAAAACATGTAGAATGCATAACTAAGCAATGCATAGGCTTACTACCCTCAGATATAACAGGAAGGTTCTCCTTGAGCTCTAAATGGCCACTGTTGATTCTGACAAAGCGGTAAGCGGGGGTATTCAAGCCATGACAATGGCAGTTCTAGTTCATTTAGTTGCGACCTGAGTATTGTTATACCTCCTAATGTATCTAACTGTTCCATATATATGTTTTTCCATTCTCCTTGATAATTCGTGTCTATCAGTTTATGTACCCATGCTGCTTTTAATGAATTTATATATATTTCAATGTCAACCATTTTTAATCCTCCTAATTTAATATAACTTGATACAATGGTCAAGCACATTGAGAGAAAGTGCAGTGCACAAGAACTATAACTCCATCTTGACTCATTACAGAGTTATTGCCCTTTGTTACTTTTCCTTGTCCGGAGCATAACTTGAAAACTACTGGTTGGAATTCAATACAACTTCATACAATGGTCTAGCACAATGAGAGGAAGTGCAGTGTACAAACCATAACTCTGTCTTGAGTAATTACAGAGTTATTGCCCTTTGTTACTTTTCCTTGTCCAGAGCATTACTTGAAAACTACTGGTTGGAATTCAATAAAACTTCACAAAATGGTCTAGCACAATGAGAGGAAGTGCAGTGTACAAGAACTTTCCATATCAAAATAAACTAGTCAGCAAAAGACTGTGTAGGAATGTTGATTAGTGATTTTAAGTTTCTTAATTTTGATTGAAATTAGTTGATGCTCAACTGTTCAAAGACTTTCACTAGCCATTAAGCTAATAACTGGTTTTGTAATAAATATTGAATTCACACTTCCTTGTATATATCTAGCAGTTGTTTGGATTTGCACAACCAGTTTTGCTTTTCTGCTCATCATATAATGAATTGAATAAAATTGACTTGATATGGCTTTGAAATAATGATTTAATTAGCTGAATTAACTGTGCTATGAGTTTCATACAATTTATCAGTCACAATTGTATATACACTGCGACCTCGTTATAACGCGCATCGTTATAACGCGAATCCTGGTATAACGCGGTTGGGTCTTGGCTCCCAAAAATTTCGGGATCGACCAAAATTATTTCTAACAAAAAAGCATTGTCCCTTTACAAAACGAATGTTCGAAAACGTAAATAAACAGCATGGCAGGTTGTTATTTGATCTTTGTCACTTAGGCGGTATCAAGCGTCTATTAACAAAGAAGTGTTAAAACAATTACGGCTTACTGGTATTTTTTCACGGCTCTGTTATTCACAAGCTGACCTCTTTGTTTGTTTGATAATAAATTGTAAATCGTGTGAATTGTTTGCACATCTTTGATTGCAGGCTTACCTGAACTTAAAGAAATCAGTTACAAAACTGTTTTTGTTTGCGCATGTCATTTTATCAGATATTATAGTCATTTTTTATATATTATTTTACTAAATTAAAATAAATCTTAAATATAATTTTATAAAATATTAAAATTTTAGCAGTCTTTTACCGTATCATTTTCTGAAAACGAAAACAGCAAAAAAAAAGTACTTTCACTTTAGCTGTCATTTTCGGAAAATGGATGTACTTTCGATTTCAATAGCAAATATTTACTTAAGCTTTTCTGTTTTATGCATCTAATTTCATGATTAATTATCTATTTTTTTTTCCATAACATTATTTTCTACAATTTAACCACTCGATTACATAAAAATCATCATTCGTGCCAAACATCATTATGCTTTATTTTAGTTGGGTGGGTGGGGTATACGCGTTATACGCGTTATATACGCGTTATGCAAGAAAACAATGGCCGATGATCAGACCGTGTTATAATAAACAGTCTCACTTATAACGCGGGTCAGACCCTTTGGACCCCAACTACCGTGTTATAACGGGGTCGCAGTGTATATATAGTAAAAGAAAAACAACACAGTCCACAATTTGATTAAATCATTATTTGCCAACAGGTTTCGCTTTTCCTGCTCATCGGGGTAAATATGGCGTTCCATCCTGAAATAAACAAGAGGGCTAAATCTACTTTAGCAAATCAAACTGTTTTTGATTCATGTGCATTGCATAGGTGCAAGCAAACTACATAAAAAGCATAAAATAGTCACATTGCACCTTGTAGTCCTGTTGTGTCTAGGGCCTAGGGACAGTGTTTACAATCAATAGTAAACATCAGTGCAATACAGGCATGAGTAACAGAGAAACATCCTTGCATTGCCGTTATGTCAAGATTAGATGAAAAATGCAGCCACTAATTAATACCCAAGTTTTTCTCTGAATCAATTTTAAATAAGTGTGAGACTGTAACCTTTTTAATAAAGTCCTTTCACTTATGTCAAGGGAGTTGTATATCTCTGAATTGGCATCCAACTCATCCCCTCTTAATCTGTCCTGGAAGTCCTTCTTTTTAAGTTCTGAGACCCCTGACACCCTTCTCTAATTGAAGACAGCTATTCTGGCAATTAATAAATGAGACATATACATGTATTCAGCATAAGATGGGGTCATCTTTTCCATCTGTTTCTTCATTTCCCCAAAAAGAATGTCTTTTACCGTCGCCAAATCCTCAGTCAAGGGCAATTCATTTCTCTTGTTCATTGCTTTAAGTCTTTTACATCCGCTTGCCACGGAAGAAACAAGTGCCTTCCACTTGGCATCAAACTGTTCTCTGAACTCATCAGCTTCCTTCTTCATTTGACAATCTTCTTTATCAAGAACCATACTGCCTTTCCGAAAACTGCACTGCTTAACATAATTCCCCAAACTTATGCCAAGCTGTGCTGACTCGGCTTCTTGATAGAGCTCTTTTACAGCTTTGGCAACATGTCTAAATTCTTTAGAACAGATGAAACAGCCAAGAGGCTTTTCAAATACTGCATTTTCATTCAGTTTTTTCACAAGTCTAGCCACAGTTCTCATTTTTGTGCTCACATTGTCCTGGTCTTGCTCATCTACTGGACCAAGCCTTCCAATATTATACAAACCAAACTCTCTGATCAGTTCATCTGTTTCACAGATTCTTTGAAGTCCCGAATTGTCCCGAGTTTCTTTCATTCTACCTATTATTGCATCTAATAGTTCAACTTCTTTATCCTCCCTTGGAAGGAAAGGAGTCAACATACATCTTGCCTCCCTTATGAAATTTTTTGAATTGTCATCCACATTCAAATTTCTTTTTGTTTGGCAATATTTCACATGGCTGCAGAGAAGTTTGCAGTGCAAAAACCCTTTGCAAAATTGACATTGGAGATAGTCAAAGGAATTGGCTGGACCTGCAGGTCGTCTATATACAATAATGCTGCCTTCTCCTTTCTGAAGAACCTAAAATACAAAAATGGATGCAAGGTGTTAGAATATCAAACCTGTTAGAGCTGTTTTACCACATTTTTAAACCACAACCTCTAAACAACAGAGCAAGATGACCTTATTTCACTTAACTGATTTAATATGCACTTTAGGCACGTCAAAGTTTTTGCAAGGATTTTTTTGTCAATTATGTCATTTTAAAAGGCCTGAAGAGCCGTATCTAGAAAAGTTTGAATTTGCAGAAAGCATTTCTATTTCATGAATGAAACTTTCAAATAGGACATCATTTTGTATTTTCCAATGCATTGGAAAAATGTCTGAAATTATCAGATCATCCCAACAGATGTGTGAAAATTAACCAAACACAATGAAGTGAATGTCTGAAGTCCCCTACCTGCAGATGGAGCTTTTTTGTTTGATATAATGCACAGATTTGGGAAAGGTCCCTCTGAATAGTGAACAGAGAGTGTCCTAATCTGAAGGATGCTTCTGCAGTTATTAAAGTATTGATTAAATTCCTGCCACAATTTCTTCAGAAAAAGCTGTTTAAGATTTTTTCTTTTTTTAATAACAGAAGCTAGGATGCCACTGAAACTAAAAAATCTTCCTGACTGAACTTCCATTCTGTAGCTTTTCTTTCAAATAATTTTGAGAGTTTCTGTAGGTCTAATGGATTTGGTAGTTTGACATTTTTCAGCATCCTTCTTTCACGCAATAGCTTTTTGGCAAATCTGCCTACCCTGTTGGACCATTTAGATTTCAAAAGGAACAAAAATCCTTCAACTTCCTGCTTGGCAAATGTGTCCCTTTCCTTCACAGCTAGTGCCATCTGTATATCAGCCATCTGAAAACTGTCATGACCAGCTTTGATATCAGCAGAAGGATGTTTCAGATCCTCAACGTCATCTGGAGTGCACATGCTAGAGCTGATTCCACAATATCATCAAAATAATCCACATTGAGGAAATCACTCGTACTCGTTGAACTTCCATGTTTTTGTTGTAAATTGTCCAATAGGTGACGCTTCAGGAGACAGTAAACCTTTGATTACAGTACTCCTAACTATAATCTGTCCTTTTGTCGATTTCTGATAACCTGGCTGGGCCCCAGAGCAGTTCTTTTAATGTTTGGTGGCAGAAACACCCATTTTAATCCATTCTAAGCAATCACAACATGGCCCAAAATCAGAAAAGTTGAATGGAAATGTCCTAGACATTGTGAGCGTTGTCACCTGCATTCCTCAACAGTGTCAAGTATTTTTATACCCCCGAAACGAAGTTTAGGAGGGTATATAGGAGTCACCCGGTGGTTGGTTGGTCGGTCGGGCGGTCTGTTGCATTTTCCTTGTCCGGGGCAAACTTGAAAACTACTAGTTGGAATTTAATACAACTTCATACAATGGTCAAGCACATTGAGAGGGAGTGCAGTGCACAAGAACCATAACTCCATCTTGACTAATTACAGAGTTATTGCCCTTTGTTACTTTTCCGGAGCGTAACTTGAAAACTACTGGTTTGAATTCATTACAATTTCATACAATGATCAAGCACAATGAGAGGAAGTGCAGTGTACAATAACCATAACTCCATCTTGACTAGTTACAGAGTTATTGCCCTTTGTTACTTTTCCTTGTCCGGAGCATAACTTGAAAACTACTGGTTGGAATTTCTATACAACCTCATACAATGGTCAAGAACATTGAGAGGAAGTGCAGTGCATAGGAACCATAACTCTTATCTTGACTCATTACAGAGTTATTGCCCTTTGTTACTTTTCCTTGTCCAGAGCATAATTGGAAAACTACCAGTTGGAATTCAATACAACTTCATACAATGGTCAAGCACAATGAGAGGAAGTGCAATGCACAGGAACCATAACTCCATCTTGTCTAATTACAGAGTTATTGCCCTTTGTTACTTTTCCTTGTCCGAAGTATTATTCGAAAACTACCAGTTGGAATTCAATACAACTTCATACAATGGTCAAGCACAATGAGAGGAAGTGTAGTGCAAAAGAACAATAACTCTATCTTGACTCATTTCAGAGTTATTGCCCTTTGTTACTCTTACTTGTCTGGAGCATAATTCGAGAACTATTGGTTAGAATCACTACAACTTCATACAATGGTCAAGCACATTAAGAGGAAGTCTAGTGTACAAGAACCATAACTCTATCTTGACTCTTTACAGAGTTATTGCAAAGAACAATATCTCTTTAGTTTGTTCGCAAGGTATTCTGTTACTACGAACTTCCTCAGTTTATAAAGCAGTCTTTCGGGGGTATTAATCACATTTAGTGATAGCTCTAGTTTCATTAGTCCTTAAAGCACCAATTTCAAATACAAAAAAAAAATCGGCATTTAACACATTTAAATGCAAAGCAACAGAAAATTGCTTTTATAAAACTGTCACCAAAAATTCACTATGTGAGGTAAGATGCACATGTCACTTTAAAATAATTTAAATAAATGTCAGTATTTTGGTGTCCTGGCCTGCCTGCAGGGTTTCAGCAGGTCCCGCAATACACACCTCGCGATCACCAGTGTATCTTGGAATTTCTCACTCCTGATTTCTGCATAAAAGAAATGTTTAATTGATGTAAGCAATAAAGTTAATTCATAATGTATAATTTATTTACAAGACCTGTTGCACAAAAGTTCAAACTCTGTAGATTTGTAATCTTTGTAAAGGGTTGTTATTGTGGAATAGAAATAAAAGCACATTCTATAATGTAACAGAGTCCGGTCCTATGATACAAATTGGATAGATCAGACCTTATTGGTAGGTTTAGAGTACAACTCCAGACAAGCAGACAGCAGTAACCAGCATATTTGCATCCCACTTTAAGAATTTCAACTCAAACACATAATAAAATAATTATATCGTTAAAAGACCATGCATGTTTTTGAAATATTTTGCATAAAGATGTGTCATAAATTTACCATATATAACATCAAGCTTGGACTGGTCTTCCAATGGAGGCCGGCCCTCACTGGATTTGTTTGGTTTTATCCCAGTCAGAGTCCTTTACATTCAGAATCTGAATATAAGTGGCGAAATAGCTTTTTTGCCGCCTTTGGCCACTCCACCATTCCTTTGACGTCGGATAGTAATTGTTCCTACAAAAAAAAAAAACATGTTTAAATGTTAAGCATGTGTAATATTATTACAATTCTAAATATGTGTAATCACAATCACATATACCATAATTGCATGGTCTATATATTATTTTTATGAAATTACTTGAACCCAAATATTCCTATGACTTCATACGTTGCTGAATCCCCCATAAACTGGGCTCAACTTCATTTCTTGATTCAC
This sequence comes from Saxidomus purpurata, assembly GCA_022818135.1. Lineage (NCBI taxonomy): Eukaryota > Metazoa > Mollusca > Bivalvia > Venerida > Veneridae > Saxidomus > Saxidomus purpurata. Next base: position 1,777,896 of record JAFMSR010000001.1, on the reverse strand, counting down.
CATTGTGTTGTGCCTGCACTGGCGAGGCCAGCCCTGCAGCATGAGTGGTTTGTACTACATCAGCATCCTGTAAAACAACTGACAATAAACACACCATAACCCAGTACGATTCAGAGCACCTTTTTAGCGCACCTTAGACATCCAGCAGTCACAAGGTAGATAACCTAGAATATAGTTATTGTACAATGCATTTTATTTCTATCACTATATACAGTTTGCAGTACTTCACATTTATACTGTTTTATTCTCTGGAAACTGTGGTAAGTATATGCCATTAAGGGAGCACAAAAATGATTAAATGACAACAGGAAAACTTTTGTCTTACAAGGGTTTGAGCAACACTGGTACACAAATGTCCCAGCCAAGCCCATGATGGTAAATGCTTCTGGCTCTGCAGATTGTACAGGCTGATTTGAGAATTCCTCGTCATCAAGATAGTCCTCATTTATGATATTGAAGTGCAATGTCTCAGCAGCAAGGACTGTAGCGATACATGCATAAAAAAGTTAAACAACAATAAGAGAAGATCATATTGTTCACTACTAAGTCCATTATGAGTAAATAGAAACAGATGGATGTAGAGGAAAGTATATTTGTTTTTGTACGAAAATGGTGAAAAAAATTCAACTAATAGTCGACAACAGAAATTAATATCATAATTATGCAGAGGTAATAAAATATAAAAGAAAATGTTACAGTACCTCTACTTTTGAAGTTTTTTTCGTAGACAAAGTGCCAGTTTCTTTCCAGCGGTATGTGTCACTGACAGAAACAACATCTCCCTCACTGTATGTATGTGTAGCGTCTTGGCCGAACAGTGCCAGTTTAACAGTTTAGCCATCCTTTCCACCTGTCTGATGACTCTCTTCATCTGTCTGGTTACTCTCATCTAGATATGAATTATAGCCATCCTATCCATCTGTCTGATGACTCTCCTCTTTATCTGTCTGATGACTCTCATCTAGATCTGAATGATAGCCATCCTTTCCATCTGTCTGATGACTCTCCTCTTCATGATCAGAATGATAGACATCCTTTGCATCTGTCTGATGACTCCCCTCTTCATGATCTGAATGATAGACATCCTTTGCATCTGTCTGATGACTCTCCTCTTTATGATCTGAATGATAGACATCCTTTGCATTTGTCTGATGACTCTCCTCTTCAACTGTGTGATAACTCTCATCTAGATCTGAATTATAGCCATCCTTTCCACCTGTCTGATGACTCTCCTCTTCATCTGCTTGATGACTCTCATCTAGATCTGAATTATAGCCATCCTTTCCATCTGTCTGACGACTCTTTTCTTCATCTGTCTGATTACTCTCGTCTAGATATGAATAACAGCCATCCTTTCCACCTGTCTGATGACTCTCTTCATCTATCTTATTACTCTCATCTAGATCTGAATGATAGCCATCCTTTCCATCTGTCTGATGACAGTCATCTTCTGCCTGATAGTCATCTATCAGATTACTGTTGTCTGAATTGAAGTCAACATTTTCATCTGTCTGAAGATTGTGCCAATCTATCTGAAGTCCATCTTCTTGATATGTCTGACTATTGCCATTCTTCACTTCAGTCTGATGCCTTTCCCCTTTAACTGTCTGTTCACTATATTTATCTGTCAGATGACCATCCTTTTCATCTGTTTCCTGCATGTCCTCTTCAGCTGCCTGATGACCACCCTCTCCCCCCGTCTGTTGCATGATCTTTACTTTGTTTTGATGGTTGTTCTCTTCATTGATTTTTTGGCAGCCCTCTTCATCTGCCTTGTGGCTGTCATTATCATAATATATTTCCTCTGTTATCCACTCTATATCTTTTTCAAGTCCTTCAGTGTGGTTAGTAACCGTTTTTTCCTCAATAAACCTGGAAAATATATTGACGAATCTAAATTTTGCTTTTGCAATAGAACATCTGATTTCAAATAAAAAATGAAGGATGTGTTTTTAACAAGTGATGAGTTAGCCTATCTAAGGGAAAAACAAAAGTCAAAACTGAAACAATGGGGCCATGGCCCTAGATCTTTCACCCAAAAAGACACTGCCCTTACGATCAAGGTCAAGATCACATATTAGTATCCTTTATACACATATTAAGCTTCCTGTAAATGTCCTACATCACTGTATAAAACAAGAGATGTCAGTAGGACAGCGTGCTCAACTTTTTTCAGTGCTTGCCATTTTTTTTTGGCCTATAGGTGTCATGATTGTACATAAGTATTCCAACTTTCAAATTTATATCTCAAATGGTGAAGAGAATGAAAATACATGTATTACCAGAGTTTCTAAGTCGAAAAGGGCCATAATACAAATGAAATCCTTGACAGAGTTACCTTCTCCTGCCTATGTTTGGGGATGATGATGGTTAACAAGTATTCCAACTTTCAAAGTAATATCTCAAACAGTTCAGTCAAAAAGTGGACTGGTACGAAAAACTTGACCGAGATTCCAAGTCAATAAAAAATTATTTTTTTAAATCCTTGACAGAGTTACCTTCTCTTGCCTACAGATAGGGGTAATGATGCAAACAAGTATTCCAACATTCAAAGCAATATCTCAAAGGTTTAAGTCAATAAGTGGATTTTACCCCTATTCAATGTATTTTCTAAGTCAAAAAAGGGTCATAATCCTGACAAAAACCTTCACAGAGTTATGTACTCTTGTCTGTGGATGGAGGTAATGATGATAAATAAGTATGGTAAGTTTTAAAACCTTTACAGAGTTATGTACTCTTGTCTGTGGATGGTAAACAAGTATGGCAAGTTTCAAAGCAATACCTCTAATTAATGGTTTTTATAAAAAGTGGGGTGGTACGAAAAACTTAACCAAGGTGTGACACAAACGCGGACGCGAGTAGGAAAGCTCCCCTTTTCTTCGAAAAGTAGAGCTAAACACTGATTCTATTAGACAGCTTCTACAGTCAAAACAAGATCATCAAATGCTTATACAATGTATTTAAATTGTTTGATACAAGTTTGTACAAGAGTCATTTACAGTAGTTTTTGGCCCAATCCGACCAGAATTCCAACATGACCTAAAGGTCATTAAAACATAATCTCAAATTTGTTCTTCAAATAAGTCTGCCAACAGTCCATAGCAGGCTACAATACAATACAGGCAATTGGCACAGAGGAAATGGCACTTGCATGCAAACTGTAACATGTAGTTCCTCTCAAACAAGAGGGCCATGATTGCCCTATATCGTTCACTTGAGTACCAGTGCACTTGCCTGGCAGGTGTGGTCAATTTTGACCCCAGGGGCATTATTTGAACAAAGTTGGTAGAGGACCACTAGACAATGTTACATACCATTTATCTAAGGTCTAGGCTTTGTGCTTTTAGAAAAGAAAATTTTTTAATTTTTCCTATACCAAGTGACCCCCTGGGCAGGGTAAATTTTGACAAACTTTGAAGAGGTCCACCAGACACTGTTACACACTAAATATCTAAGCGCTAGACATTTTGGTTTCGGAGGAAAAAAATTAAAACGTTTTCCTATTAAATATGTCTATTTACAAGTGACCCCCTGGGTGGGGCCAATATTGATCCAAGGGGTATGATTAGAACAAACTTGGTAGAGGTCCACTTTACAAGCTGTATACTAAATATCTAAGCTTTAAGCCTTGTGGTTTTTGAGAAAAAGATTTTTAAAGTTGTTCCTATAGAGACCTAGTATGTAAAAATAACAGATAACCCCCCTGGAAGGGTCAATTTTGACCCAAGGGTCATAATTTGAACAATCTTGATAGAAAAACGTTTTAAATTTGGTTGCAAAATTGAGTTGTGAAGTTGGACGGATGCTAAAAAAACAAAAATAATATCAAACAGGGAATGCCACGTACCAAAAACGCAGCCTCCCCAAAACGAGCCCCACATCACCCAGAAGTGCACACCACCAACACACACACACACACACACACACACACGACACACACACACAATCATGTACACACACACATATACAAAGCAAACACACGAGGACAAAACGAACAATTAAAACCATTTTCGTGTTAAAATACAAAAGTTACAAATTCACTAAATGCTTGTTTTTTTCTTAATCACTGCTTTCTCTTAATAAGAAACCCGACAGTACTCAGAGTACTGATAAGCAATCTGAGAAACAGTATGTAAAGTTTTTCCTATTTTTTGGCATAGCAACCTGTCTGCATGAAATGAAATTCTTTGAATAACTTTGATAGAGCTTCATGCAAGGAGCACCCCTACCGAGTTTCTCGCCAACATTGGCCCAGTGGTTTCAGAGGAGTAGTACTCAGAGGAGATGTTAATTGAAGGAACTAGTGGACGTACGAATTGTAATGATAGATGCCGGACGGTCCTAATAGATCACCAGCCAAAAATAAAGTTTTAAAAACAAAGCAGTTTGCTTGAAATGACTTCTAAAGTAATGTATGCCTGCAATCATGGCAATAATGATGAAAAAATAATCATGAAAACAAAAAAAAAATTGTGTAAAAACAGATAACAGTCTATTGCAAAACAATTTCCGTGTAAACTTTATTTTTCAATTTTAAGCTGTCCTTATGACTTTGTCAAGCAGAGCTAAAAAGCCTTAATCCTTCTTTGGCAGAACAGACTTTTCAAAAATGTTCAAGAATCTGTCCATTCGGGTCATTTTTGCATCATGTTGTGATTTTATCTGGTTAAGCAGTTTTTCATTTGACTCTTTTAATGACCTTAATGACCTTGTCTGATGAAGTACTTTTCCTCTTTTTAACACTAGTATCAGTTTCTTTAATTTCAGTTACACCTTGCTTATCATTGATGCTCTTAGAAGTGTCCATGGTGAATGTTGGTTCAGTGGATGCCTTGTGTCCATAGGCCTCGTGGAAATAATCAAAATATTTCCAATCAACTCTGTCATTTCCCGTTTTTTTATTAGAGTCTATGACTTTCTTGTACTTCTTTTTCAATGCCTTGAATTTGTTGATATCCTGAACCCGTGAAACTTGAATTCCTTTACTGTTCAGCTCCTTACTGATATTATTCCAAAGCACTTCATGGCTTTTGGAAGAACTAAATTCTAAATCTTTGGCAAGACGAATGTCTATCAACATTTTCTCCTCTTCTGCATTCCATAATTTAGGGACCTGAAAAGTTGAAAACATAAATGTGTTTGTTCTCTTAATCACTGTTTCCTTTTATTCTTTTTTTTGCCTTTTTTAACTGGGAGCATTTCTAATTGGCAGTTTATCATTTTCGCAAACTCTTTTTGAGTTACAAAACAATTTGGCCCGATCTGTATAGAGCCATCTTCGTCAAAATAACCTGATATTACACTGACTGCTGATAGACAATCTGAGAAGCATTTTGTGGACTGGTCGGAAGAATGATTGTGAGAATATAGCATTTCTGATAGGTTTTTTTCGCACAGATTTTTCAGTTTTAGATTAGATTCAATGTTTCGACATAAAAACTTTGACTACATTTCACCTTTGGGTCTTTCTTCTCATTGTTATTCTCATCGTTCACATCTTTCTCTTTTTGGCAGCTGTTATTCTCATCTGGAATATAAACAAGAGCTATCAGGAAAGCATGCTGGATTATTTCAATATATCTGTCATGAAATGCGCTTATTTTGAGTGATAACTTTGATAGCAATAACAGGAATAGTTTAGGAGAGAAGGCATTAACCATAAAAACTAAGTCACTGAAGTGTCAAAAATCAGTGTGACACTGACAAAGTTTAAACAAATCCAGCAGGCAAAATTGACTTATCTAATAACAATACCAAACGATATTTCAAAAACATACATGTATATGAGGAGTAGCACAGAAAACAAATTGTGATTGAAAAGCACAAAAGGAAATAAATATCTGATAAATTCATTTTGTCTAACAAATCAAAGGGGGGTGGAAAAAAAAAACTTAACCAAGGTGTGACAGCAACGCAGACGCGAGTAGGATAGCTCCCCCATTTTTAGCTCGACTTTTCTATGAAAAGGGGAGCTATCCTACTCGCCCCGGCGTCGGCGTTGGCGTCACACCTTGGTTAAGTTTTTCGTACCACCCCACTTTATTTCAAAAGTATTGGAGGTATGGCTTTGAAACTTACCATATTTGTTTACCATCATAACCTCCATCTACAGACAAGAGTACATAACTCTGTCAAGGTTTTTGGCAGAATTATGGCCCTTTTTTGACTTAGAAAGTGTATTGAGCTTGGTTAAGTTTTTCGTACCACCTCACTTTATTTCAAAACCATTGGAGGTATTGCTTTGAAACTAACCATACTTGTTTACCATCATGACCTACATCAACAGACAAGAGTACATAACTCTGTCAAGGTTTTTGACAGAATTATGCCCCTTTTTATACCCCCAAAACGAAGTTTAGGGGGGTATATAGGAGTCACCCAGTGGTTGGTCGGTCGGTCGGTCGGTCGGTCGGTCGGTCGGTCGGTCGGGCGGTCTGTTGCATTTTCCTTGTCCGGAGCATAACTTGAAAACTACTATTTGGAATTCAATACAACTTCATACAATGGTCAAGCACATTGAGAGGAAGTGCAGTGCACAAGAACTATAACTCCATCTTGACTAATTACAGAGTTATTGCCCTTTGTTACTTTTCCTTGTCCGGAGCATAACTTGAAAACTACAAGTTGGAATTCAATACAACTTCATACAATGGTCAAGCACATTGAGAGGAAGTGCAGTGCACAAGAACCATAACTCCATCTTGACTAATTACAGAGTTATTGCCCTTTGTTACTTTTCCTTGTCCGGAGCATAACTTGAAAACTACTAGTTGGAATTCAATACAAGTTCATACAATGATCAAGCACACTCAAAGGAAGTGCAGTGTACAAGAACTATAACTCTATCTTGAGTATTTACTGAGTTATTGCCCTTTGTTACTTTTACTTGTCCGGAGCATAACTTGAAAACTACTGGTTGGAATTCAATACAACTTCATACAATGGTCAAGTACATTGAGAGGAAGTGCAGTGCACAATAACTATAACTCCATCTTGACTAATTACAGAGTTATTGCCCTTTGTTACTTTTCCTTGTCCGGAGCATAACTTGAAAACTACTGGTTGGAATTCAATACAACTTCATACAATGATCAAGCACACTCAGAGGAAGTGCAGTGTACAATAACTATAACTCTATCTTGAGTATTTACTGAGTTATTGCCCTTTGTTACTTTTCCTTGTCCGAAGCATAACTTGAAAACTACAAGTTGGAATTCAGTACAACCTCATACAATGGTCAAGTACATTTAGAGGAAGTGCAGTGCACAGGAACTATAACTCCATCTTGACTCATTACAGAGTTATTACCCTTTGTTACTTTTCCTTGTCCGGAGCATAACTTGAAAACTTCTGGTTGGAATTTAATACAACTTCATACAATGGTCAAGCACAGTGAGAGTGAGTGCAGTGCACAGGAACCATAACTCCATCTTGATTAATTACAGTGTTATTGCCCTTTGTTACTTTTCCCTGTCTGGAGCATTTTTCGAAAACTACAAGTTGGAATTCAATACAACTTCATACAATGGTCAAGCACAATGAGAGGAACTGCTAAGAACAATATCTCTTTTTAGTTTGTTTGCAAGGTATTATGTTACTACGAACTTCTTCAGTTTATAAAGCAATCCTTTTGGGGGTATTAATCACATTTAGTGATAGCTCTAGTTTACTTAGAAAATACATTGAATATGGGTAAAATCCACTTATTGCCTTAACCCTTTGAGATATTGCTTTGAAACTTTGAATGCTTGTTTACATCATTACCCCCATCTGTAGGCAAGAGAAGGTAACTCTGTGAGGGATTTGTTTTAAAAATTAAGCCCCTTTATCGACTTAGAATCTTGGTAAAGTTTTTCGTACCAGTCCACTTTTTAGCTCGACTTTTCTATGAAAAGGGGAGCTATCCTACTCGCCCCGGCGTCGGCGTCGGCGTTGGCGTCACACCTTGGTTAAGTTTTTCGTACCACCCCACTTTATTTCAAAAGTATTAGAGGTATGGCTTTGAAACTTACCATACTTGTTTACCATCATAACCTCCATCTACAGACAAGAGTACATAACTCTGTCAAGGTTTTTGACAGAATTATGGCCCTTTTTTACTTAGAAAGTGTATTGAGCTTGGTTAAGTTTTTCGTACCACCTCACTTTATTTCAAAACCATTGGAGGTATTGCTTTGAAACTAACCATACTTGTTTACCATCACGACCTCCATCAACAGACAAGAGGACATAACTCTGTCAAGGTTTTTGACAGAATTATGCCCCTTTTTGACTTAGAAAATACATTGAATATGGGTAAAATCCACTTATTGCCTTAACCCTTTGAGATATTGCTTTGAAACTTTTAATGCTATTTCACATCATTACCCCCATCTGTATGCAAGAGAAGGTAACTCTGTCAGGGATTTGTTTTAAAAATTAAGGCCTTTTATCGACTTAGAATCTTGGTTAAGTTTTTCGTACCAGTCCACTTTTTGACTGAACTGTTTGAGATATTAATTTGAAAGTTAGAATACTTGTTAACCATCATGATTCCCAAACATGGGCAGGAGAAGGTAATTCTGTCAAGGATTTTATTTGAATTATGGCCCTTTTTGTCTTAGAAACACAGTTAAAATTTTCAGTCTTGTCCACTTGTTAACTTAACCATTTGAGATATTACTTTGAAAGTTGGAGTACTTATGTACCATCGTAAGACCTATCTGTAAGCAAAAGAAGATAACTCTGTGAAAATTTTTCTTGATTTGTACTTACAAATTCCTAGTTAAAGTCTTGTGTGCCCTTAACTGTCAAAGTTTTGTTTTATTGGCAAGCACTAAAAAAGTCGAGCACGCTGTCCTACTGACAGCTCTTGTTGACTAAACTGTTCGAGATATTACTTTGAAAGTTTGAATACTTGTTTACCATCATGATCCCAAAACATGGGCAGGAGAAGGTAATTCTGTCAAGGATTTTATGTGAATTATGGCCCTTTTTGTCTTAGAAACTCAGTTAAAATTTTCATTCTTGTCCACTTGTTGACTTAACCATTTGAGATATTACTTTGAAAGTTGGAGTACTTATGTACCATCATGAGACCTATCTGTAAGCAAGAGAAGAAAACTCTGTGAAAATGTTTCTTGATTTGTACTTAGAAATTCCTAGTTAAAGTCTTGTGTGCCCTTAACTGTCAAAGTTTTGTTTTATTGGCAAGCACTAAAAAAGTCGAGCGCGCTGTCCTACTGACAGCTCTTGTTAGAGAAGTTGAGCTGAAAAAGGCAAACTTACCTTCGGGTTCTCGTATATTGTAATGGTCTTGTACTGTGTTCTGTGTTACAACCTCATCTATAACTGACTGTTTTACAACCAAATCTGCAAAACAATGAAAAATGTGTATTTAACAAGAGCTGTCTCTCACAAGGAAAGAGGTGTCTCACAGTCATTATCCTCTCCATGTGGTCAATAATTGTGGTATGTAATTTTAAAATCCATGTGACACATTGGCTTGATGTGCTAGACATTTGTGCCAAGTTATTATTAAATCAATCAATGCATGACAAAGTTATAGTCCGGACACGAATGTGTGCATATATACAGGATTCCATTACCTTCAAACTGAAAGTGTGACCTTGACCTTTGAGGTAGGGACGTGGGTCTTGCACGCAACACATTGTCTTGATGTGCTAGATATTTGACCCAAGTTATTTTAAAATCCGTCAATGCATGACAAAGTTACAGTCTATACGAATGTGTGCATATATACAGGATTCCATTACCTTCAAACTCCAAGTGTGACCTTGACCTTGGAGGTAGGGACGTGGGTCTTGCACTTGACACATTGTCTTGATGTGCTAGACATTTATGCCAAGTTACTTTAAAATCCTTCAATGCATGACAGAGTTACAGCCCGGACACAAATTAGTAAGTGGGGACGGACAGACAGACGGTGTGATTTTAATATGCCACCCTTTTTTAACTGATATTTTATGTTCAACCATGATCGTTTTTGGAGAATTTTGTGTTTGTTTTGTGCTGTACAAATTTCTCCCTTTCCAGGAAGACTTCTTGTGCCATCCAAATAACGACAAAAGGCACTGTACAAGGCTTTTTTTTCTTCTACGCTCCAAGCAACATGGACTTGTTTTTTCTTTCCTGAAAAAAAGAAATAGCATTTTACCTACTTTGAGCTTATCATTTTCAAACATATTTGAAGATCAAATTTATGATAGGCATAGTTCAGCATATTGTACAATGAGCCACATCTTAACATTACAAAATTATCAAGATACACTGCATGTTAGTTTATGAAAATTTTTGGATTTTCTCAATGAAACAAATGTCAATAAATTATGCATTACCTGAAAGTACAATTTGATGTCATTTCAAACATATATTATGAATATATTTCGAAGTTTTCTTGCCTTAACAACTGTGCATGTTTGGTATGTATCAGTTGTAAATTATGGGGGAATGCTCCATTTAAACCAGTAGAATCAACTAAAGTGGTAATTATGCTCATAAATTGTAGAAGATTACTTTGATAGTTTTATTGAAATACAAAATCATTTTAAGCCACATGTTGGCTTTTGTGACCATTTATTTACATTATGAAATCCTCCAGCATAAAAATTTATTAAATGACGTTTTCTACGTCATGGTAAGATAAACGTAATGGTTGGTTACTCTGGTCGTGTATATTAAATTTATTTGTTAAAATATCTCCCTGAATTATTACAAATAAATTAAAAACGCATTATCTATAAAAACTATGTAAGAAAATGAAAAATGCTTTTTTCTTCCAAAAGATCTGTTTTCGCCCGATGTGTCTCAAATGTTTTTACCCTCTCTTTTAAATAAAAATTTGTACATGAGAAATGCCATGCAAAAACCAGCCTGATATCATTTTTACCTGTGTAGGCCCTAATCGGTATGCATGCAACTGCAATCTGATTAGAGCATATGTTTTCTTAAAAAACACTATGACAAAAAAAAACTAAACAGGATCCTGAGAAATCATTTATGACATTCTTACTAAGTTCAATTAAGTATGTGCCATACATGCAGTCTCTATCGTGTTCACAAAGTTTTTCTATTATCTGACCTTGCGACCTAGTTTCTAAAACACATGACAAATAAAGTTTAGAACTCCTCTGAGATTTTATGCAGAGGAACATTCTTACCAAGTTTCATGAATGGGCCATAAATGCACATTCTGTTTATGAGGTTTTTATATTATTTGGCCTAGTGACCTAGTTTATGAACCATGCGACCAAGATTTGAACTGGTCCGAGATTTCATGCACATGAATATTCTAAGTTTCATCAGAATGGACCATAAATGCACATTCTATTGTGTTTACAAATTTTATAATTTAACCCAGCGACTTAGTTTTTGGCCTCACATGACCCAGATTCGAAATTGTCCAAGTTCCATAAAGATCAGACTAGAAATGTAGAAAGGTGAGATTAAAATCGTTTGTGGGGTAGTTTGGAAAGATATTTTATTACAACAAGTCTATTGTCTAACATAACTAATTAGTGTGTAGAAAATCATGAAATAAGAAATAACAGATATGAAGTATTGTATTAACTAACCTTTACCAGACAGCATTCTAGAGCATTACAGAGGGGATTGCATTGATTGAGCACTCAATGCTTGGGCCTGGTCAATGGAAGGATTGGTCTGGAAATCCATTGGACACGTTGGGGACTGATCCTGACTGTACGGGTTCTGTACAAACGCCTCGGGTTCACCACCATCTAAAAAAATAATAAATAAGATATGTATGCTATAATTTTCTTACTGTCCACAGACAATCAGTTTACAGTAGTGCTGTGTTTTGTAGACCAGTGTGCAGGGTGCTACATACAATATGTGTGATCTTCAGTGCTACATAAGCTGTGTGTGTGTAAGGAATCAAACATACCAGCAATAAATCAAATGAAAGTTATTCCTTCACATCCTCATTACCATTACCTTTCTATCTTATCATCATAAACATTATCCCTATAATCGATGTTTGACATCTGTTTATGCTTATGGAAGAAAATTTGGTGTTAAACCTGATGTCATTGGGATAGGACAAATAACCACTGAATTACTGTCAAGTATGGCACTCCAATGTTAAGTGTACAGTGGCATAAATATGCAAAACGTTGATTGTTTGATATATCTTTCAAAAAAAGTGTCAGATGTAGCCTTTTAGCATGAAGGTGAAAAATGAATTAATGGTACCTTAAGTGTGTGACACAAAAACAGTGCTTGAAATAATACAAATATACCTTTTAAAGCATGAGCAGCAGAAAATGAAGCCTGTGTGTCATCATCTGAGCAAGGTGGTTCTGGTGCAGAGCTACCATTTCCTACTGTTCCTGAAAAGAAATCTTTCATTTTTAGTTATTTAGATATTAGTTTAAATCTATGTAGTTATTTAGCTATTAGTTTAAATCTATTTATTTACATCCTATGCTATTATCGTATCAGCTCTATAAATCCTATACCAATAGAAGGATTTTCTTCAACCTTAGCTCAAATATGTTCACCTCAGCAAGGCAATGTGCAGACCCCTTGTTGCCCATGTGCCAGCTCAAGGTCAAGGTCACAAATTGAAGGTCAAATATCAATTAAATATTTGACAATATGTTGTGTATACTCTATAAATCCTATACTTATGGAAAGATTTTCTTCAAACTTGGCTCAAATGTTGACCTAAACAAGGTAATATGCAAAACCACTGTTACCCTTTTGCTGTCTTAAGGTCTAGGTCACACTTGAAGGTCAAAAATTGACTTAGAAAATGTTCTTAATTTTTAACATGTACTTGAATATTTCTGAAACTAGAACAGGTATTTGCTTGAAACTTAAAATGTATAAGAAGTGTCACAAGTGAGATATGTAGGTCAAGTTTCTTCACTCTGTATTGCCATTTAACAAAGTTATGCGCCTTTTTAAGTCTTTAAATTTACATACAATCAAATATTTGGTAATATGTCGTGTCCGCTGTTTAAATCCTATACTAAAGGAAGGATTTTCTTCAAACTTGACTCAAATGTTCACCTCAACAAGGTAATGTACAGAACCCATGTTACCCTTGTGCCAGCTTAAGGTCAAAGTCATGCTTGAAGGTAAAAAAAATACTTAGAAAATGTTTCTAAATTTTAACATGTACTTGAATATTTCTGAAGCTAGAACAGGTATTTGCCTGAAACTTACAATATACAGGAAGTGTCACAAGTAAGATATGCAGGTCAAGTTTCAGAACTCTGTTTTGCAATTTGACAAAGTTATGCCCCATTTTAAGTCTTAAACTTTTCATTTAATGTAATATTTAATGTAATATGCCTGAAACCAAAACGGATAGTAAAATTTAAAATAAATATAAAGTTTTACAACAAGCTCTGAAGTTTTACAACTCTTAATTGAATTTTGACCAAAGTCATGCCCCCTTTTAGACTTAGAAAATTTTCTGATATTTATATTAATACTTGAATGTTCTGAAACTGGAACTCCATTGAAATTTGAAATAAATTTAAAGGGTTACAAAAAAGCTTATTAGAACCCTTTATTGCTTTTAGATATAGTTATGTCCCTTTTTTAACTTAGAAAATATCCTGAAATTTGCATAAATTTACTTTAATATCTCTGAACCAAGAACAGATATTCACTTGAAATTATATTATATTAAGAATCACAGGTAAGGCCAGCAGGCCAAGCTTTGCAACTCTTTACTGCATTTTTGATATAGTTATGCTCTTTTCTTAACTTCAATGTTTTTGTTTGTTTTAGTAAATTGGCACAAAGGATATTGTTACCTGTTTTAAACTTGACATGATGGATACCATTACATTTCTTTGTGTATTGTATATCACAAACTTTATTACCTTTTCCACTTATCTAAGTCAGCTTCTATCAAGGACATTGATGGGGGTATGAATGGCATTCAGCATTAGTTCTAGTTCAGTCAGCAGGTTAAGTTTTGGTTATTTATTAAAGGTATGAAACAGTATTAATCTCTACATAAAGAAATATTACAAAGCTACCACAAGTTTGATGTATGTAAAACAAAGAGTAATTTAATAATGTAATTGTTTTCGACAGTTGTACATGTTTTCTAGTTACGTTCAGGCATCCACTGAATATTAATCATTTATAGTGTCATGTAAATTTTCCTTACCTTTGCTCACGTCATCAAATTGTACATTGTGAGCCTTTTGAAGATGACCCGACTCAGTTGCTGATAGAATACTAGCCACTTTTGTAAGCTCTACAGTCCTGTTGGAAAGTCTGTACCATTTTTTATGTACATCTACTGAGTGTCCCAAATGGTCCGTTACCCAACGGAGCTCTGATTCTTTCATATCTAGCAACTGTAAAGTTGTAGCAAGGTACTTCCGCATCTGTGTAGCCGTCACTAAAGACGCTTGTTGAAGCTCTGCTATCTCACAGACTTCTCTTACGCAGTCAGAACCACGAAGTGACTGCATCGAATTTTTGTAGAGCCTAGCAAATACATACGGGTTACTTTTGTTTGTGATGAAGGATTCTCTATGCTGAATTAACACATCAATAGCAGAAATTGTCTCCTCGGGGAATATTATGGGGACTTTCTTGCTTCTTGCACCTTTCCCTTTCACATACCCAAGTTTCAGGCGTTCTGCTAATTTCCTCTCTTCAATAGGTAGAAGATCTAGTTCTTCTTGATGATATGAAGTTCCTTCACGTATACCTTGCCAGTTTTTTATTCTTAATTTGCTTGGTTCTCCTCCTCTCCTAGCATTAAAGGTAATTAACCTTGAAACTGTGAGTTTTGATAGCAACAGATACTTTTCTGCTGTTGGCTCTACAGAGACCTCAGAAACTAACCTGTTTATTTCAGTCACTGTCTTTTCTTTCAGTTTTGTAATGTCACTTGTTAGTGGCAACAACTCCACTTGGTCTTCTTTCTTTGTTTTTATGCTATGCATACAGTGTTTGGCAGTCTTAGCCCATTCTCTATCGTACATTTTGAACATTTTCTCAACCTGTTTCAACAAAACATCATCATTTTGGCGTAAAGCAATGCCCTCTGTCACAGCAATTAGACCTTTAACACCTTGGCCACACTTTAAAGCTATATTAGGCTTTTCAACAATGATTCCACTTTCAGTGTACACTTAATATTTTCACACCATTAACTATCTCATTCCAGTGTTCTGTATTTATCAATTTCATCCAGGAACAGCTTTCGTCATTTGACAGCTCTCTTATGCTGATTAATAGTTTTGCTAGAAGTCTTACTGTCCAAGATGTATCACTGTGTCCTTTTCCCTCCTCAAGCAGAGATTTTGCATATGTACTCAACAGTAAATCATTTTTCACAAGAACGAAAACTTCATCTTTCTTTCTCATTTTATCTAAAAAAGTTTCAAAGAGCTGTTCCGCCAATTTGGTTGAAGAGGCAGCAGACTCCATCACAGTTGATATGGACGATATGGAAGTTTGTATCACATTTTTCTCTCTTCCAAGAAAAACAGACGCCTGACATTTTTTTCCATGCCTCCATAATTGGTTTTTCAAAAAATAACCATAACAATGTGGGCAAGCTTTGTAATCTTCCGGTTTCCTGGAAGTACTTGATCGTTTGAAAACATGAAGTTCCCCGCCAATGTCTTTGACTTTTGTGTTGTGCTTGAAGGTTCCTTTATTTGCGATTATTCTCCAGATATTTCTCCTTTGTTTGGAACCCACTGGTTTAGAGAGAGCTTCTTTCACAAGTTCTTCTTTAGGATGTTTTGCAGTTACATGCCTTGGAATGTCACAAACACGTTCATCACATATGAAGCATGTGTGTTTCCTTGACCAGTCTCTTTGTCCTTTTCCAAGTGTATCTCTGCGTTGTTCAACTGCAACAGCTATAAAAACACACAAATTAGATCATTTATGCAATACATATATGAGGAGTCAGTGAAAACTGAGAATTGATTTAATATGACACAAATATCCAAACTAGATAACAATGATAAAATTGGTTCTGCCCTAGATTTTAGCCCACTTTGCATATACAGCTATTATTGTATAAGTAACAAGAATTTGTAACAGAGTTACCAATGTCCCCCACCTAAGGGAAGTTTTAGACGAAGCATAAAAAAATTGTGCTATTTCAAAAGATCGATGTATCGATCTGGACTTTCAGTCCTAAATTTTTATCAATGCTTGATCTGCAAATGCAACAATAAATTTATCAAAGAAATAAAATGAAATAACTCCTTTGTATGTGTCAATAGAAATACATTTATGACAATTTGTGCCAAGTATTTTCAAAATCCCTTGATCTATGAAGAAGTTATAGACCGGACACCCAATATAACCATAATACCCTATAAGAGACTATGTTAATCTTTGACCTATAAGTGTGACCTTGACCTTGGGTCCAGGTGTTGCACATGACACTTCGTTTTATTGTTGTGACTATTTGTGCCAAGTATTTTCAAAATCCCTTGAAGAAGTTATGGACTGGACACAAAATACAGTCAACTCTCGAAAGTTCGAACCCGGATAATTGGAACACCCCCGATTATTCGAACACATCGTCGGGTCCCGAATTTTTTCCTTCTAAATTCAATGTGTTCTACCCGGTTAATCGGAACCCGGATAATCGGAACTTTCGAACTGATGTTATTGTCCGCTCATTAATAAAATAGTGTGAATAACTCCGGAAAATTCGAACAGTGTCGTTCGTTAATTGATCAATCAGCCGGCCGCATATTTTTCACACCTCGTGAAAATTGAGCAGGTGCAAGCTTGATTGAGTAAATATCGTCACTTGGTAATAATATAGGATATGTGTATTTGTTTGCCGTACCGTGCTAACATTTATGATTATGTTTGTGGCAATCGTCCTGTCATAAAATGAGTTAATTGTTTCATATTCAATAAAGCTATATAAAATCTAGATTTTTCAATGTCAACCACACAATTATGTCAGAACATAGTGTACAAAGTTCTAACGTCGAGCAACCTGGTGAAGGTCCCAGTAATGGGGGGATAGCCAGGTCGGCGAATTCAGGGAAAATTAATTTCGCTGAGCAACTTGGTGAAGGGCCCGGAAACGGGAGGATAGCCAAGTGGGCGAGTGAAGAGAAAGACAGAACAGAAGACTATCGAGACGAAATATGAAGCCATCTTAGAAGTTGAGAAAGGTTTAAAATCTAAAACTGAAATTGCAAAGATGTTTGGCATTCCAAAGAATACATTGACTCCTACACAGGTTTTAGTACACTTCACTCTAGACTGAACGGTCTTTAGTACCATCTCCAATATGGCCGACATGCTTACTCCGGAAAGTTCGAACTACCGATAATTCGAACAAATTTTGCTTCCCCGAGGGTGTTCGAGTTTTCGAGAGTCGACTGTATACCCTATTACAGACTTTGTTAATCTTTGACCTCCAGGTGTGACCTTGACCTTGGAGGTAGGTGACTGGTTGTTGCACATGACACATCATGTCATTACTGTGAACATTTGTGCCAAATATTTTCAAAATCCCTTCATAGATAAGAGTTATGGACCGGACACGACATATACCCTCAAATAGACAATGTTGACCTTGAATCAGCAAGTGTGACTTTGACCTTTGGTAGGGGTCTGGTTGTTGTGCATGACACATCGTCTTATTATAACAAACATTTGTGCCAAGTTATTTCAAATTCCTTTCATAAATGACATAGCTATGGACCGGACACGGAAGTGTGACAGACTGAAAGAGGGACGTTCTTCCCGAGATGACATTATGGGGTTTTTACTTTCATCTACTTTGATATCTAAAACTCCATCACTTTAACATTGTTATATATTGGCGATTTCATCAACCTGCCTAAAACAAAATTAAGTCTTGTGTCAAATTAGCAGTTATTACATGGACATAATTTTGGACAATCCTTTACACCTAGACCAGATTTATTTGACCAGTTATTTTTTATCGCCTCCAATCAGATATATATCCCTTTGTAAAACTAAGTTCGCCCAGGGGCAAGGTCATTTTGACCTTGGGGTCCATGATTTGAGCAATCTTGGTAGAGGTCCACAAGATGATGCTTCATGCCAAATATCTAAGCTCTAGACTTTGTGTTTCTGGAGAAGAAGATTTTAGAAGCTTTACGTAAAATCATGTGACCCCTGGGGCGGGGCCAATTTGACCCCATGGGTCATGATTTGAGCAAACTTGGTAAAGGTCCCCAAGATGATGCTACATAACAAATATGAAAGCTCTAGGCTGTGTAGTTTCAGACAAGAAGATTTTTGAAATTTGCCATTTTTAAACCCCTTTTGGGGCCTAACACTCATAATGTGCACTGGACCGGAACGATATGAGCAAACTTGGTAGAGCGCTACTCAAAGAAATTTGTGTGAAGTTATTTCAAATTTGGACCAGGGGTTTGGGAGGAGATGTTGTTTAAAGAATAAGTTTACGGACGGACGGACAGACAGACAAAAGACGATCACAAAAGCTCACCTTGACACTGCGTGACAGGTGAGCTAAAAACAGCTCAGAATATTTTTTATACAGTAGTCCAGCTAATACAAAGGATACCAAACAGGTCTGATGATAGTTATACTATGTAGTTAATGCCAATGTCATCTTAAGACACATCAGACCTAAAGGATAACCACTTAATTTAGTATACCTGTGAAACAGTTGCCACATATTTCCTTAAATTGGTTGATGTTATCCTCTCAGGGTACAGCAAGTCTGGACATTTCTCACACACCTCCCTCAGTGATGCTACACCAGACAATGGAGTATCAGCGTTAAGTCTCGCAAATAGATACTTATTCCCCACAGGAACACCTACTGCATTTCTACAGTCAACCAACACTTCGACTGCACTCTTTGTTTCTGATGTTATTAATACATAGGCCTTTTGATTTTTCCTGGATTTCCCAATACCCTCCACCATGTCCATCCTATAATGAAAAATTGGTACTTTTAGTGGGTGTCAATGTTCGGCTGCGAGTGCTTGTTTATATACTGAAAATTAAGTTGTCAAAGTGACCTTGACCTTTGACCTTGTGACCTTGAAGTGGGTGTGGCAGGTAAAACTCAATGAGTTAAGTTTGAAGGTTATAGGTGAAAACACTTTCATTTTAGAGCAAATGTTAATGTTTTTCCTTTTCTTGTTGTAAAGGTCATGGTGACCTTGACCTTTGACCTAGTGATCTTAAATGTTGGTGTGGGAGTAGATCTCATCCAGGTGCATCTACATATGAAATTTTAAATTTGAAGGTAGAAGCATTTTTATTTCAGAGACAATGTTAAGTTTTTCTATAAGAGGTCACAGTAACCTTGACCTTTAAACTAGTGACCTTAGAGTGGGTGTGGAAGTAGATCTCATCCAGGTGAATCTACACATGAAGTTTGAAAATTATAGGTGGAAGCACCTTCATTTTAGAACCAATGTTAATGTTTTTCTATTAGGGGTCATGGTGACATTGACCTTTGACTTAGTGACCTAGATGTGGGTGTGGGAGTAGATCTCATCCTGATACATTTACATATGAAGTTTGATGGTTGTAGGTGGAAACATCTTCATTTTAGAGCCACTGTTAAGTTTTTCTATTAGAGGT
Source organism: Saxidomus purpurata (assembly GCA_022818135.1). NCBI lineage: Eukaryota > Metazoa > Mollusca > Bivalvia > Venerida > Veneridae > Saxidomus > Saxidomus purpurata. The sequence continues at coordinate 1,758,315 of JAFMSR010000001.1, read as the reverse complement.
CAGTGACCTTGACCTATGACCTTTTGACCTGAAACGGGTGTGGCTGATAGTACTCATCAAGGTGCATCTTCATATATAGTTTGAAGGCTGTAGGTGGAAGCACTTCAATTTGAGAGCCAACATTAAGGTTTTTGCACTACGCCGTACATAAAATGTGTGTACAGACGGACAGATGCACCACAAGACATTGACATGCAGACAGACGGACAAGCTGATTCCAGTATACCCCGCCACAACCTTATTGTGGGGGGTATAATTATTTTTCATATATATTATTCACCCTGACTGAAAAATTAGAGACCTTTTTCAGCTAGGGGACAGACAAACAAATAATTATTTGCCCTTAAATATGAAGCAAAAGTACCATAATACTATACATAACAATCGAAGCAACATCTTTATTCACTCACCTTTTTGCAAGTTGTTTTTCTGTATGTGTTAGCGCCCTTTCAAACTCTTCTGTATCTCTCCACACAGGCCTCTTTGTGAAGCTTTCAACAGTGAGGTCCTCAACCTCTGCCACTCGTCTTTTGTTGAACAAAATCAATCTGCACAACGTTATTTTCCCGAGCCACTGAAATGCAGCTGCATTTGGCTCCTGGGCTAAGTAATCTGTTGTGTCTTTCATTTCCTCAAGAAGATATTTTCTTAGCTTTACTAGATCTTGGGTCTCGGGTATCAGTGTAATTTTATTTACATCTCGAGCATTTTTCTTCTTCCGGCATACAGCATTCACGACGTATTTCCATTCTGCATCAAATAGAATTTTGAAATCATTTGCTTCCTTAAGCTTCTGGTCATCACTATTTCTTATAGCCCATCCACTCTTTGTCATAATACTATGTGCGAGCAAATGACCCATCCGTGGTCCCAAGGTGACACTCTTTTCAGACATACGGCACAAACATCTGACAACAAGATCAAAATTTTCAGGTCTCAACAAAGCTGACAAAAAGACTGCTGGCTTTTCTTTCCTGGCCTCTATCACCAGTCGTGCAAGGGTCCTTGCATTTTGGTTTACACGATGCATGTCATTCTTTTTTTGGATAGAGGTATCTCCTAGTGCAGCAATCTGTACGGCACTTAGCTTTTTAATAACCATGTCTTTTGCTATAACTCTTTTGACTTCCCCATCATTCATTCTTTCTAACATTGGCATTATGGCATGATCATCATTTTCAAGTAGAGAACTATACAGCAATGTACGAGAATTGCGCAAAAAGTTACCATCACTCCCATTTCGAAGTTTTCTAACTTTACAGTTGCTGGCATGATGCCACAATAGTCTTTTTAGGCAAAACCCTTTACAATATTCACAAGGGTAGTAATCCTCTATAGAGTGTTTTGACTTGTCTGGACTCTCCCGTCTCATTGTTAATAGGGTACCTTTATTTAACTTCAAAACCTCCACATTATGCTTGTAATTACCCTCATTCACAAGAGCTGAAAACTCTGCAGCTCGCTCTTCAGATCGCTTTGGCAACAGTCTAATTTTGAGAATTTCAGCTTGCTCTTTATGCGTAAGCAAATGTCTAGTAATTTTAGAATGTATCATTTTCTTGCAGAAAGTACATGAATTTAATTTGTCATACTTTTTCTTGTGTCCTGATCGTGGAAATCCCTTTTGCTGCAGTTTTGCTGGAAGAAAACAATTTAAACATTAACCATCTTATACCTCAGTAAACTAAATATACACTGTACATACTACTGAAATCAGAGACATCATTTTAAGATACATTCTTGAACTTAACCATCTTATCTCTCAATCAAATGTGGGCAATTACCGAACTCAAAATAACGTAATTTGTTAGGAAATAAGCAGTGCTTTATCTACCATCAACCCTTTGGAGAATCAGTATAAGATGTTCTTTATCCTGAATAACCTACTGGTTTATTATGTTCATGTAGAGTTTTAAACCTTATTTAAATGTAATATTAGTCATATCTGAAGCTCTATGACGCGCTTTGGTTTCTTAAAATTACACAACAACTTGATATTTGTAAATACTCAACATGTAAGAACTAGAAATGAGTCCAAAGGAAAAAGATGCCCCCACTTACACGTCTTGAAATGTATATACATTTACATAAGAACAGGATATAGTCATAAACACAATGTAGTACACAATGCATACTGTTAACTATGACAAACCATCATGTATAATGTTCTTCTGACTGATCAATTTTATATTGTCTGAAAGTGAAAACAGAATGAAACTGAGCATATATATATTTTTATACTAGTTTAAGCTGAAACCCTGTTGATTGTTGGGACTTTCTATTGTTTTCAAAGACCCAGTTATTGACCAGAACTCAATTATTGAACAAAAGAATTGGACCCACTAATTGACTTGCTTATGGAATGAATGGAATTTAGACCAGACATTCCACCTTACTTAAAATATGGATTATTAATAAGTCAAGGGCATTAACTTAAAATACGGATTTTTAATAAGTCAAGGGCATTAACTCTCCCAATACCGAAAAAACTGACAAGCAAAACCCTAGCTGCACACCTTTTAATGCTGAATAACATTTATGTAATGTTTCATCCCTCTTACTCAAACAATTTTGTAGCTACAAATGTACAAGTTGAAAATTGCCAATTTTGACTAAGTCAAAGGGCAATAACTCTGCAATACTGAATAAATCCACAAACAAATAAAGGTGCACAACTTCATATGCTGACAAGCTTTCATGCTAAGTTTCATGATCTTAGCTCATATACTCTTGGAGCTATGCATGACAACTTTTGGTGCACAATTTTGACTAAGTCAAGGGCAATAACTCTGCCAAAAATGTATGAATGAACAAGCAACACCCCTGGTGCACAACTTCATATACTCGCTTATATTCCTGTACAGTTTCATAACTCAAGCATTTATGGAGCTACAAATGACAAAAGTTGAATATTGTCAATATGACTAAGTAAAGGGCAATAACTTTGCCAATATTGAGTGAATCTACAAGTAAAACTCCAGATGCACAACTTCATACGCTGACAAGCATTTCTGTAAAGTTTTATGATCTTAGCTCATATACCTTTGGAGCTATGAGGGTCGGACTGACGGACAAGGGTAAATCTATATGCCTCCTCTCAGTGGGAGCATAAAAATCACCAAAGGGAGTTGTACAATCAGGAGCTTGATCCATTTACCCTGTTGCAACTTCCTAATGCAAAGGGCTGAAATGCTTGCCCCCTTCATCAACATATTAAAGACTGGAAAAAGAAATAAAAGGTTTTACCATCATCACTCTTGAAAGTACTAGGTTCCACATCCCCTTCATCTGACTCAGACTGCGCTATTTCTATTTCACTTCTTTGTCTTGTTACTGATTGGAGCTTGGCCCTTACACTAATATCTACATCAAGAAAACAAATTGAAACTGTTATTTCTCTATCTGCCTGTTTGTAACACTTAACAAATATTCAAAGACTATGATTCAGTAATTTAAATTAAGATGTTACGTAGTCTAAACACTAAAACAGTAACAAGAGCTGTCGGAGGACAGCCACGCTCGACTATTTTAAAGCCTTGTCAAAAGGGTGTTTTATTGAGTATAGAAATGCCTAAGCTATATGAATACATAAAATTGTTCCAAAATGGCACAAACAACATGTCATTTTCATATACAAAACAGCTGCACAAATGTTTAAAATATTTGCTGCTGAAATACAAAAATTGTTCTTCTTTAGTCTTTTATACATACAGTTATGGAGATACCAGCTTACACGCAAAAACTTGAGCAATAATTTCTAAGTCAGAAAAGGGGCATAAATCTGTTAAAAAGTAAATTAAGAGTTATGGGACCTGTGCCCATCATCTTAGATAATCACTGCGAACAAGTGTGTGAAGTTTCAATCCATTCCCTTCAGTAGTTACTGAGATACCATCTTGCATGCAAAAACTTCACCAAGAATTTCTAAGTCAAAAAAGGGGCATAACTGTGGAATAAGGCAATCCAGAGTTATGTGACCTGTGCCGATCATGTTAGATAATCACTGCGAACAAATGTGTGAAGTTTCAATCCATTCCCTTCAGTAGTTATGGAGATACCAGCTTACATGCAAAAAGTTAACCAAGAATTTCTAAGTCAGAAAAGGGGCATAAATCTGTAAAAAAGTAAATTAGAGTTATGGGACCTGTGCCCATCATCTTAGATAATCACTGCGAACAAGTATGTGACAGAAAAAGTATGTTGGGTGTTTTTGTTGGACAAAGTATGTTGGGTATTTTTGTTGGACAAAGTGTGGTTGGGTATTTTTGTTGCACAAACTGTGATTGGGTATTTTTGTTGGACAAATTGAGTAGAGTATTTTTGCTGGAAAAAGTATGTTGGGTACTTTGAATGTTATTTGATCATAATGTCAGTATGCCTAGATATGCCGGCTGCAGAGAATGACAACTTTTATCCAAATCATCTACTATCATGTACAGGGTATATGACAAAACAGTATTTCTCTCTTAAAAAACAATTACCTTCCGGAACAGGGATTTCTGGTTCAACACTCGTACAGCCAGCCTGGTCCTCAGGAATCTCTGTTTTGGCCTCATCCTGTACCTCACCATTTTCTCCTGGATCAGGAGCAGTTCCCTGGATCTGCACCTCACATCCTGATAACTCCTGACATTCTTGCTCTCCCTCAACTGTCTCTGGTCTCTCTAAAATGAACATATCACATAGTCAAATACTGGTCCTTTTTGAGTTTAGTGTTCGGTATTTTGGAGGACAAAGTATGTTTGGTATTTTTACGAACAAAGTATGTTGGGTATTTTTATGAACAAAGTATGTTGGGTATTTTTACGAACAAAGTATGTTGGGTATTTTCGTTGGACAAAGTATACTTGGGTATTATGACGGACAAAGTGTGTTGTGTATTTTTGTTGGACAAAGTGTGATTGTTGGGTATTTCTGTTGGACAAAGTATGTTGGGTATTTTGACGGACAAAGTATGCTGGGTATTTTTATTGGACAAAGTGTGGTTGCGTATTTTTGTTGGCCAACGTCTGTTGGGAATTTTGAAGGATAAAGTATGTTGGGCCTATTGAAAGTAAGTGTATGTAGAATAACTGCTTGCAGAGAATGACAAATTTTATCCAAGTCATCTACTAGCATGTACAGGGTATATGCCAAAACAGTATTTCTCTCTTAAAAAACAATTACCTTCCGGAACAGGGATTTCTGGTTCAACACTCGTACAGCCAGCCTGGTCCTCAGGAATCTCTGTTTCGGCCTCATCCTGTACCTCACCATTTTCTCCTGGATCAGGAGCAGTTCCCTGGATCTGCACCTCACATCTTGTTAACTCCTGACATTCTTGCTCTCCCTCAACTGTCTCTGGTCTCTCTAAAATGAACATATCACATAGTCAAATACTGGTCCTTTTTGAGCATTTTACTCAATAAAGGACAATAAACCTCGACAAATTTACAAAGCTTGTGTCATCAGCATATACAACATTTGCATTGACTTAGAAATTTCAAGTAAGTCTTTCAAAATACAACATATTGCAGACTGTACTTTAAGCTTTGGTCTTTCATACCTTTTGACTCAATGCATTCTTTCGTCAAACGACTGTCCTCTGACTGTACACTGTCAGTTATTTTCTTCCTGCCTTTCTTCTTTCTCCGACCTACTGTTTTTTTCTGGTCAACCCCTAAAAAGTTATTTAAACATTTCTTTTACAATACAGATTCAACTTTTAATTCAGACATATTCAAATACAAAGAAATATTTAAAGTATGTCTGATTCATGTTCAGTTTATAATTCTATTGCAAATTTTATCCATGTCATCTACTAGCATGTACAGGGTATATGCCAAAACAGTATTTCTCTCTTAAAAAACAATTACCTTCCGGAACAGGGATTTCTGGTTCAACACTCGTACAGCCAGCCTGGTCCTTAGGAATCTCTGTTTCGGCCTCATCCTGTACCTCACCATTTTCTCCTGGACCAGGAGCAGTTCCCTGGATCTGCACCTCACATCCTGTTAACTCCTGACATTCTTGCTCTCCCTCAACTGTCTCTGGTCTCTCTAAAATGAACATATCACATAGTCAAATATTGGTTCTTTTTGAGCATTTTACTCAATAAAGGACAATAAACCTCGACAAATTTACAAAGCTTGTGTCATCAGCATATTATAGCAGACTGTACTTTAAGCTTTGGTCTTTCATACCTTTTGACTCAATGCATTCTTTCGTCAAACGACTGTCCTCTGACTGTACACTGTCAGTTATTTTCTTCCTGCCTTTCTTCTTTCTCCGACCTACTGTTTTTTAGCTCACCTGAGCTGGCTCAGGGTGAGCTATTAGGATCGATGAATGTCCGTCGGACGTCGTCCGTCGTCCGTCCACATTTAGTTCGTTAACGCTCTAGTGGTCACATTTTTTCCTCAATTGTCACGAAACTTGGTCAGGATGTTTGTCCCAGTAATTACTCGGACGAGTTCGAATATGGGTCATCTGGGGTCAAAAACTAGGTCACAGAGCCCAAAAATAGAAAAATCTTGTTAAGGCTCTAGAGGCTACTGTTTCAGTCCAAATATCCTGGCAATTTGTCAGAAAGGTTGTTTCTATGATTTCTAGCTCAAGTTTTAATATGGGTCACCTGGGGTCAAAAACTAGGTCACACAGCCCAAATATGGAAAAACCTTGTTAACACTCTAGAGGTAACATTTTTAGCCCAAATATCCTGGAAATTTGTCAGAAAGGTTGTTAAGTTGATTTCTAGCCCAAGTTCGAATATGGGTCATCTGGGGTCAAAAACTAGGTCACAGCCCAAATATGGAAAAACCTTGTTAACACTCTAGATGTTACATTTTCAGCCCAGATATCCTTGAAATTTGTCAGAAAGTGCAGATCATGATCAGACAGCAAAATAATGAAAGTGCAGATCATGATCAGACAGCTAAATTATGAAAGTGCAGATCATGATCAGACAGCTAAATAATGCATAGCAAACAGTGCAGATCATGATCAGACAGCAAAAAATAAAAAGCTGACAGTGCAGATCATGACCAGCCAACATACAATGAACAGCTTACAGTGCAGATCATGATCAGACAGCAAAAAAATGAATAGCCAACAGTGCAGATCATGATCAGACGGCAAAATAATGAGGCCTAGAGCGTAGATATTCAGCATGTGGCAATAATTGACTCTCTACCAAGATTGTTCAAATCCTGACCTCAGTGTCAAAATTAACCCTGTCTTGGGGGTGGGGGGGGGGTCTTTTGATTTTACATAGGCTTATTAAGAGGATATCATGAGCCAAAGGTAAAAATTGATCCTTTCTGCTATTAATAACCTTTTTATTTTTGCCAATGGTAGACAGGTGAGCGATACAGGGCCATCATGGCCCTCTTGTTTCTGGTTAACCCCTAAAAAGTTATTTAAACATTTCTTTTACAATACAGATTCAACTTTTAATTCAGACATATTCAAATACAAAGAAATATTTAAAATATGTCTGATTCATGTTAAGATTATAATTCTATTGCAAATTTTATCCATGTCATCTACTAGCATGTACAGCGTCTATGCCAAAATGATATTTATTTTGTAACAACATTTACCTTCCTGAACAGGGATTTCAGGATCAACACTAGTCTGGTCCTCGGGAATCTCATTTTTGGCTTCAACCTGTACCTCACAGTTCTTTTGATGCCATTGTACATCACCAAGAAAAGCTTGAAGATTGTTCACTTGTTTCTTTCTAGTTAAGACAGCTGAAATTTTGCCAAAGTATTCATTTAAAATGAATTCATTTTTAAAATGTAAGCAATCCTGCTCTGTTTGTCGACTTGGCCAAGATTATGTGTACTACTTTAATTTTTCTCTTGTTATGCACATATATAAAGCAACAATGTCTTAAAACAAGAGGGCCATCATGGCCCTTTATCGCTCACCTGAATATGACGTTCTTCCATATTTAGGCTGTGTGACCTAGTTTTAGACCCCAGGTGATCCATATTTGAACTTGAGCTAGAAATCATCTAACAATCTTTCTGACCAATTTCCAGGATATTTGGACTGAAACAGTAGCCCCTAAAGTGTTAACAAGGTTTTTCTATATTTGAGCTGTGTGACCTAGTTTTTGACCCCATGTAATCCATATTCGAACTTTAGCTAGAAATCACCTAAACAACCTTTCTGACCAATTTCCAGGATATCTGGACTGAAACAGTGGCCCCTAGGGTGTTAACAAGATTTTTCTGTTTTTAGCTCCTGTGACCTAGTTTTTCATCTGAGATGATCCATATTCAAACTCGTCCAAGCAATTACTTGGACAAGCATCCTGACCAAGTTTGATGACAATTGAGGCAAAAATGTGACCACTAGAGCATTAATGAACTAAATGTGGATGGACGAAGAACATTCAACGATCCTAATAGCTCACCCTGAGTAAACTCAGGTGAGCTAAAAACAAATGCCACTGTAAAGAGTACAATGTAGATTTTTCGAAAATGTGTGGTTTTGCATAATCTACTTAGGTTTGATTTTGCGTGGTTTGTCGTAGAATAATGCACGGTTTGGAGATCAGATGTGTAGGAATTTAATCACGAAGGCCGTAGGCCTGAGTGATTAAATAATATGGATCTGAACGACAAATCATGCATTATTCTACAAAAAGCCACATAACATCAAAATCTATTTCCATTCTAACACGAGAACAAGAGGGCCATGATGGCCCTATATCGCTCACCTGAATATTGATGACAGAGCACCAACAGAGTTATTGAAAAATAATTTGTAAAAATAAAATTTTACATGTTTAACCAGACCTAGTGATTTCTGACAAGACTAGTTTGATCACCTTATGTGTTGCTTTGTTAAAGTCTGAAGACAATCTTTTTATTAATAAAGTTAAAGCCAATTAAATCTAAATTCAAGCAAGAAATAATAATTTCACCATGATGTTCAAGATCATTTATGAGTCAATGTCAAATTCAGTCTAATCTACTTGAAGGTCTTGTCCAAAGGGTTGTTGTGTCTAAGCATTTTTTTTTTACATTTCCAATAAATGTTTATGTATACAAAAGGGCCATTATGGCCCTTTATCACACACCTGGATATAATGAAAGATCAGCATAATAAAGATAACAAGAAATGCGGCAATGCCGCCAAACCAGATTTTCAACAGCGCCTGTAGAAATTCTAGAATTTAATAATACATTTATTAAAAAAAAACAAGTTACAAAGTAGACATGAAATAATATATCATATCTTTTTTAAATTACCTCCAAAGATGATATGACCTTTGACTGCCAAATGAAGTTAAAATCATGTAAACAGGATTTTCAATGTTAATGTCACTGTGACCTTGACCTTGGAGCCAGCCATGCGGAACATGCGTTCTGCACGTCATCTTGATGTGGTAAACATTTGTCTGAAGTTTCATCAAAATTCTTCAAAGGGTTGAAGAGTTACAGAGCGGACAGGATTTTCAATGTTAATGTCACTGTGACCTTGACCTTGGAGCCAGCCATGCGGAACATGCGTTCTGCACGTCATCTTGATGTGGTAAACATTTGTCTGAAGTTTCATCAAAATTCTTCAAAGGGTTGAAGAGTTACAGAGCGGACACAATTTCGTTTGACGCCCGCCCATCCGCCCATCCGCCCATCCGCCCGCCATACCCCAATCTAATAACCAGGATTTTCAAAATTGAAAACCTGGTTAATAACTTAGTGGTGTTGTAATAACGGTTAATAATTTTGGAAGATGTATACCGGTATGTAGGGATTAATTTGGAGCTGAAAGTTGATATCACTATAACTGCCTAATGTGAGCCTAAAACGTGCAGTGACCTTTTCTTCTTCCAGCTGGAGGAAATCAGGACTGTTACCCTAATGTGTTCCCTGATAATGATGTAATACACTAGTAGAGTCCGTAGACCCCTATGAGTGCCTGTAAATACCTTACTGAATTTTTTTTTCGACCAAAAAATATGCAAATCTTTTTAGCAGTGTTGCATCTAGAATTTCAAAATTATGGGGGATTGTCCCCCACTCAACTAAAAAATGTGGGGGACATGCATTTACCTAACAATATGATGACTTTAAAATTGTATTTTGTTGTAAAACAAGATTACATTTGTGAAAAAATGCCATGCCACCGCATTATACAACACTACATAGTAATAAACTTATGACCCCCAGGGTGGGGCCAATTTTGACACTAGAGGCAAAATTTGAACAACTTTGGTAGAGGACCTATAGATGATATTATATACCAATATCAAAGCTCTAGGCCTTGTACCTTCAGACAAGAAGATTTTTTAAGTTCTTACTATATGTACATAATGAAAATGAATGACCCCCCTGGGGCGTGGCCAATTTTGACCCCGCTACTATAATTTGAATAATCTTGGTAGAGGTCCACTACACAAAATTTCATGCCAAATATCTAACCTCTAGCCATTGTCAATTCAGAAGAATATTTTTTCAGTTTTTACTAGATACATAATTATAAGGAAAACCTATGATACCCAGGGCGGGGCCAATTTTGACACTAGGGGCAAAATTTGAACAACTTTGGTAGAGAACCTATAGATGATATTATATACCAAATATTAAAGCTCTAAGCCTTGTACATTCAGACAAGAAGATTTTTTAAGTTTTTACTATATGTACATAATGAAAATCAATGATTCCCGGGACGGGGCCAATTTTGACCCCAGGGCAATAATTTGAACAATCTTGGTAGAGGTCCAATAGACAATGCCTCATGCAAAATACCTAAGCTCTAGGACTTGTGGGTCTTTAGAAGAAGATTTTTTTAATTTCTTCTTATAATTTCTTTTGGTTGCCATGGCAACCAGATTCCTGCATGGAATCAAATTCTTTGAACAACTTTGGAAGCCCTTCACCCAAGGAACAATCCTACCAAGTTTGGTTGAATTTGGACTTGTGGTTTTTAACAAGATTTTTTAAATTCACTATATAATCTATATAACACAATGTAGTGTCCAAACAGTAAGCATGGCCCTTTGACAGTATGATATACAATGAAGATTTACTTCTACTATGCATTTCTAAAGATTTGTACACTGCATTACACTTAAATAGCTCACCATTGTCCGACAGCACAGCTTCTCTTTGGTCAGTGTTGTGAGCATCATCAACTTCTTCTACCTCGTTGATATCTGAGTCTCCCCCTAGAAAAGAGAAATTCACAACAACTATAAATGACCTAATTCAATTACAAATTTCAGAATAGCATGAAGTCAAAAACAAATCATTCCAGCCCCTGAACTTGTAGTGTCCAAACAGTAAGCAAGGCCCTTTAACAGAATGTTATACAATGAAGATTTACTTCTATGCATTTTTAAAGATGTCACAAAATCACAATGGCCCCATGTCATATACAAATTATTCTGGCCCCTTAACATGTTGTGTCCAAACAGTAAGCATGGCCCTTAAACAGTATGTTATACTATGAAGATTTAGCTCTTCTATGCATTTTTATAGATGTTACAAAATCACACTTGCCCCATGTCATATACAAATTATTCTGGCCCCTTAACATGTAGTGTCCAAACAGTAAGCATGGCCCTTTGACAGTATGTTATACAATGAAGATTTACTTCTACTATGCATTTCTAAAGATTTGTACACTGCATTACACTTGAATAGCTCACCATTGTCAGACAGCACAGCTTCTCCTTGGTCAGTGTTGTGAGCATCATCACCTTCATCTACCTTGTTGACATCTGAGTCTCCCCCAAGAAATGAGAGAAATTCACAATAACTATAAATGGCCTAATTCAATAACAAATTTCAGAATAGCATGAAGTCAAATACAAGTTATTCGGCCCCTTAACATGTAGTGTCCAAACAGTAAGCATGGCCCTTCGACAGTATGTTAAACAATGAAGATTTACTTCTGCGATGCATCTTTAAAGATTTGTACTGGTCATTACACTTTATTGGTCTGTCACAGGCAGGACTTGTTACCAGTATGCTAATTACTTCACAACCATGACCTCTTTGTCATCTTTGTTAAATGGAACTCATAATTTAGTTATGACAGTTCTCAGTTTCTTTTTTTTTCCAAATAAAAATAAAGAAAAACTTGTTTAATACTTACTGCGCATGACTTCCTCCCATGATACATCTCTTTTAAATGAATCCAGGTATGTTAACTTCTTTTTCAGCTTGGCTGTAATTGTAAATATACCCATTTTAAAACAAATTTTACATGGTTTCACTAAGAAATAACAATAATACAAAGTTCACCGATCAATAAATTACTAAGAAACACAAGTAATTGATAAAAAGTTACTTAAATTATCTCTTAAATCTCTTTGTCATGACAACCAATTTCAAAGCATTTCATTGTTTTTTCAATATATTTTAGTACATATATATATATATAATATAAATAAATAATAAAGTGTACATTACTCATTTTCATTGAAAACAATGAACTATACACAATTTTTAAAAACTTACAAGTAAGGACTTCAATAACCTTACCAAATTTTAAAGAAAGAAGTCTATGAAAAACAACTAAGGCTCATTTAGTAGTGTCAAATATTAAGCCAATGTTATTTTCACAGACTTAATTTTTTAACTGATTAAAGATGAAAAAAAAAAAAACCAATATCAGGAAAACAGAAACTTACATAAAAGGACGCAACCCCTTAACAATTCGCTGTACGCTGGGTATTTCTTAAAACAGCACAGTGCACGTGCACAGTGGTGGTGCATAGATATTCTTTTGAAAAATTGGTCGATTGGAAACGTTTTAACTTGTTACATCCAGATGCATGCGAGAGTCAGGACGGCTTTTAGACCGACTGCGAACATGACGTCTGTGCGTCATGATGCCACTTAAGGACAGGGCTATCTGCCAAGCCCACCAGTGTACTTCTCACCGCGCAGCCACTAAAACCACTGATTATATCGTAGGACAACATGTTAGACAAAATCATACCGAAATTGTCCGTTACGGGTTACGCGTCAACCATATGCAAGCCCGATGTCATTACATTGGGTTGTAACTTACCGCTCAGCGTTGCGCACGTCGTAAGCATGGTTAGCGGAGCATTGACCACAAAACTCTTATTGCCTATTGGTAACACTTCGAATAAACTTGGTTAATATTTAAAAGATAATAAAGATAAACACAAAACAAATAAATTTATATTCAATAGTGTTATACACTCAAAAAGGATCTTACCCTGCGTTTTTTTCCATCCTAGTATATAACGAAAAGTTGCCACGCCCTCTGGTGGCCATGTTTTTACGAATCAACATGTGCCTCTTAGGCTCTATGAAAACATTGAGACTAGGTTAAATCTAAACTATCTGAATAACGTACCATAATTTGTTCCCTTTGTGGGAAAAGAAGAAGAGGAAGGAGCCATCTTGGGTTGAATACTTTGCATGTCTCCTTTCGCCTTCTTCATTGGTGATCAGTTCTCCCTCATAGAGGACTATAAGTCGGCCCTTTTCTATATTGCTCTTGTGCAAACACTCCTGAATCTAAAATAAAACAACACAATATACATGTTTGAGGGGTGATAATAAAGCAGGCTTTTTTTTGTCTGTTTTAATAGCCGATTTTTGGTCATGTTCCCAATGCCAAAAAGTATATATATTTTTCCCAATTTGAATGAAAAAATTCCCAAAGAACTTTCTAAAAAAAAGTTTGTCAAAATCAGACAATAAATAACAAAGTTCGAAGCTTTTCTGACTAAAAGGCATTAAACTACTGCCAAATCGAGCATACTAATGAGAAAGTTACACGCTAAAATTCCCAGTTCCATTCCATTGTCACAGAAGTAAGTCCAAATTTAGGTCAAGGTCTTAGTTGGGGGGATGCTGACAGATGGGGAATGGCCACAGGTAACATGTGCATGAGTATCGATGAAGTCCAGTAAGCGGTAAAGGTGCTAGACGAAACGGTCCTATTTGGTTAACCTTGCCTTGTCAAAGAACTAAGTCGAAATTTAGGTCATTGTCAAGGTCAATCTGAGTTGTGGGAATGCTGACAGATGGGGAATGGCCCCAGATAACATGTGCATGAGTATCGATGACTTCCAGTAACCGGTAAAGGTGCTAGACGAAATGGTGCCATTTGGTTAACCTTGGACGGACGCACAGGACAATCACTATATGCTCCCGCATTAGATGCTGGGGGCATAAAAAACCTGTAAAGTTTGTGAACTATGCTTGTAATGTGTGACTGGTGCAGTCCATGTAATTGACACATTAGATGCTGGGGGCATAAAAAACCTGTAAAGTTTGTGAACTATTCTTGTAATGTGTGACTGGTGCAGTCCATGTAATTGACATATACGCAAAACCAGTTTTGATCCCTTGCCCGTAAGTGTTAAAAATTAAGTGTGCTATCTCAAACCATTACCAAAATACAGACATTTTAAATGCGCCATCTCCACAATCACTGAGCATGGCGACGACAACAACCGTTGGCATCAAGGAGTGTAAGGTAGTCATCAATGTCGGGTCTATGTCTCCAACTTTCATTTTACCTCCTTTGCCTCAGAACACAAGCATTTCTAATTACCGATTACTCCACCTACCAAATATAGGTCTGTGTAGAGGTGAGCAGTATTACTAGTATACCGGTAACCATATGTAAATATTTCTAAAGATGGTATGACACTGCGGTATGATCGTGGAATACTGGTATAAAGACCAAGATTATATATGGCTACTTTAAACTTTTACTGACTGCAAATATGAAAGTCCAGGACTTTATAAACAAAGACGCTGATAAGTTCTTAACTTTACTGTTCTTTGCTAATAGTCAATCAGTAAATCACTGAAAAATACAAATGAAAAGATACCATAAGTATTATGCACCTTAACATACAATAATCTGCACAAAATTACAGCAATCAGTTTCACACTATGGTTTCAACATTACACAGTCTTATACAATGCTTACTGAATAATAAAACAGTCATAGGTATACAGTCTAAAATTTAGTGAACTCTGACCTAAACCTTCGACCAAACAATTCTATACCGTATACTGGCTTTTATTCAAGCCTTAGAAAATTTGACCGTAGATTCAGTTATACCAGCTAAATAAAGATCTTATCAATACAATTTACATGTAGGCAGTTATCATAAAATAAAGAAGTAACAAAAACAGGCCAAACTTACACCAAGGGGGCCATAAGACTATCATATTTGTTTGTTTTGTAACGGCAGTCCTGGACTGCATCCGCAAAACGTGATTACAAACGTCGTAAATATTTCAAAGGGCGACAACTTCAGATAACTTGATAAGTGTAAATTCCGGCTTTACGGAACACACATACGGTACGGCGGTCAATGAAGCAGTACACCTCCTAGAGGTGACGTTACAGCAAAACACGCCAAACAAACTATGTTCCTTTCTTGCCTCAACACAGCACTACATACCAACTGTTTTTCAAAGCCAAAGGGGTATGTAAAGTCACTGGGTCTCCTATACACTATTAAGGCTAAAATAAAAAATATGTGTGGTTCAGGTAACATGGCTGAAAAAATTAGGGTCGGTAGGTCGAATTATCTTTTTAGTTTATTTTTTATTGTTAATTGGGGGTGATGAGATTTACCAGCGTGTTTTAAGGATTGATTTATAAATAACAGCATATTCTTTTAGTATTTCAGACTACTCTAGGGACCATGCCTTTTCCAACAACAGCAAAACCACACCCATTCAGCCTCCTGGTTGCTGTGCCAAAGTTTGTATAGACTGTAGTGCATCTTTTGGCGCAGAACCAGGGGGCTGAATATGTGTAGTCTTGCAATGGTTTGGAACAACGATTATTTTCACCGTCTTTGCAATCACCGCTTACACAATCTCTGTCATCATTGCTTACACTTTCTTTCCCATGACTGCTTACACTATCTTTGTCATCATTGCTAACACTGTCTTTCCCATGACTGCTTACTCGATTTTTGTCATCACTGCTTATATGATCTTCATCATCACTGCTAACAATATCTTTGCAATCATTGCTTACATGATCTTTGGCATCACTTCTTAGCCTATCTTTATCATCATTGCTTACACAATCTACAAAGAAGAAGATTCTTAAAGTTTTCCTTATGTAACTCTTTGTAAAATAAGGTTTTTCTTTTATTTGACCTAGTGACCTACTTTCTGACCCCGCATGACACACTTTCATCCTAGACCTAGAGATCACCAAGACAAATATTCTGATCCAGTTTCAAGTTGTTCCATGTGAAAATACGACCTCTAGAGTGTTCATAATGTTTTTCTTTGATTTGACTTAGTGACCTAGTTTTTTACCCAGTATCACCAAGATTCAAACTAGACATAGAGATCATCAAGACAAACATTCTCATTAAGTTTGAAGTTGTTCCTTTTGAGAAAATACAGCCTCTTGAGTATTCACAATGTTTATCTTTTATTTAACACAATGACCTAGTTTTTGACCCCAGATGACCCAGATTTGAACTTGACCTACAGATCATCCTGACAAATGTTCAGGTCTGAAGTTGCTCCAGTAGAAAATATGGCCATTTGAGTAATCATAATGTTTTCCTTTGATTTGACATCAGCTCAGGTGTGCTAATAAGGATCACCTATAAGTCTCAATTGGAAAACTTATACTGCAAACATACTGATAATAGCGGTTTCAAAAATTTCAAGCAATTAGTGCAGATTTAAGCCCTGCTGATTCAGGTTTACGCTAACATTTGACAACATTCACACATGTATATTAAAGAAAATGACACGTTATTGTTGTGCTGATTCATGTTCACACCAGTATTACAAAATGGTGGAAGTTGTAAGCAATACACAAAGTTTTAGCTGCTCTAAATAAAATATTTTTAAAGCAAATCATATCAGCTGCTATATTGAGTATGACTTTTCTCATTGATTTTTGAAGTGTTACAGTTTTAGGGTGTGATTTAATTGTTACCAACTTAGGGTGATTATAAAACATTGTTTTAGTTTAAAATTATTAGGGGTGTCATACAATCAAGGCAGATAACTCTTGAAAAAATTTAGTACAAATTATGGCCCTTGTTTGACTTTGAATATTTGGTTAAAGTTTTGCCTGCTAGGTACTATCATGCACATATCTCAGTAACCACTTATAATATTGACTTGAAACTTTGTTCATGTCTTTAGGGGTGTCATACAATCAAGGCAGATAACTCTTGAAAAAATTTAGTACAAATTATGGCCCTTGTTTGACTTTGAATATTTGGTTAAAGTTTTGCCTGCTAGGTACTATCATGCACATATCTCAGTAACCACTTATGATATTGACTTGAAACTTCGTTAATGTCTCTAGGGGTGTCACACAGTCAAGTCAGATAACTCTTGTATAAATTTAGTACTAATTATGGCCCTTGTTTGACTTTGAAAATTTGGTTAAAGTTTTGCCTGCTAGGTACTATCATGCACATATCTCAGTAACCACTTATGATATTGACTTGAACTTTTTTAATGTCTTAAGAGGTGTCACACAGTCAAGACAGATAACTCTTGTTTAAATTTAGTGCAAATTATGGCCCTTGTTTGACTTTGAAAATTTGGTAAAGTTTTGCATGCAAGGTACTATCATGCACATATCACAGTAACCACTTATGGTAGTTATATCAAACCTTGCAATAGTGTTCAGGGTAAATTTTGTATCAAACAATTAATTTACCAAAAATTAAATCTATAGTTAAAGATTTTGACTTATTTTATGATTCAGCTTTCCTAGTTTATACTTTATAGTTAGCAGAATTTTGTTTTGCTATTATACTGATAAAAGTTTTGTTTTATTAGCAAACACCCACAATAGTCGAGCGTGCTGTCTTATGGACAGCTCTTGTTACATTAATAACCTGTATGTTCATGTAGGTATTAACCAACGCAGACGCCGAGGCGAGTGCAACAGCCTCCTTATTCTTCGAATAGTAGAGCTTAAACTAAAAACATCACTCACAATAACAAGGAACTAAAGTTAAACAAGTTGAAAAACATCATGATGGTCATAATTTCGTTGTACAGTTTAGCAAATACATTCTTCATAAACATTGGCAGATCAGCATCACTTTAACAATAGAAAGACCAAGTTTTCTAATTCAATCAAGTTAACTTTTCATTAAAATATCCTATACCAAAAATACAATATAATAATTAAGAATGGAAATATATTGAATAAAAGTTGAAACTATTGTTGAATTCATCCTGAAAAATATGTGTTCTAAATTATTTTTGAAACATGAAATAATTCCCTTACAATATGACTTTTAGTCAAAGAATCTGGTTCAAGGTCAAGAAATTTCTGGGAAAATCATGAAAGTTTTCACATGTGCTTATTATGTGTGTACATTGTTACTGATAAAAAAAAGCCGGTTGAAATCATCAAATATGGCCGTCATAGTGGCTATTTTCAAAATGGTCATGCTAAAAAGCATGTTGTACAGGTTCATATGTATTTCCTTTTGATTTTAAAATGCATTTTTTGGTGGTATAGACAATCATCTTCGCCTAGCCCTGCCTTAGCCACCCATTTCCATGTTTTATTAGCCGTCTGTTAACCTGTTACCAAAAATGCTTCAAAAATACCTGGTAAATACATGAAAATAAAATGTGGCCATCTCCCATTTTTATCTCAATTCTCGATGAGAATCTTACATTTTTTACCAGTTAAATAATAAATAATGCAAAATTGTTGTTTTGACAGGAAAACAAAACATTATTGTCACCCTGTCAAAACAAAACATTATTGTCATGTGCTTTATTGCTGAATATATATGGTAATAGTTAAATCGGAATATAGCTTTTAAGAACTGATTATGTCTGGAATAAAACAAAGTATACAATAATCCTAAAAAATCTACCTCTCTACTTGCAGAGTATATGAATCATTCAATCACTAAACTGTATGAAACAATAACATACTGATAATTGAAACAAAAAATATGTGAGACATTGTATTAAACCTGAAGACCTCTCATCCTAAAATACAGAATGTGTAATGCAACAAGCATCACCGCCCCAAAGATCTTTTGGATAATTGAAATAAAAGAAAACTGGCACTGCACTTCCACTTTTTGTCCTCTTCAATTGTATTTAGTTTCAAGAAACTACTTTCATAAACTTGTCATATTTTGTTGGATTTTAAGATCCTTACAGTTAACATGAAACTTTCAATCTTCATCTTGTTGACGAGCTTTAACATTGATATTACTTATTATACCTTCCAAAACGAAGTTTAGGGGGGTATATAGGAGTCACCCGGTGGTTGGTCGGTCGGGCGGTCGGTGCAGTCGGTCGGTCTGTTGCATTTTCCTTGTCGAGCATAACTTGAAATCTACTTGTTTCTGGAATTCAATACAACTTCATACAATGATCAAGCACATTGAGAGGAAGTGCAGTGCACAAGAACTATAACTCCATCTTGACTAATTACAGAGTTATTGCCCTTTGTTAGTTTTCCTTGTCCGGAGCATAACTTCAAAACTACTGGTTGGAATTCAATAAAACTTCATACAATGGTCAAGCACATTGAGAGGAAGTGCAGTGCACAAGAACTATAACTCCATCTTGACTCATTAAAGAGTTATTGCCCTTTGTTACTTTTCCTTGTCCAGAGCATAACTTGAAAACTACTGGTTGGAATTCAATACAACTTCATACAATGGTCAAGCACATTGAGAGGAAGTGCAGTGCACAAGAACTATAACTCCATCTTGACTAATTACAGAGTTATTGCCCTTTGTTACTTTTCCTTGTCCGAAGCATAACTTGAAAACTATTGGTTGGAATTCAATACAATTTCATACAATGATGAAGCACAATGAGAGGAAGTGCAGTGTACAAGAACCATAACTCTATCTAGAGTATTTTCAGAGTTATTGCCCTTTGTTACTTTTCCTTCTCCAGAGCATTTCTTGAAAACTACTGGTTGGAATTCAATATAACCTCATACAATGGTCAAGTACATTGAGAGGAAGTGCAGTGCACAAGAACCATAACTCAATCTTGACTCATTACAGAGTTATTGCCCTTTGTTACTTTTCCTTGTCCGGAGCATAATTTGAAAACTACTAGTTGGAATTCAAAACAACTTCATACAATGGTCAAGCACAATGAGAGGAAGTGCAGTGCACAGGAACCATAACTCAATCTTGACTCATTACAGAGTTATTGCCCTTTGTTACTTTTCCTTGTCCGGAGCATTGTTCGAAAACTTCTGGTTGGAATTAAATACAACTTCATAAAATGGTCAAGCACAATGACAGGAAGTGCAGTGCGAAAGAACAAAACTCTATCTTGACTCATTTCAGAGTTATTGCCCTTTGTTACTTTTACTTGTCCGGAGCATTATTCGAAAACTATTGGTTGGAATTCAATACAACTTCATACAATGATGAAGCACAATGAGAGGAAGTGCAGTGTACACGAACCATAACTCGTCTTGACAAAGAGTATTGCCAAGAACAATATCTCTTTTTAGTTTGTTTGCAAGGTATTCTGTTACTACGAACTTTCTCAGTTTATAAAGCAGTCTTTTGGGGGGTATTAATCACATTTAGTGATAGCTCTAGTTTTCTTTACAATCAACGCGGCTGACCGCCTTTGTAACTGTCCACCACATTCGTGACTCTTTTTAATAAAAGTCGCACACACTTTTCTTGAGGATGGCTCTTAATCTGACATTGTTTCTGGTGCAATGTCTTCTTCAACCTGCTCAAGAAATTGTTCAAGGTCCACATTTGTCTCTATTGTATCATCTTCCTCTGAATCTGAATTGTCATTCGTGTACTCTTGCTGCTTCATTTCATCTTCTTTTAATTTTCTTTGGTTAGGCTTTGTGTCTTCCTCTTCTTGAATCATTTTGGAGGATGGTTCTTTATCTGACATTGTTTCTGGTGCAATGTCTTCTTCAACCTGCTCAAGAAATTGTTCAAGGTCCACATTTGTCTCTATTGTATCATCTTCTTCTGAATCTGAATTGTCATTCGTATACTTTTGCTGCTTCATTTCAATTACACACCAATCAATGTCCATCTCGAGCTGCTGAAGCGTTAATGTTTTTCGTCTTCTGCCTAGGGTATCTGCAATTTGAGGCTTACTTTATAACAGTTGACTGAGATTGTGATATAAACGTGTTTACAGAAGCTGTTAAATCGTTAGATTACCTTTATCCTAATAAGTACTCCAGATAAGTATAGAAACGTATACATTTTTTGCAAAGCTCTTGGAAAGTTCAAAATAATCATAACAATATATGATACATTTAATCCTTTAGTAAGAAATTATAGGACAATATACCAAAACAAGAGCCAAATGGCTCTAAAGCGCTCAGCTGAGTGATGCAGGCAATGGAGGCGAGTATGCAGGGGCATGAGATAAGGGATTAAATTGCAAAGTCTCTCTACATGACCATAACAAATGATGCATTTGCATCTTAAAATGATTTAAACAGCAAATTCATTCCTGCATAACCAAGAAAAGTGACATATTTTGCTTTATAAGCCACCATGAATACGATAGGACATTTGTGCAGCAGAGCGGAACCGTTGAGCAATTTTGGTAGAGCACCATACAAGGATCAATCCTGTGGAGATCGGTTGAATTGGCCCAGTGGTTTAAAAGGAGATGTCGTTTAAAGGTTTTTCTATTTTAAGCTCTGGTGGCCATTTTGTGCAGCAGTGCGAAACTGTCTGAGCAATTTCAGAAGAGGACCATCCAAGGATCATTCTTATGAAGTTTAGTTAAAATTGGCTCAGTGACATAGGAAGAGATGCTGTTTAAAGGTTTTTCTATTTTTAGATCTGGTGGCCATTTTGTTCAGTGGAGCAGAACCGTTTGAGCAATTTTGGTAGAGGACCATATAAGGAACATTCCTGTGAAGTTTGGTTGAAACTGGCTCAGTGGTTTCAGAGATGTTGTCTGAAGCAAAATGTTGACGACAACGCCGACGACGGACACAGGGCGATCATAATAGCTCACCATGAACACGATGTGCTCAGGTGAGCTAAAAAGTTACCTCACTTCAATAACTTCCATTTATACATTCTTTTTAGTACAAATTTGGTTATATTTAGCCAATTTGGATGTGAAAAAAGGCTACAATTAGCTTATTTCTTGATTGATTTTGTTAATCTTTTAGTTTAAATTGCAGATAGGGATTTTTTTTCTCTCTAAATTGGGAATAAAAGATAATACTTTCAATTGGGAAGTGACTGACAAACAACAGAAAAAATGGGTGACAAAAAAACCCTGTTTTACTCGCTACTTTTAGTCAACGATTGGATTTTTCTTCCGAAATAAAAACCTTTTTTCATGGGGTTAAAAAAAATTTTGGGTCGCAGACTTTCGGCTTGGGCCAGAAGCGGAAACAAACAATATTTTAATTTAGGCTTAAACAAGGGGCCAAATTTTAGTTTCTATATGGATAGATTTAAAAGGCCCTTAGCATCTGTTTAAGTGAATAAACAGAGGGCCATGGCCCCTTGTATATGAATAGACCCCGTTAATTCAGTGGCGACTTTTTGGCCCTCAATCATTGTTCAGCTGTACTAAAATTCTAAGTTCTATCTAAACAAGCAATATTTATATGGCAATATTAACAATATACATACCCTTGGACTTGTCTATGCTGCTTGGCATGATTTGGTCAAAGGGAACAACAAATTCACTCCTTAACAGTTAATCTGAAAGACAATATTATACAAGAAAATGATATACAGTAAATATTAGTCTATTAATATTCTGATTGACTGTCCCAGAGTAATCATATGGAATTATCCAAACTATTTTAATGAGAGCCTGTGCATCTCCTGGCCAAAGCTGTTTTGGGTGTGAATGAGATGAAATATAAGCATGTGAAACGAGTTGGCACCACAAGTCTCATTACAGCCTGTTGCAGTATGAGGTTATCCGGCACTGCTAAAAATGCAAATGATCAGCAACCATCACTTTAATATGTATTGTACAAGACATGTAAAAATGCAAAATAAAGCTTTTCAAATTTCATCTGCAGTAAATTTTGGGCTTTCGTGGCTTGTTTCATTTGATGGAGAGTGATCATTTTCATATTGATTTTGACACTGTCGGCGGGCCGAAAACTTAAAATTTTTCAAGAAATGTTCTGTTTGTCTGAATTTTTTCTCATACATGTATCAGCAGCCATGATATGTTAAAACGTAATTAATTAGCTAACAAAACCAAAACGACCAATGAAATTCGCACTATTACCGACGAATGTCTGAAGTAACAGCACTGAGCAGTGCTAATACAATAAAAACACTGACTTTTCCCTGTTGGTAAACTGCAACATTTTTGGATTTGGACGCGCCCACGGACCCATCAGTGAATTTTATTCTGCGTCATTAAAGATTTTTTTGCTTTGGCAGAACACTGCATATGTTTCAAGAGTCACAGACAGTATAATTGAGAGCAAGGAAATAAAAACAAAATTCTAATGAATTCTTACACAGCATTGTCACTTTTGATGAACACATCAATGTTAGGCCCCTCTTTTGATACCACTTTTGCGGGCCAACAAACACCTTGAGGAATCCCCATCAATTTAGTAATCCATACAAATTCCTGAAAAAAACAAAATGACTGTTAAATATTAAACGTAAAACTAGCAACCCCAATTCAGCCCCTGGCTTATCAGTAAATAACTGGAAAATCGGTAATTCCCTACACCAGTGTCAGAATTTTGGCAATAAATTTGTTATTCCACACCAGGTGTTGAAATCAAGGATCAGGAAATTGCCGGTTTGTCGGTTTTCAGACCGAAAAAAATATCTGTGTTTCGGGCAACCTGACCCACCCTAGTAAAACCCCCCGACCCTAGGTTTTTTTTCCACCTAAAAAAATTTTGATTTCCGATTTTTAAGTAATGTCGCCGAAAACCGCTTTTTATTTTGCCAAGGCGTAAATGCGAATTAACCAATCAGCGCTGTTAGAGCATTATGATTTGCTGTCAATCTGGACCAAGGCTCAAAAGAAAAAAATGTGTTGCGCCAGTTCTGTGTTGTAGGGCAACCTGACTGACCCTGATATTTGCTAAAATAATTCCCCTGACAAACTGACTTCTTAGCAGTCGTTTGGACTTAAAAAAAAAAAAAAATTTCCACCTACCAAAAAATTTTCCCCTGTATATTCCGATTTTTAAGTCAATGTCAGACCGTGAAAATCCCATGTCGGCTGAGCTTTTTTTCCAAGGCTTGAAAATGTTAAATGCGAAATTAAATTCCATTTTCACTGAAAGCGGCTGTTAGAGCTTCTATCGTACTGTCAATATGAAGAGCATGAGGTTCCTCAAAGCGACCCCCGTGTCTTGCGGTAAATTTGATAGTTTCTTCAAGTTTCATAAAAATTCAACTTTGCTAGATTTGTTGTCTCTTTAATTATCAAACAATTATTGCGATCACTATTCCGTTTTTGTAAACTGCTATGTGATAATTGTATTGTTTTTACAGTCTCTTTATAGCTGTATCACCATGGAAGTTTGTTGAGAAGGTGTCGACTCTTGGAATAATTATGCTAAAGTACCCTGATAAGCATGACATTTTTGATTTTTCATTGCTTATCATTTTCATAATTGTTGATAACTGCAACTTGTCTTTTTACGGTGCTCGTTTCCTGATTACTGGACTTTAATAATTTAAAACAAAAATGGCATTTTTAAAGCCCAGTCGAGGGGGGGCCTACCCTTACCTAGATTTTTTGGGACCGTTGCCCGAAACACAGATATTTTTTTTTTGGGCCCGATTGAAAATTCTGAATTTATGAAAAAATCGAACTGGCAAATTCAGACTGAATCAGATATAACAAGACACTTACAGCCTCGTCCAAATTTAAAATTATCCATCAATGTTTACAAAGTGTCAAACAAACCCCCGAGACGTGATGAACTTCTGGATCAAATTAGATCTAACCAATCAGTGCGCTCGATTGGGATTAACTGTGTATGACACGCTAGTTTGCCATGTTTACAGAAACCGATAATAGAATATTCAATTCAGTCTGACTGATGTTAATGATGTGCAAATTACGACAATTTTAATGTTGCTAATTAATCAAAAAGGGTCACTTTATGTGTTTGAGTTTGATTTATTACAAAATGAAACAACACAATTGAACATTTTGTCTATGTTCAAAACAGCAGAGCATTCACAAACTCTTCACTGTCAAAAAAGTAAACTCTGCAACAACAGCGACAAAAAAAGAAAGCCATTCCCTGACTACGAAAGAAACGTACTGCCCTCTGGGCACATAACTCATGACAAAAATTAATGTAACCAAAAGGGAAACCATCAAAATGCATTGTACCTTTTAAAGAAATTACCCTTCCAATGGCGAGAGTTAATCTACCTGAAAAGTGTAAGAAAAAAAATGGAATTTATGCATGGAAGCACCAAATAAAGTACACTGAAAACAAGAGGGTCATAATGACCCTAGATCATTCACCCAAGTAGTTGGGCCTACTAATACTACAGTTTATCAATCATTCTAAAGACTTTTTTTTTCAAAACATCCTTTTTTCTCTTCCCAATCAGTCCATTTTGTTTCTGACTTCTCTGAATAGCTTTTAAGCACTCGTTTGGGGTTGGTCTGATTTTCTTGTCAAAAAAGCGCCATAACCGTGTTCTTATTTCATCTTCCTCTTCTTGGGACCAGTATGTTTTAGTTGTATTCACTGGTTTTTTTCTTGGCCTTTTGCTTTCAGACAAATCTCCAAACTCTTCAAAGAACGTTTCAGCTTCATTCAAAGTTTCATTAACAACATCTGGCGATAATAATAATTTAAATAATAATAATAATAATTTATTTCCTTATTATATACCATGATATAATCCATCTTTCTGAGAAATTATTTTTTCTGTTAGGCATTGTCCTCCGGGCGCGAAGACCCAGAGTCTGCCCGGACAGGGAGACCAATAATGATAATAATAATTAATAATAAATAATAATAATAATAATAATGACGACTTTATTTATATAGTGGATAACACATTTGGCTGAACCAATTTACAATGTGTTCCAATAGGGGACTTTCTCTCCCCGTCCGGTTCTTCTTCAGCAGATTTGTTTTGTGAAGTTTCTAAGTCTGTAACTTCAATCAGAGGTACTGTATAAAGAGAAAGTTCCATATTTAATTATGTACAGGACTTTGCTATGGTGTCGGACCAGGAAAAAAATATTGTGCAAATAAACTCTCCAAAAACTGATTTGTAAAATTTAGAATTTTACGGGATATTTTTGAGTATTAATTTTGTTTGTGTATTGTTCGGATGTGCCATTTATTTTCACATTGAACAACGAATATGAGCGGAACAAAGTGTGAAATATATTTAAAAATTGAGTTTTAATAGCATGTTTTAACAACATTAAAATTTCGGACTTCACCATTTTCATAGAATCCACACAGTCCTCTTAGTGGTTTCTACGCATAATCAATGTTAGGACCCGTGTGTAAGTCCCCAGATACCGAAATGTTCTCACTTTGTTGGTGTGCATTGTAACGTACGTCCTCACATATATAGCCATACAAACGTAAAAACAAACTGTTAAATGTATATTATATATATTCATACAATTACACAGTCACATTGCTTTCACACCATATTTATATCGATTAGCAAACAGTCATATACACAGATAACACTTACCAATACACAAAATATTTCTAATCAGTGTAGACTTGCAGGAAAAACACACAGGCGGTTTCATGTCTAAGGTTAATTAATTGCATTTTATCATAGCTCGTTATGTTTGTTTAAAAGTCCATTTTTGCTCTTTAAAGTTATGTTCTTTCCATAGCGAAAATAACATGAATGAAACATGTTTAATCATGTTATGAACATGTTTATACATGTTTCTTGGACATGTTCAAACATTATTTGACAATGTTATGAACATGTTTAAACATGTTAGAACATGTGCATGTGGCACCATGATCTAACATGATCAAAGTTGATCATCACTAATCATGTTACACGTTTCAGTAATCGCATATGAACATATTCTAACACGTTTTCTAACAGTATCGTCACCATCAATTGAACATGTTTTGAACATATTACTACATGTATTGAACATATTAGAAAATATTTTTAACATGTTAGAACATTTGCAATAAATGGCTGTTGCCAGCCATAAAATGATTGAACATGTCTGTTATCATGTTGAATAGCTTATCAGAAATCATTTCCTTAATATGTCTGAATATACTCTGGGCCACTGAAAAAACGAGGAAAAAATATAGGACTGCATCTTTATTGAAATGTGCAAGGAATCAGCTTTTGAAACATGATGTTACTGTAAGTGTTTATGCATCGAGTTGCACACCTGTTGGGGAAGTACATGTTTGTTTAGCAATTTTTCTTTTAACTGCCTGAGTTTTTAAAACAATTTCTTTGTGCGTAAGACCAAAATGTTTCTCTACAAACTTTGCCATCATATTAAAGCGCTTTGCCATCATATTAAAGCGAGCTGAATCAAACTTTGGTTTCACTGGGGTATGCCGGTTTGCTTTTTTTCCTGTGGCACTATGACTGTTAATCTCCTTAACACTAAACAGCTTCTGCAGCCCAGCCTCCTGACTAGAGATAAGGTTCTCCAGTTCTTCCTCTCCTTCCTTAACTGGTGGTGTGGTTGCCTCCAGCTTCCGTTTTAGCTTTCTTAAGTCAGACTTTGTTGCGTAATTGTCTAAAATTGACTGTAGCATTTCCTTTGTTTCATACCTGCAAAAAATGATTATGTCAGTGACAAAGCAAATTTCAAGTTATAACACATATCTTCACTGACCTTTGTCCTACAGAAGTTAAATTGGTAAAAGGCATCTACTGATCATGTTTGTGGAATCCTAGTGAAAATGTTCTGAAACAATCGCTTTGTGACATGCGATCAGGTTCTTCCCCATCTGTCTCAAAAGCTCCTCTATTTTCTATGGGATCCAGTTCTTGCCCATCTGTCTCGACAGCAATATTATCTTCTATGCAACAAGGTTCTTGCCCATCAGTTTCAACAGCGATATTATCTTCTATGCAATCAGGTTCTTGCCCATTTGTCTTGACAGCGCTATTATCTTCTATGCCATCCGGTTCTTGCCCATTTGTCTCAAAAGCTCTATTCCCTTCTATGGGATCAAGTTCTTGCCGATTTGTCTCAACAGCGATATTATCTTCTATGCAATCTTCTATGCGATCAGGTTCTTGCACATCTGTCTCAACAACGATATTATCTTTTATACAATCTTCTATGCGATCAGGTTTTTGCCGATCTGTCTCAAAAGCTCTATAATCTCCTATGAGAATAGGTTCTTGCCCATCTGTCTCAACAGTGATATTATCTTCTGTGCTATCAGGTTCTTGCTCATCTCTCTCAACAGCGATTTTATCTTCTATGCGAACAGGTTCTTGCCGATCTGTCTCAACAGAGATATTATCTTCTATGCAATTAGGTTCTTGCTTATCTGTCTCAAGTATGATCTATCGAGAGGTCTTGCCCATCTGTCTCAACAGTGAACGTTTGCCGCAAAACTGTTGTAACTGTGTTTTTATAAATTTTTCAGGAGAAGCTTAAAACTTCCTTATTTAAAAGAAAGCAATGTTTTGGCAACATGCTTTGGACATGTGTGTTAAAATTACATTACTTTTAAAACAATTTTCTCTTTTTCTATCTAGACTTGTCATAACTTGTTTTATTTAATAAGATTGTACTTACCGCTGTATTGCAGGACATTTCAGATTTAAACATGTATATTTGTACTGCAATATAGTTGTAACTAGACTTACTGCTCTTTTGCAGAATTATCTAGTTTATCTATAGATATTCATCCTTTCTGCAAAACTGTTGTAACTTGACTTACAACTCTCTTGCAGGAAGTTTTCAACAGTAAAAATATAGTAAGACGTGCGAAGTACAATAGTTACTGCCTTTTGCAATTTGAAGAAAATTGGAAGGTGATGATTTTGTATCATTTATTGGAGTAATTAACTGGCGAACAATGGTAGAACAATATTTCAACAAAATATATATGCATTAAAGTTAGTTTTAGCGCTCGTATTTTTAGGTTCCTGAAATGTTTTTTTATTTTTAGTTTCTGAATTATACATGAATACAGAGCACAGTTAAACAGTTTCCACACTTCCAGTTAAAACAAACCTAACATTAAAACATATACTTTTTGAGAGAGCAATACAATATAAAATAACCATTTTATGTTTTTGTTATTATAATACATTGATAATCAGTCTGTTATATAATGCTAAAGGCTATGACCAAGCTAAAACACTTATTTTCACCAATACCTGGGTGATTTTGGCTTTTTACATTAATTTAAGTAACAATTACATTATGTATATGAGAAACCCCACAAAAAAGCAAAACTACCTACTAGAAAAATTTACATTTGACAACACAATTTTATATACCCAGTACCTTCAGATCAAGTAAGTTACTGGTATTCATAATTGCGTAATGTCTTAGATTAATATTTTGCTATCAGTAAAATTAATAGATATTTAACTCTCACATTGAAACATTGCAAAAGGGGATAGTCTTCAAATTCATTACTTCTGTATGCATTAAATGAATACAGTTTATTTCTATTTCAATATGATACTTCACCGAAAAATATTACACTCTGTACTTGTTATCTTCAATTTTACATAAGCCGTCAAATGTATATTATATAGAATGCTTGCTGTTTATGTGACAATAATTAAAAAACATATAAACTGTAATCAACAGAAGGAATGCCAGTTTCCAGAGACTAAAGGTAGTGTTCCTCAAGACTATTCCTATGCTATTTCAATTTTCAAGCAGGCACAAGAATAAGAAATCTTAAGGGATGTTTTCAATTGTTAAATAATCACCATAAATGTGACTGGAAAGTTTGGTGTATAATTTGTCACCATCATCAAGAATCTGATTTCATGTAGAAGTATGATCCCATTTATGCAGGGTGATAATTCTGCAAAAAGCATATTGCTGCAACAGACTTTGCTAGCATTGTCTAACATTTCACTAAAAACATTAGGGTCTCCTTGGTGGTTACTATGAAGCCTGTATTGCCATTATGTACGCCAACTTTTCTAAACCCAGGAAAAATGCAGCATAAACTTAGGTCTTACATCCGTTAATGTGATATTACCCTTCAAAGTAACTATTACAATTTGCATAAAGACATTCAGCACCAGCTTATTGTGACTCATAGAAAAATTAATATTACCCCAAAGTTAAAACTACATAAAGTACATTGACTGAGTGTACTGTATAACAGTTTGATTTCTGTCGAATATAGTTGAATTTAATATAAAGAAAATGGACTATCCGAGACAACAAGAGCTGTCTGTAGGACAGAAGGCTGCACTTTTCTCTGCTTATGATAAGCAAAACAAGAATCTGTGTATTTTCAAAGTGTAAACAAGGGCCATAAGTAGCAAAATATAGGAGAGATTGCCATGACCTCACACGGCAATTCAGATAAGATTGCTGTGGGCAATAACAGTTGTGTTAACAATGCTTGTGTATTGGAAAGGAATTTTTGAATTTTTATATCTTTTTTGCTATCTGAAGGATTTTTAAAATTCAAAAAGTTATGAAATGCTCTTCATACTCATACTTTTACATTAAAAGAGTTACTTACTCTCGCTTTCAGATGGGTGTCATGATGGGATATAATCATTTCAACTTCAAAAGTAATGTCTCACAAAGTTATATCAATAAGTGGGACTCAAATGCGAAAAACTTAACCGAGATTCTAAGTTGAAAAGGGTCATAATTAAAAAGAAACCTTGACAGAGATATCCGCTCTTGCTGACATGTTGGGTCGTGATGGTTAACAAGTATTCCGAATTTTGAAGTAATATCTCAAATAAAAGACGATATGAACACTTAACTGAATTGTAAGTCAGAGTTACCTCTTCTTTTGCCTACAGATGATGCAAAACAAGTATTCTAAGTTTCACAGCGCAATAACTCAATAGTTTAAGTCTGGCCTTTACCCATATTTACCTCATATGTATTTTCTAAGTCAAAAAAGGGCCATAATGCTGACAAAAGCTATGTACTTTTTCTTGTCTGTTGATGGAGGTTATGATGGGAAATATGTAACATGTATTGTAGGTTTGGACGTTACATCTTTAACGATTTTTGAAAAAAAAGATGCAGGGCATTGCAAGTGAATGTTAAAAGTTTTCATGGAGTCTCCAGTTTTTATTTTATGGATTAACTGTGTTTTATGGTTACATCTTTTGAATTCTAGTAATTCTGTGCTACCTATCTTATAATTTTTACTGGCAAGCATGGAAAAGCTTGTTTATTTTAAAAGTTCCTTCAGTTACTTTTACAATGAAAACAAAGACAAAAAATCTTGGTCTTTAATTAGCTGTCAGGGAAGATAAATCTTTATTTAAAGTCCCAAGATCACTTTGAAATTACATGTACTGATAGAGTAAAATAAATTTATTGATAGTACAATGATGGAGCCATGTTCTTTTTACTCTGAAACAATGTTGACATTTGCCATTCTTCAGTATTCAAGTTCTTTCTTCACAAATAAGAGTTGCCACAAAGCATTTCTTATTCTTTGCAAATACTTGCTCTTTTTCTAACATTCTTATTAAATTAAAAAGCATAGTTGGGAATGTTTTTGGTACAAGTAAGGTCATTTCCTTCAGGACATATAAACTAATTTTAACTGTGCTCCTAGAACTTCAAAGAGAATTTGTGCATTATGAATATAGGGCCTGAAAAGCTCATAAAACATCTGTAGTACCATCAGGACATTGTATCACAAGACTAAGTATTCTAACAATTGTTGTAAATTACACCAAAATATTTCACAATCATTCAAGTGTTACATAGTATTCTTAACAATTATAAGTTTTGAAAGGTGATTAAGAATATTTATTTCTGGTTAGGGCTATTGAGCATTGTCAAAAACATTGTTTTGTACATTTAAGATGCAAGGCCTATTTTTTTTGTTTGTGTTAATTTTATGGAATCCATCATGCATTTGAAAAACTTTCAGTTCAGGTCATCTTTAATATGGGAAACTATTGGCAACACTTTTCATCACCGATTCCCATTGTGATTCTTGTTGACAAGAAATATCAATATTACAATAAGATTCAATGTAAAGAAAATATTTCCATTAAATATGTACTGTTGAAGCTCACCTTCTTAAACAAGACAACTTGAATACAACAAACAAAATAATTTTCCATCAGCCATTATGACCATATCAGAGTTTGAACCTTCAGTGTTTTGATTAAAGCAGGCAATACTTTGTTCTATGCCATCACTTTTTTATCTTTAGGTTAACGGGTCTTTACAGATGGAAGTGATATGATAAGAAACAATTTTTAGGCCTTTTGAATTTTTCTTGTGTTGGAATTTTATTTAATTGCAGAGAAACAAACAGGTGCATTGGAAACGAAAATAAAAACATTTATAAATAAATTGCATTATGCTATGAGTGGTCTTATAAGTAAAATCAAAGGATGATGACTAAAATTACTTTACAAACTTCTGGTTTACTTTACACTCAGAAATTTTTTTTGTCATTGAAGACAATGGTAACATAGATAACACTCAGAAAAAATCCTCTTTATTGAACTAAACTGAATCGCAAATTAAAGGTTCACTAAAATCTGTAGGGGACTGTTTTAACCATAAGAAATGCAAATTATCAGTAAGAAATGTCTAACTACTGTCTAAAAGGCAAAGCTTTTGTCACATTAACTTTAGTCATGATCATGATGTCCATCCTTTTCAAGCTGATCTGCAAATTCCTTAAAAGTTTGTAACATCATTCCTATGATATGCCATCAAAATTTAAAAATGGACTGCTTCAAGTTGAATTTTGATTAGTAGGAAATGGTTTTGAATTCATTTAGATTCATAAATTTAAGTACTGGTTATAAGCATTCACATTGAAAAAGTCTATTTCCAGATTATAACTACTTTCTTGTACTCTTTCCATTTTTAGCATAAGATGGTTTATTTATTTATTTGTAGCAGTCTTTTGTCAACATAAATTCAGTTAATATCATATTGCAGCAAAGCAATACCTGTTTTCTATGTATATTTAACACTGCAAAATGAGTTACAACAGTTTTGCAGTGTACACTACCTTGTTTTTACGTAGAGTTGATCATACAAAACTGTAGTTATTCCAGTTACTACTGTTTTGCAGTTATTTTGCAAATTATTTTCATGTAAATTTCTCTGCAAGACAGTAGTAAGTCAAGTTACAACAGTCTTGCAGGGAGCATTTTAGACAATCTGAGATACAACTTTATGCAAATAATAAATAAATTCATGAAAAAAAAAGGTATCAATCTGGCTATTAAATCAGATTATGCGTTTCAAAAAAATACATAAGAAAATTGAAAAATGTCATTTTTGATAAAAAATGTAGTTACAACAGTTTTGCGGGCAACCCTCGATATTATCTTCTATGCAATTAGGTTCTTGCTTATCTGTCTCAAAAGCTCTATTATCTCCTATGAGATAAGGTTCTTGCCAATCTGTCTCAACAGTGATATTATCTCCTATGTGATCAGGTTCTTGCTCGCCTGTCTCTACAGCGCTTTCCTCATGTCGAAGCTTATACAGACCTAGGTAAATAAATAATAAATGATCAATTTCATTGACACCAAATGGGGACAGCATGAACTTCAGACTGAGGACAGTGCAACCTTCAAATGGGGTCATGCACAATTAACATGCATTTTCATATATATGTATTTTAACCTTTCCTTGATCATGTGACTAAAAGTAATCCAAAGCCAACTCAACACACCAGCTAACTATACACCAAAGTCATCACACAAAAACTGGCCCTGTGCTTATAAAACCTTTTTCATGCTCAATTCAGTTTGGAGCTCAAACTTTAAATTAGGGATGTAAACTGATCATTCAGACGGTTAACCGATTACTAAATCACTAATCAAAAGAATACATTGAAAATGTTAACTTAAATGCAGCCTTGACAGGACTTTGATATATGGTCAACTAAGGAACATTTCTGTGAAAATATTTTGAAATCAGGTAAATGGTTTCTGAAGAGAAGATTTTCAAAGTTTTCCATAAAGACATAATTATAGTGGTAACTCCTGGCAACTATGTTTATACCCCCAAAACGAAGTTTAGGGGGGTATATAGGAGTCACCCAGTGGTTGGTCGGTCGGTCGGTCGGTCTGTTGCATTTTCCTTGTCTGGAGCATAACTTGAAAACTACTCATTGGAATTCAATACAACTTCATACAATGGTCAAGCACATTAAGAGGAAGTGCAGTGCACAAGAACCAAACTCCATCTTGAATAGTTACAGAGTTATTGCCCTTTGTTACTTTTCCTTGTCCGGAGTATAACTTGAAAACTACTGGTTGGAATTTGATACAGCTTCATACAATGGTCAAGCGCATTGAGAGGAAGTGCAGTGCACAAGAACCATAACTTCATCTTGACTTATTACATAGTTATTGCCCTTTGTTGCCTCTCCTTGTCCGGAGCATAACTTGAAAACTACTGGTTGGAATTCAATACAATTTCATATAATGATGCAGCACAATGAGAGGAAGTGCAGTGTACAAGAACCATAACTCTATCTAGAGTATTTACAGAGTTATTGCCCTTTGTTACTTTTTCTTGTCCGGAGCATTACTTGAAAACTACTCATTGGATTTCAATATAACTTCATACAATGGTCAAGTACATTGAGAGGAAGTGCAGTGCACAGGAACCATAACTCTATCTTGACTCATTACAGAGTTATTGCCCTTTGTTACTTTTCCTTGTCCAGAGCATAATTCGAAAAGTACCAGTTGGAATTCAATACAACTTCATACAATGATGAAGCACAATGAGAGGAAGTGCAGTGCACAGGAACCATAACTCAATCTTGACTAATTACAGAGTTATTGCGCTTTGTTACTTTTCCTTGTCCAAAGCATTATTCGAAAACTTCTGGTTGGAATTAAATACAACTTCA
This sequence comes from Saxidomus purpurata, assembly GCA_022818135.1. Classification (NCBI taxonomy): domain Eukaryota; kingdom Metazoa; phylum Mollusca; class Bivalvia; order Venerida; family Veneridae; genus Saxidomus; species Saxidomus purpurata. The sequence goes on along the minus strand of JAFMSR010000001.1, from coordinate 1,723,341 downwards.
TACAATGGTCAAGCACAATGACAGGAAGTGCAGTGCGAAAGAACAATAACTCTATCTTGACTCATTTCAGAGTTATTGCCCTTTGTTACTTTTACTTGTCTGGAGCATTATTCGAAAACTATTGGTTGGAATTCAATACAACTTCATACAATGGTCAAGCATATTGAGAGGAAGTGCAGTGTACAAGAACCATAACTCTATCTTGACAAATTACAAAGTTATTGCCAAGAACAATATCTCTTTTTACTTTGTTTGCAAGGTATTCTGTTACTACGAACTTTCTCAGTTTATAAAGCAATTAAGTCTTTTTGGGGGTATTAATCACATTTAGTGATAGCTCTAGTTTTTTATGAATCAACATGGGGTGAAGGAATTTGACAGAAGTTCACCTTAGGAACATATCTGAAATGATTTTCAAATTGGGCAAATACTTTCTGAAGAGAAAATTTTCAAAGTGATCCATTTAGACATATTGTGAAAAGGAACCCCAACCCACTAGCAGCCATGTTTTTTTACGAATCATTTTATGGGGTGAAGGAATTTGATTCAGGGTCACCTAAGGAGCACTTCTGTGAAATTATGTTGAAATCAGGCCAGTGGTTTCTGAAAAAAAGATTTTCAAAGGTTTCCCTTTTAATTGCTATGGCAATCAGATTTCTGCATGAAACCACTTTTATTGAAGGAATTTCACCCATTTAGGAACATTCCTGTGAAGTTTAGTTTAAATTGTCACAGTGGTTTAGGAGGAGAAGTATTTGAAGGAAAATGTTGACGAAGGACGACGGACAATCACCCTATCACATTAGCTCACGCTGAGCACCTTTTTTCCTCAGGTGAGCTAAGTCATAATCCGACTCTAAAGAAAAAGCAGGAGCATAATTTGAACGATTTTTGGTAGTAGACAATGCAACACACCAAATATCAAAATCCTATGCCTTGCAGTTCCTGGGAAACCCCTGGATGGGGCCTCTTTTTAACTTAGGCGCACAATTTGAATAATCTTGGTAGAGGATCACTTAGCAATACAACATACTAAATATCAAAAGCCTAGGCCATGCACCCAGGTTAACATTCACAAGCTGGAGATGGTCCAGCGATGCACAATCATGGGTTAAAAATGATTTTTCCAGAGATACTAGTGTGACAGACCTACAGAACACCCTTGGATGGAGCACCCTTGAGAACAGGCGTCAAGCCTCCAAATTGGTTATGTTTTACAAAATATACTACAATCTTGTAGCAATCTCCCAGCCCAGTTACCTAGAAGTCCCAAACAGGTTAACAAGACACATGCACCCCTTTAGTCTCCGACAAACCCATGCAAACTTGGACTTCTTTAAGTACTCCTTTTTCCCCCACACCACAGTCCTGTGGAATAAATTACCCACGCATATTGCGATCCTGCCTGATCTTGAATCATTCAAGCAGGCAGTGGCCCAAATCAATTATTAATCGTACAACAGTTGTTTTCAACCGTTTTATTCTTTTACTATTTTAACAGTTTTAACCGTCTTGTTTCTCTTGACTGTAGGAGCTATCTTGCAGTCGTTTTTTTAGCTAACCTGGCTACGCCAGTCAATCATGATTGATTGCAAAATGTGGCTGTAAAGTGTTCACAAGGTTTTTCTTTGATTCAGCCTGGTGACATAGTTTTTGACACTAAGTGGCCTATAGTGTTGATAAGGTTAAGCACAAACAGATGACAAACACAGACATCCAGCAGTCACAAGGTAGATAACCTAGAATATAGTTATTGTACAATGCATTTTATTTCTATCACTATATACAGTTTGCAGTACTTCACATTTATACTGTTTTATTCTCTGGAAACTGTGGTAAGTATATGCCATTAAGGGAGCACAAAAATGATTAAATGACAACAGGAAAACTTTTGTCTTACAAGGGTTTGAGCAACATGATGGCAAATGCTTCTGGCTCTGCAGATTGTACAGGCTGACTTAGATATCCATCTAGATATGAATAACAGCCATCTTTTCCACCTGTCTGATGACTCTCTTCATCTATCTGATTACTCTCATCTAGATCTGAATGATAGCCATCCTTTCCATCTGTCTGACAACTCTCTTCATCTATCTGATTACTCTCATCTAGATCTGAATGATAGCCATCCTTTCCATCTGTCTGACGACTCTCTCTTCATCTATCTGATTACTCTCATCTAGATCTGAATGATAGCCATCCTTTCCATCTGTCTGATGACAGTCGTCTTCTGCCTGATAGTACTCTATCAGATTACTGTTGTCTGAATTGAAGTCAACCTTTTCATCTGTCTGAAGATGTGCAAATAACTCCATCTTCTTGATATGTCCGACTATTGCCATTCTTCACTTCTGTCTGATGCCTTTCCCCTTTAACTGTCTGTTCACTATATTTATCTGTCAGATGACCATCCTTTTCATCTGTTTCCTGCATGTCCTCTTCAGCTGCCTGATGACCATCCTCTCCATCTGTCTGTTGGATGATCTTTACTTTGTTCTGATGGTTCTCTTCATTGATTTGTTGGCAGCCCTCCTCATTTGCCTGGTGGCTGTCATTATCATAACATATTTCCTCTGTTATCCACTCTATATCTTCTTTCAAGTCCTTCAGTGTGGTTAGTAACCGTTTTTTCCTCAATAAACCTGGAATAATAGTTTCTGTCATGATCGCGAGGTTCAGATCGAAATATCCGTCACCGAGGGTAACTGTTTTGGCGGGAACGAGGCTCTGCCGAGTGTCTCATGATGGAAACATTTTCTTGCATACCGTCTTGCACTTTAAAGTAGATTTCTACATGCAAACTTATCAAAATAATGAATTATCATGAAAAACAAACGATTTTCAGAGGTTGTGTTTGGGAAATTGACGTCACAATGTTTATAATGTTACGTCATAAGTAATTCACGAAAGTCGTCTGGCATAGGAGGGGTGCCAGACTGGTTTTTCCGTCATGGGCAAAATCACCGGAAATGCCGATTCGATATGCAAGAAAATATATTGATGAATCTAAGTTTTGCTTTTGCAATAGAACATCTGATTTCAAATAAAAAATGAGGGATGTGAAGTACTTTTTCATTTTTAACAAGTGATTAGTTAGCCTATCTAAGGGAAAACAAAAGTCAAAACTGAAACAATGGGGCCATGGCCGTAGATCTTTCACCCAAAGAGACACTGCCCTTACGATCAAGGTCAAGATCACATATAAGTATCCTTTATACACATATTAAGCTTCCTGTAAATGTCCTATATCACTGTATAAAAACAAGAGATGTCAGTAGGACAGCGTGCTCAACTTTTTTCAGTGCTTGCCATTTTTTTTTTGGCCGATAGGTGCCATGATTGTACATAAGTATTCCAACTTTCAAATTTATATCTCAAATGGTGAAGAGAATGAAAATATTACCAGAGTTTCTAAGTCGAAAAGGGCCATAATACAAATGAAATCCTTGACAGGGTTACCTTTTCTTTCCTACAGATAGGGGTAATGATGCAAACAAGTATTCCAACTTTCAAAGCAATATCTTAAAGGTTTAAGTCAATAAGTGGATTTTACCCCTATTCAATGTATTTTCTTAGTCAAAAAAGGGGCATAATCCTGACAAAAACCTTCACAGAGTTATGTACTCTTGTCTGTGGATGGAGGTAATGTAATAAATAAGTATGGTAAGTTTTAAAACTTTCACAGAGTTATGTACTCTTGTCTGTTGACGGAGGTTATGATGGTAAACAAGTATGGCAAGTTTCACCTCTAATTAATGGTTTTTAAAAAAATTGGGGTTGTACGAAAAACTTAAACAAGGTGTGACACAAACGCGGACGCGATAAGGAAAGCTCCCCATTTTATACCCCCGAAACGAAGTTTGGGGGGGTATATAGGAGTCACCAGGTGGTTGGTCGGTCGGTCAGACGGTCTGTTGCATTTTCCTTGTTCGGAGCATAACTTGAAAACTACTAGTTGGAATTCAATACAACTTCATACAATGGTCAAGCACATTGAGAGGAAGTGCAGAGCACAAAAACCATAACTCCGTCTTGACTCATTACAGAGTTATTGCCCTTTGTTACTTTTACTTGTCCGGAGCATAACTTGAAAACTACTGGTTGGAATTCAAAACAATTTCATACAATGATCAAGCACAATAAGAGGAAGTGCAGTGCACAGGAACCATAACTCTATCTTCACTCATTACAGAGTTATTGCCCTTTGTTAATTTTCCTTGTGCGGAGTGTTGTAAACACGATCATTTTTCTTCTTGTAGGATTGTCCACTGACAGAGACTGTACTTTTCATGTGTTTTCTCATGTATATGTCTGGGTGATTAATGTCTCTTTCTATTTCGGTCTCTTTTAACCCAAATGGAAACTGTAACGAAGTTGACAATACAGGCAATTCATCATCGCTACTATCATCAGACAAATCCACTATTTCACAAGACTGATCCTTCAAATGTTTACTGAGTGAAGGTATGGAAGGTATAACATCTGAAAATTCAGATCCTGATTCACTAAATTCAGTATCTACTGATTCAATGTAATTTCCTGCCACATACATTTCAGCAATGTTGTCATTCTCTACAACTGAGGTGTCCAAATCTGTAGTCTTGGCAGGGGGAGACAAGTCATAGCTGTCATCTCCAGATGGGCTGGCCTCTGCATCTTCACTGCTCACAACATCACTAAACGTCGGCACTGAAGATGGAAGGAATATATATGAATTGGGTTGTGTTTTGAGAAATATGTCTTTCCTTATGTAAATGTCTATGTGCTTTATATCTATTATCATTATTTCTGAAGGTTCAAAGTTTGTATTTTTACAAGTGTTATCAAATGAACGTGAAGGTTTCTCTGGTGGTTTTACTTCATCACCTATGATCTTTGAAAAAATATTAAAATCGCACCGTCTGTCCGTGCGTCCGCACTTACAAATTCGTGTCCGGACTGTAACTCTGTCATGCATTGAAGGATTTTAAAATAACTTGGCACACATGTCTAGCACATCAAGACGACGTGTCGCGTGCAAGACCCACATCCCTACCTCAAAGGTGAAGGTCACACTTGGAGTATGAAGGTTATGGAATCCTCTATATATGCACACATTCGTGTCCGGACTGTAACTTTGTCATGCATTGAAGGATTTTAAAATAACTAGGCACACATATCTAGCACATCAAGACGACGTGTTGCGTGCAAGACCCACGTCCCTAGCTCAAAGGTCAAGGTCATACTTAGAGTTTGAAGGTAATGGATTCCTCTATATATGCATATATGCATACATTCGTGTCCGGACTGTAACTTTGTCATGCATTGAAGGATTTTAAAATAACTTGGCACAAATGTCTAGCGCATCAAGAGGACCAGTGTCACGTGCAAGACCCACGTCCCTACCTCAAAGGTCAAGGTCACACTTAGAGTTTGAAGGTAATGGATTCCTCTATATATGCATATATGCACGCATTCGTGTCCGGACTGTAATTTTGTCATGCTTTGAAGGATTTTAAAATAATTTGGCACAAATGTCTAGCACATCAAGACGACGTGTCGCGTGCAAGACCCACATCCCTACCACAAAGGTCGAGGTCACACTTAGAATTTATAGGTAATGGAATCCTGTATATATGCATACATTTGTGTCCGGACTATAACTTTATTATGCTTTGAAGGATTTTAAAATAACTTGGCAAAAATGTCTAGCACATCAAGCGGATGTGTCCAGGCAAGACCCAAGTCCCTACCTCAAAGGTCAAGGTCACACTTAGTGTTTAAAGTAATGGAATACTGTATGCATGATTACGCTGTCGTGCATGGAAGGATTTTAAAATTACATAGCACATTTATTGAGCACATGGAGAGGACACAGACTGTGAGACACCTGTTTCGGGGGCATTCGTCACTTGTGAGGGACAGCTCTTGTTTCTTCCTCATTTTCTGAAGATTGAAAGTGTGTTTTTTTACAAGTGTTATCAAATGAACGTGAAGGTTTCTCTGGTGGTTTTACTTCATCACCTATGATCTTTGGACTTTTTATGCCCCCGAAGGGAGGCATATTAAAATCGCACCGTCCGTCGGTCTGTCCATCCGTCCGTCTGTGCGTCCCCACTACATTCGTGTCTGGACTGTAACTCTGTCATGCATTGAAGGATTTTAAAATAACTTGGCACACATGTCTAGCACATCAAGACCACGTGTCGCGTGCAAGACCCACATTCCTAACTCAAAGGTCAAGGTCACACTTGGAGTATGTAGGTTATGGAATCCTCTATATATGCACACATTCGTGTCTGGACTGTAACTTTGTCATGCATTGAAGGATTTTGAAATAACTTGGCACAAATGTCTAGCACATCAAGCGGATGTGTCGCGTGCAAGACCCAAGTCCCTACCTCAAAGGTCAAGGTCACACTTAATGTTTAAAGTAATGGAAAACTGTATGCATGGTTACTCTGTCATGCATGGAAGGATTTTAAAATTACATAGCACATTTATTGAGCACATGGAGAGGACACAGACTGTGAGGCACCTCTTTCGGGGGCATTCGTCACTTGTGAGGGACAGCTCTTGTTTCATCCTCATTTTCTGAAGATTTAAAGTGTGTATTTTCACAAGGGGCATCAAATGAATGTGAAGGTTTCTCTGGTGGTTTTACTTCATCACATACGATCTTTGGACTTTTTTCTTCCTCATTTTCTGAAGATTCAAAGTGTGTATTTTCACAAGGGGTATGAAATGAATGTGAAGGTTTGTCTTGTGGTTTTACTTCATCACATACGATCTTCGGATTTGACTGACTGATTTCATTTAGACCTTTAAGGTCTCTTTTTAGCTCACCTGAGCCCTTTGTTACTTTTCCTTGTCTGAAGCATAACTTGAAAACTACTGGTTGGAATTCAATACAACCTCATACAATGGTCAAGTACATTGAGAGGAAGTGCAGTGCACAGGAACCATAACTCTATCTTGACTCATTACAGAGATATTGCCCTTTGTTACTTTTCCTTGTCCGGAGCATAATTCAAAAAGTACTGGTTGGAATTCAATACAACTTCATACAATGGTGAAGCACATTGAGAGGAAGTGCAGTGCACAGGAACCATAACTCCATCTTGACTAATTACAGAGTTATTGCCCTTTGTTACTTTTCCTTGTCCGGAGCATTATTCGAAAACTACTAGAAGGAATTCAATACAACTTCATACAATGGTCAAGCACAATAAGAGGAAGTGCAGTGAAAAAGAACAATAATTCTATCTTGACTCATTTCAGAGTTATTGCCCTTTGTTACTTTTACTTGTCCGGAGCATAATTCGAAAAGTATTGGTTGGAATTCAATACCACTTTATACAATGGTCAAGCACATTGAGAGGAAGTGCAGTGTACAAGAACCATAACTCTATCTTGAAAAATTACAGAGGTTTGCCAAGAACAATATCTCTTTTTAGTTTGTTTGCAAGGTATTTTGTTACTACGAACTGCCTCAGTTTATAAAGCAGTCCTTTGGGGGTATTAATCACTCTAGTTTTGTATGGTGAAACAGACCTTGCTAATATCGCCAGAGTAATGTATTGTGATACAGTGAATTTCAAAATATCGTTACATATTTAATGTTATCTCCATCGTTAATAATGCCATATACTAATTTCAACACAAATTAACAATATTTTTACTTTGTTTTAGTTTATTATTTTTTGGCCAGGTTATTTACTGTCCCAAAAAATCTTCAAGGCTCAAAGAGTACTAAATGATAAAACAAAGCACAAACCTGAACAACCTTTGCTACATTTTTTGATGAAATACTGGCCTTCAAAGCATCAGTGAGAGCTGTTACTGCCTGCTTGCTACTTGCAGGTTTTTCTTCAGAGGCCTTGTCTATAATAGACTGTGGCACATCTATCGGTGCCCATGACGACACTTTGGTAGAGCTTATCATCCACAAGGGATTGTCACCAAACTTGCGATAACACCATCTAGCATAACAGTGACCCCAATTTGAATCTGGGTCATGCTCTTCATTTGGTAATTTCTAACAGAATTGTAAGCAGTGGAATCAGCTACTGTTATGACAACATATTTTCTCTCATTTGCTGTTTTATTTTTGTAAGTTACTACATCTCCAACTGAAATTACTTTTACTGCTACACACACAGAAATGTCTTGTTCTCTTTGTAATGCTTGTTCCAATGGCAGCATTCCATTGTTCCTTAAAAAGGAAACGTTAATTTTCCTCTAAGGCAAAACAAAATTAGATAAAGGAAATGAAATACCGAACCATTTAAATTAGAACACCTCAAGACAGCACAGTTTCAAGTATTAAGCACAGGTTTATAAAGTAATACAGCATCCAGCTTTGTTAAATGCTTACGCAAAAATGAATTACATTAAGCCTTACACAGCTACGCCTTTAAAATAAACATGTCCATCATTCAATTTGGGCAATACCATTTATTATTTGAAAGGGTGTTCACTGAAAATTTACTGACTGAATAGCAAACAGTGCACATCATGATCTTGATCTTCAGTGGTTGCAAAGGCAGAACCAAATGTGTCCAGAATGGTAAGGGTTAGGGTAAAAAAAAGTTACGCACTTTTGCAGCGACCACGCTAAAATAATGGAACTGGGCATGACACATGCTATTAATTTCAGCAAAGTGGAAATAAATATGTAAGTAATTGAAAAGTGCTTTGGAAAAAGACTAAACTGATCAGAAAAAAAAACTGGCAATTGAAAAAGTACTTACAGCAAAGCCCTGGCACAGAACTGTTTGCAATTACGCAGGCAATGGGAATGAATAAGTTTGGTATAAGACTAAGATGTTGATAAATTGTATACATAATTGCATACATAAAAGTATTGATTATTTGCCATATGAATGATAACAAAATAACAAATGAGTGGCATTGGCAGTTATCTAGCAATAGTGTAAAGGGAGACTGGTTAAAGTTTGGAAATAAGCAAACAATGCAACAGGAACATTCTTTTCAACGAAATTTCACTGTATAAAGCTGATTTGACAAAAGTATGACATAGGTTTTTTACTTAAAGAAGTAAACAATGGGAAAAAATGTAAAACCATCAGAGAAAACAAATGCAACAAAGGCAAATAGGGCGTTAACAGAACAAAAGCTGTCTGTTGACAGCGCATTCAGCTATTCAAGTAATTGTTAAAAGTATGGAATCAAAAAAGCATTAGATATCTTCAGGCAAAAGAAGTAGGTATGTACTTGTATATGCTAATATGGACAAGTCTTGCACAAAATGACAATGTGTGACTATGATGGTAAGGAAGTGATTAATGTTTTAAAGCCGTAAATCAAACAGTTTAGACAAAATGTAGAATGGTTTGCCAAATTCAACTAATTTCTATGTAAAAAAAAAAGCCATAACTGTAATAAAGTACTTGACGTATTTATGTTATTTTGTTGACATATGTAAACGATGTTGGTGAAGAAGTGGCCAAAGTTTCAAACCCATATGACAAATGGGAACAAAATTGGTATCGGGTCTTGTGTCGAATTTCTATGAAAATTGCTTTGAAAATCTAAATAGCGGCAGACTTAACAAATGTTTCCATATGCGTAAGAGCATTTTCAGAGGAAGAGTGTGTAGCAGTTATGCTACAGTGGCTACATAAACATATATTATTTACAATAAGCAATGATGATGATGATAAATATATTGTTAACTAAATATAAATAAGAAGGATTGATCTATGACACATCCGCCACCAGGTCAAAGATGCTAGGCCTGTGCCAATTTACCACAAGTGTAAGTGAGCTGCTATTATCTTAGAGCGGTAATAAATTGAAAATGAAGTAAGCATGTTAGACAATGCCAACAAAAAATGCTATGTCTTTAGCATCAGTAGCTATTTTCTTAAGATGCAAACTCTCAGACATAATCTTGTAACTCGACTTAGTGCGACATTACGAAAATAAAAATGCAAATATAGTCAGTTGGCCAGTTCAGGATCACTAAAGGTAAAAGTTTCTACAGAGCTTTGGAAAATATATTTTCAAAACACATTTTATTCACAGGGAGAAAGGGAAATCCCCAGTCTTTTTAAATCACCACATTTGTTTTGAAATAGCTGATAAAGAAATAGTATTACACTGTTGGAGTGACAGGGTGACCACCATTTAGGTAGTCCGACGCTATCCCAGATGTCAAAATAAAACTAATATGCAAAAAGCCCTGTAAAATAAGCCTGTTTTATATACAACAATATCATGACACATTGACATGTTGGAAATATAAAAACATTTTCTTGTTTAAAAATAGTAATTATCTTGATTGTGTTGTGTCAGTGTTGTAGGAGTTCCGGATCAGATAGATTGACAAAATGAGAAATTTCTTCACATTCCAGAGATCTGCAAACGATATATTTTGATATTTTATTCGCCTCATTGCAGCAAATATTCTTGCTAAGAACTAAATGATTATCTCAGCCAATGAAGTGTACACAATGATGTGATCCTGAACTCCTATGATCTGGAACTGCCTTATTAACTGTAGGAGAACAGTCATATGATCATGTCATTAATAATTAGACTGAAAAAGTTGTCATTTTATGTTCAACATTCAATATTCAATTTTTCTTATGCCCACTCCAAATCTCGAATAGAACACTCAAGACTACTTTTCATTTTCTTTGCCTTCAAGTAAGCTGAAACTATATAACCAAAATTAAATTATAAAAATCTTCATTATTTTTAAAATACAAATCCTCAAAGTCAGGAGTTACATCCTAAATTTGAAACATCCTCATATATGTTCCAGAAGTTGGATGTCCACTAATGTTGTCTACAACTTCTCCCTTCAGAAATTTTCCTTTACCTGGAATAGTTTGGTTTAGTTCATGCAATTCATTGTCGCTTTCTACAATAATATCCAAAAGGACTGAGTTCTCATCAACAAGCTGCTCTCTATCATGGCCACTTTTTATAAATTTATAATGGTCGACAGTGTTTTCACAATCTAATTTGCTGTCTTGGATTATAAATGCAAACTGTCATCAATATATTACAGTACCTTTCTCTGCATCATTGTCAGTTCTTGTACACTCTGTGCCAACAGTGTTTTTTTTTTAAGTCTGAGGGGAAAGGTGGCGGGGCCCGTCAGGAGGGGAATTTTAGTAATTTTGCCTGAAAAGGGGAATTTTAGAAATGTATAAAATATACTGTTTAAAAACTTTAAAAAAAAAGAACCAAAACTATCAAGTATGTTAGCGACATTATTCTTTTGCCAAATATAAAGATAAGACATAAGAATTTAACATAACAAAATTTATATAAAATATGGTGTCACGAACATAACTTAGCAGCATTGGTGTTAAAACACACGTAAACAATAAGTAATACTGCTATTTTCAATTGAAAACATTGTTTTAGTATCATGTTTAATCTTTGGAGCACCATTTTCCTTGAAAAAAAAAGAAATCAGGGTCGCGAAAATAGGTGACAAACGAAAAAACAATGATTTTCGGGTGCATATTTCTCATGAAAAGTGTCCAAAAATTGCATGAAATGATTCTGATGCGTTTTTGTTTATAAACTTGTGTCTTATACCAAGTTTGGCCATCTCTTGATTAAATAAATCAAAGATTTTTTCAACATTTTGAGAGGAATTTTTGGTCAAAAATTGGGAAAAATGTATATTCATTTTGGAGGGGAATGGGGCTGAATTTCGGCCCCAAAAAGGCCCGGAAAAAAACACTGGCCAATATCCTTTGGGACCTTCGGGGTCCCATACAGTTACCTTTCAGTTTGTTGGTGTTGTACTCTCTATTAACCATGTTCTTCTCTGGAGGGACTGCAAAATCATTTCAGTTCATTTAGGATTTAGTTACACAGTGAGCCTTAGCATTAACACTGGGTTTCTAACCAGTACAGTATTAAGCATGTCACTGTCCTAACAATCCTCAACACATATTAAATATTGCATGTCTACACCCAATTTTTGGTATTTCTCCTTTTAAGCCAAATTCATGCAATCACAAACCTCTAACAAATGTTTAATATTGCAAGTCTACACCCAATTTATGATATTTCTCCTTTTAAGCCAAATTCATGCAAACACAAATCTCTTATAAATATATAATGGTCAACAATGTTTTCACAGTCGAATTTGCTGTCTTGGATTACACATATTATGTTCACGTTTGGTATGAGACGCCTAAATCGGTGAAAACCGGAAGAAGGTTATTTTGTGTAGGGAACTTGCGGACCTACACTATGTGTTTGATCGCTGATTGGCTGAAAATAAGTGGATGCATACAAGAAAAAATATTTTGAACTAATCGCTGGATGATAGATCACAAATGAAATATGAAGAGAAAAATCTGGATATAAATTATATTCAAAATATTTGGTATTTGAAAATACTGACATATTTGGTCGGTGACCACAAAAATGGGGGTGGTGTCATTCAGCTCCAAATTACTGGCATAAAGTATTGGATCACATGTATAAATTTTGTTATTATACCCCCACAAAACGAAGTTTGGGGGGGGGGGGGGTATATAGGAGTGAGCTTGTTGGTTTGTTTGTCTGTTGGTTTTCGTGGTTTCCGGATGATAACTCATGAACGATTTTACCCTTTTGAATAATTTTTGGTACACACGTGCAACTTCATGAAATACAGGTCAAGTTCAACTTTGGGGTCAGTAGGTCAAAGGTCAAGGTCACAGTGACTCTGAACTGTATAACAGTTTCCGGGTGGTAACTCATGAAAGGCATGACCGATTTATATAATTTTTAGTACACTAGTGCAACTTTATGAAATACAGGTGAAGTTCGACTTTGGGGTCAGTAGGTCAAAGGTCAAGGTCACAGTGACTCTGAACTGTAAAACAGTTTCCGGATGATAACTCATGAAAGGCTTGACCGATTTAAATAACTTTCGGTACACAGCTGTAACATCATCAAATACGGGTCAAGTACGACTTTGGGGTCAGTAGGTCAAAAGTGAAGGTCACAGTGACTCTGAACTGTAATGTAAAACAGTTTCTGGATGATAACTCATGAAAAGCTTGACCGATTTAAATAATTTTTGGTACACAGCTGTAACATCATGAAATACAGGTCAAGTTCGACTTTGGGGTCAGTAGGTCAAAGGTCAAGGTCACAGTGAGCCTGAACAGTAAAATGGCTTACAGTAAAACGGTTTACTTGGAACATTTGATTGGTTTCTATTTCTTACGCTTGTCCAGGCGCAATTTTTTACCCTTTCCAGGCGCTTTCTTTTATACATAAAGTGATATTTGTTTTTGTCTTTAAACATGTTTGAAATTAACCTATTAAATTGAACAATAATTGATAATTTCTAACCTTACACATTTTGTATGCTATTAAAACAATACATTTACACAAGTTATTGTATAATAACTCTACTCTATGTCCTTTCTTATGGTTGCCATACTTCTGTGACAATTGTATTGTGGGGGTATTATTCGTCACTCTTGTTACAGTTCTAGTTTTTATGTGGGACTAGGATGATTCTATAAAATAAAGTTCATTTCAGCAGTCGGTGAGATTTTAGGTAGTTGCACCGGAAGAAAACCATATAATGTAAGTCTATGGAAATGTATTTAGGCGTCTCATACCTAAATGTGAATCAATCGTCACAGTGACGAAGATCGGTAAAGTCTATTTCCCATAACGTGTCCGTATCCGGAATCGGCTACTATCACAGATAGCTGTGATACGCAATGCGTTCTTTGTTTTAAAACGCCGATTTTCATAAAAAATTTCGCTGTGCATATTACAGAACATTTTCCTTAAATTCCAAGGGGAAAATATGACTTTCATTATGGGAAAATATAGCTTTTTTTGGCTTGTAAAAACAACGAAAAAAAATCACTGTATCTGCTGCATTAACATGCTCCATTAACATTGGTGACAGGTTAAACAACTGACCAAAGTTCAGAGAGGACAAATACAAATAAAGAGAATCTGCATCATGAAATACTAAAAGAATACTTGCTCCATTCTGATCAATCAATCCATTCTGATTCCTGGAATGTGAGTCATAGACAAAGTAAGCAGTACTAATTTGATATACTGATATTGTAGATGCACCGAATGTTGCCAGATGGTAAGATGACTGCTGAAACACTGCATTCAGAGCATCACATAACGTGTAAGCACCAGCATCTGCAGAAGCTGGTAAATCATTGACACCACCAAAAAGTGTAGTTGATGGGGATATTCTGTATGTGCCACCAAAAACATTAACAGTTTCAGGCAAGTCTGTATGCACCAACAAGGTATTAAAGTTTTCACCGTGTTCTGATTATATCTCTATAAAGTCCATCTCCAGCAAAAACAACATGATCAATATCGCTGGAAACCCAAGTATATGGATTTGCGAAAAAGCCCGTGAAAATCAAGGCAGCCAAAGCGATAACTGTGCATTGGGTTCCAAATGATTCGCTGATTCCATAAAATGCAAGAGAACCTTGATGGACATTACCTACCACAGCCTTTTTTATCATTATTCAGTCATAAATGATTTCCAATATTAAACTATTACACCTGGAATATTTGTGCTACGTCAGGGTGAGCTTTTCTGATTGATGATTGTCCGTCGTCCGTCAACATTTTGATTCAAATGACATCTCCTCTGAAACCTCTAGGCCAATGTTGATAAAACTATGCAGGAATGTTCCTTGCATGAAGCTTTACCAAAATGGTTCAAAGAATTCCATGGCCCCAGGACAGCTGTCTTGTGGTTATGCACAGGCACCACTTACCAGGTCCCTCCCGAGGTCACTGTGACGGTCTCAGAGAGGTCCACCTTCTCGCAGGTCATGTTGTAGATGACGCTGGCACAGGCACCTCCGTCAATCATCAGTGTCGCGATGAGGTGTCGCCTGCTGTCTCGGGTCCGCTGACAGAGCTCGGTCGGGCTGAACCCGGCAGCCAACTTACCGATCGCATTGTGGACGAGCTCATTGGAATGAAAGTCCGACATGTTCGTCAGCAGTGTCTTGGCACGCTCTTGCGTGAACTTGAGATTCCGGGTGGCAAACCGCTCCTTGTAGTACGTGGTGAACAGTCCCGAGATGTCTGACTTGAAGCGGGTGATGGACAATCGCCTCTCGAACACGAGGAACTTGCAGAACATGCGCAGCACACAGAGATTGGAGGTCAACGTGCTGGCACTGAGGCCGCGCGCCTCCAGCGCTTTCAACCAGGCGTCCACTTGTGGCATGTTCCCAGAGGACTCAGGGCGTGGCACGTCGGCCATTTGCGAGTACGCCGGAATGGTGCTGTGGTACTGGCTGCAGACCTTGGGTGCCTTCTTGCCACCCATAGGGCCCAGCAAGTACTCGTAGAATTGCTCTTCAATGGCAGCTCCTCCAGTCTTAGGTGGCGGCTTACGCACTTTTGACCGCGGCAACTTAGGAGCCGGGGCTGACCTGGGTGTAGGACGGTCACTCCTGGCAGGCGTAGCGGAGGGCTGGGCTACGTCAGGGCCGCCCTCTGTCCTGGACACACGACCACTGGGTGAGGGGCTACTATCGAACATATTGACTTGAAACTTAAAATGTAATTTTATCAACATTTTCACCACTGTTTTTGATTTTTGACAGATTTATGCCCCTTTTTAACTTTGAATTTTTTCACAGTTTTTAATTACCACACTGAAATACTAGATATGGCTTATTTTGAAAATGTCATAAAATAATTATGCAGCATGTAGCAGTTATGCTTATTAGCTCACCTGAGCTGGCTCAGGGTGAGCTATTAGGATCGATGAATGTCCGTTGTCCGTCGACATTTAGTTTGTTAATGCTCTAGTGGACACATTTTTTCCTTAATTGTCACGAAACTTGGTCAGGATGTTTGTCCCAGTAATTACTCGGACGAGTTCGAATATGGGTCATCTCGGATGAAAAACTAGGTCACATGACCCAAAAATAGAAAAATCTTGTTAAGGCTGTAGAGGCTACTGTTTCAGTCCAAATATCCTGGCAATTTGTCAGAAAGGTTGTTTGGTTGATTTCTAGCTCAAGTTTTAATATGGGTCACCTTGGGTCAACAACTAGGTCACACAGCCCAAATATGGAAAAACCTTGTTAACACTCTAGATGATTTCTAGCCCAAGTTCGAATATGGGTCATCTGGGGTCAAAAACTAGGTTACAGCCCAAATATGGAAAAACCTTGTTAACACTCAAGATGTTACATTTTCAGCCCAGATATCCTTGAAATTTGTCAGAAAGGTTGTTTTGATGATTTCTAGTTTTAATAGTGTGTTGTTTATTGAACACCTCATTTGCTAATTTTATTGCAGTATTTTAACACCATAAGATTGATAAATGACATTTGTCTTGTAATCAGTACACATCTTGGATCTCTCTATGGTAAGGCCAGAGTTTTTATATCTCTTGGTTTATGCGACTGCCTGTCCTATTTTTTGAAAAGGTAGAATAACAATGACATTATGAACTGACATTTTATTTGTATTATTTCCGCTGTTCCGACTTCACAGACTAGTTAATGAAGTGTCAGAATAGTAGGGATATATAATTGAAAGTAATTATTTTAAAGTGTTTATTTTGTTCGAAAATGACGATTATTGACAGGTGCAGTAGACTGATGTTCAATATGTGCTCTGTTCAATACAGTAGGAAAAGTCTTTCATACTCAACATTTTAGAAAACTTCCCATAAACCAAGCAATATAAAAACTCTGGCCTAAAATTGGCACTTCTAAAGTTTTAAATAGCAATGATGCAATACATGTTCTTGACCCCTAGTTGAACTTCCATGTTAAAGAATGTAGTTGTAATTTTTACATCATATCACAAGAAAGTTCATATATAAAATTAAATCAATATTTGATATATACAAAACATATAAGAAGATTACAGATTTATCAATGACAAATATGCCTATGCATGTTTTTCTTTCATAAAAGAATAAGCTCTTACTCTTCCATCTATCACTTTGGAAAGTACAATAAATTGTTTAAAAAAATGAACAGCTCACAGTGCAGATCATGATCAGACAGGAAAAAATTGAATAACAGTGTAGATCATGATAAGACAGCAAAATAATGAATAGCTTACAGTGCAGATCATGATCAGACAGCATAATAATGAATAGCTTACAATGCAGATCATGATCAGACAGCAAAATAATGAAAGTGCAGATCATGATCAGACAGCAAAAGAATGCATAGCAAACAGTGCAAACCATGAACAGACAGCTAAATAATGAAAGTGAAGATCATGATCAGACAGCTAAATAATGCATAGCAAACAGTGCAGATCATGATCAAACAGCAAAAAATAAATAGCTGACAGTGCAGATCATGACCAGCCAACAAACAATGAATAGCTTACAGTGCAGATTATGATCAGACAGCAAAACAATGAAAAGCAAACAGGACAGATCATGATCAGACAGCAAAAAATAAATAGCTGACAGTGCAAATCATGACCAGCCAACATACAATGAGTAGCTTACAGTGCAGATTATGATCAGACAGCAAAACAATGAATAGCCAACAGTGCAGATCATGATCAGACAGCAAAATAATGAGGCCTAGAGCTTAGATATTCAGCATGTAGCAATAATTGACTCTCTACCAAGATTGTTCAAATCATGACCAGGGGCGGGGGGGGGGGAGAATCTTTTGATTTTACATAAGCTTACCCAGTAAACAACAATAGACGTCAACTTAACGTTGTATAGACGTTAGACCCTGACGTTGGATTTTGGTTGGTTTTGCAAACCGGTTAGACGTCTGAATCCCGACGTCTACCCATCGTCAGAATACGACCATTCACGACGAATATCCAACCACCCAGCAAACAAATGACGATGCAAAGACGTTGGTTAGACGTCAGACCCTGACGTTGGATTTTGGATTAAAAGTGATAAAAGTACCGGTTCAGTACCGAATTTTATTAGTTATAGACATATTACACTATAAATCAGAGATTAAATAAAACCACATGTATCAATAATATATATTACAACTAATCAAGAAATTTAAAAAAAACAATTAAAAATTGAAATAATGTCTTGTTCTAAAATTACTAATTTCAGTGTCCAAATGGTAAGAAATATATGTAGCTTTATGCACATTTAAATTATCCTTTATGTCTGTCACAGTACTTTCTTTTCAATTACAGTAATTTAAAGTAGATGAATAATAAATCAAAAATATTTTCAAGCAAGCAATGGAATTGAATTGTAGCTAGTTAGTCTATCGGAATGACTACAATATTAAACAACATAAAACCATTTGTGTGGTAGGTCATAATATTATGTAAAAATTAAACAATGTTGAGGAAGGTGTAATTAATGGAAAGAGACACAACAAGAAACACTTTTGTAAAAATGAGTTATCAAAATCAAATATGTAGCTGGTATAAGCTGGCTGATATTCATGCAGCGACGTAACAGGAAAGTTCACAAGGCGTCCCACTAAATTTGGATTGAAGATGTAACGTCATGTTCCGCCAGCCCTTCCACCAGCACTGGCTAAAACAAAAATTATAGATGATTAGAAACATATTTGATAATACATGTTAACTTAAAGCCAATAATCAAAATTTTATCTGCATACTTTAATATCATTTTCTCTCAGGTTGTACTTTGTCACAGAATCGAATGAATCTAAGGTCCGAAAGTTATACCCAAAGGAAAGTAAATGCTAATACAACAATTGGTTGGTTAGTTATTTATGACAAGTCATTACTAGTACCAACTACTTTTTAATGTATGAAAGTTTTTAGTTACTTGTAACAAAGATTGTATACAACTATGACATGTGAACTGTTAAATCATAATCAATGTACACTTATTAAAATATATTTTTTACCGATTTCAAGTCCATGTGTAGAGAATGATGAGAAGGGGAGCTTCTGTGTATTGCCCTTCAAGTAAAACTTTGCCATAAGTTCATTGGACATTAATCTGAAAATACAATAAAACGTAAATAGAGTTCAGTGAAATTTAAACAAGTTATATGTTCACTTATTATAATTGTCATAGACTTTTATTAGTACATCAGAACATGATTTATTTACATTTGGATTTTGCACTTAAAAGTTAAATCAATGTTAAAGCTGTGGAATCACGTTTCCCCGAATATAATTTATTTTCTCATTAGCCAGATGTGCGAAGCC
The DNA here is from genome assembly GCA_022818135.1 of Saxidomus purpurata. Taxonomy (NCBI): domain Eukaryota; kingdom Metazoa; phylum Mollusca; class Bivalvia; order Venerida; family Veneridae; genus Saxidomus; species Saxidomus purpurata. The sequence goes on along the minus strand of JAFMSR010000001.1, from coordinate 1,704,204 downwards.
GAGACTCCAGGTAGAATTTCCTCACTACATTAATGATTTATTATGTCATGTACAAATTTATATGCCGTGTAGATTAAGTTGGAATTTATGCTACATACTTCATGCACAATGTTTACATACCATGCTTATAAAAAATGAACAAAAGTTAAAATAAAAAATAACAAAAAGCAGGCATTATCTATTATAAGATACACGTACATCCGCGCATTGTGATTATGTAGTGGGTGGGGTACGGACACTGAATTCGGTTTAATTGATCGTTACGTCAACACTGCATGGTCAAGCAAACTGGTATCGTTTGTACTAATGTAGATAAGATATAAAGAAATCAAATCAATTTTATCTTACCTTTGCAAACTGCTGGATATCTTCTTTGTTCAACTGAGATCGAAACTTCTTCGCCGGTTTGCTGTCTTTCACTTTCCGCCAACATTTGACTTGAAAAGCGTTATGTGTTGCATGCGCATTTTACATATTCGAAATTAGAATCATATAATTTCCAAGCACTTGAAGAGAAGTGATAGCAAATACATTTGTATAAAGTTCCGTAATACGTTAGTGACTTAATGCCAGGTGGAGGCCTTTAAAGTAATTAAAATGCATGCATCCGTTGAAAATGCGCCACCTACAAATATAATTAAAGCATGTTGCAGCGCCACATATTGAACATATTTAAAGGGGCAGAAGGGGAGTAATTTGTTAAATAAAAATTCACAAAAACCTCATCGCAGTTGCAGTTGTCTAATTGATAACTGCAATTGCGTTGAGTTGTTTGTGAATTTTTATTATTAATCTAATTGATCACGCAATCTTATAAAATAATTTCCGGGGATTACTCTCTTATAAACTTGCGACCTCAATCCGACGTCGTTTCAACATCGGAAACTGACGTTATGTGGACGTCGGGGTTTTGACGTTTGACAGACGTCCGATAAGGGTCGCCGACGTCATGACCAAAATCCAACATTGATCCAACGTTGTACCGACGTTGCGTGTTTACTGGGTATTAAGAGGATATCATGAGCCAAAGGTAAAAATGGATCCTTTCTGCTATTAATAACCTTTTATTTTTGCCAATGGTAGACAGGTGAGCGATACAGGGCCATCATGGCCCTCTTGTTTAATTTTATGCATATCAATTTTGAAATGTTACAAAGTTATTCATGATCAAATATACAAGGTCATGTATTTCTTTGAAATTATCCCCCACCTCCCTCCCCTCCTCCCTCCAGTTGGCTTACAGAATACAGGGTAAGGCTTTGAACGTAATGTACATTTACAGAGGAATTTGAACAAGTTTCATATCTTGGACCTTAATTCTTATAGACAATTACACAATACACCAGTCCTGTTCTTAGAAAAAAAAAAACCATTTTACTGACAAGCTTTCGAATAGCCGAGGCAGCTCTTATTAATATAATTAATATAGGCCTCTTGTGCGAAACCCTTTTTTAGCTCACCTGGCTATGCCAGGGTGAGCTTTTCTGATCGATGATTGTCCGTCGTCCGTCAACATTTTGATTCAAATGACATCTCCTCTGAAACCTCTAGGCCAATGTTGATAAAACTATGCAGGAATGTTCCTTGCATGAAGCTCTACCAAAATTGTTCAAAGAATTCCATTCCATGCAGAACTCTGGTTGCTATGGCAAAAAATAGGAAAAACTTAAAAAATCTTCTTCTCTGAAACCACAAGGCCTAGAGCTTAGATATTTGGCATGTAGCATTGTCTAGTGGACCTCTACCAAGATTGTTCAAATTATGAGCCCCGGATCAAAATTGACCCCGCACCGGGGGTCACTTAGTTTTACATAGGCTTATATAGTAAAAACTTTAAAAATCTTCTTCTCTGAAACCACAAGGCCTAGAGCTTAGATATTTGGCATGTAGCATTGGCTAGTGGACCTCTACCAATATTGTTCAAATTATGAGCCCCGAGTCAAAATTGAACCCCGCACCGGGGGTCACTTAGTTTTGCATAGGAATATATAGTAAAAACTTTAAAAATCTTCTTCTCTGAAACCACAAGGCCTAGAGCTTAGATATTTGGCATGTAGCATTGGCTAGTGGACCTCTACCAATATTGTTCAAATTATGAGCCCCGGGTAAAAATTGACCCCACCCCGGGGGTCACTTAGTTTTGCATAGGAATATATAGGAAAAACTTAAAAAATCTTCTTCTCTGAAACCACAAGGCCTAGAGCTTAGATATTTGGCATGTAGCATTGGCTAAAGGACCTCTACCAAGGTTGTTCAAATTATGAGCCCCGGATCAAAATTGACCCCGCACCGGGCGTCACTTAGTTTTACATAGGCTTATATAGTAAAAACTTTAAAAATCTTCTTCTCTGAAACCACAAGGCCTAGAGCTTAGATATTTGGCATGTAGCATTGGCTAGTGGACCTCTACCAATATTGTTCAAATTATGACCCCCGGGTCAAAATTGACCCCGCACCGGGGGTCACTTAGTTTTGCATAGGAATATATAGTAAAAACTTTAAAAATCTTCTTCTCTGAAACCACAATGCCCGGAGGGGGGGGGGGATCATTTGTTTTACAAAGGCGTATATAGGAAAACTTATTTGGTATATAACATTATCTAGTGATCTTCCACCAGGCAAGTGGACTTGTACCAAGGTGAGCGATATAGGGCCATCTTGGCCCTCTTGTTTTTCAATACATCCTTCTTGCGCTTCCAAATGAGTTCCGTCGCCTTTTTGCTTTTATTTATAGCTTTTAGACAATGATTGGGTTTCGGCCGCTCCTTTCTATCAAAAAATGTTTTAAAAATTGTCTTTATTTCCTCTTCTTGTTCTTTTGACCACATTAATTTTGTTTCTTGGACGTGAGTGGTCTTTTTCTAGTTTTCTCAGTATCAGTTGAGTTGGGAAAGAACCCTTCAGATTCTTCTAGAGCTTCATTTATAACATCAGGCACTGCTATTTCTGCCTCATTTACTGTGTCCAAGGCTTGGAGAATACCTTCATTGTCACTGGAATCTGTGTTGATATCTGTTAGCCCAGCCCGATTTGGGAACACCACATCTGGAAGATTTCAGAAAGACTTCATATACGATGATAGCTGAGAATAAACTTTCAAATTGCCAACCAAACAAACAAAATTATCCAAAAACTAACATTTTTACATAAATTATTAACAACGACCTCTTATATTTCCAAGTTTTAATGAATTTGAAGAATATTATGTGTCGTATATGTTATACTTGTCTAGATTTGCAAATCAAGACTTGTTTATTAACCTATATTATTTAAAAAATGAATAAATAAATAAATACCTACAGATTATCACCATTAATATAAAATACATAATTATCACAGATAGATAAATGAGAAATATCACAAGCCTACGCCTACAAAAAATCCTTAGCCCTAGCTTTAAAAACCCTAAAAACTTAAGTGTTTCTCATATCCTGTGGCAAATCATTCCATATAAACTGACAGCCACAGTATGCAAATATTTTTCACTGAACCCTTTGACCTTGGAGATGGAAAGCTGTTTGGTTAGACCATAATCTTGGATCATTAAGAGTTTTGCTACTTCAACTCTTTCAATTATGTCGCTCCCAGTGAGCGTTAATGGGAATGGTGCACTTTAACTGTGTGGCCTAGATGCTCACAAACCCAATCTAATTGGCTTTTACTCATGTCCAGAACCTAAGAAACAGATAATAATAACTTGTCTTAGATTAGACACTATAAAAATACTGTAGATAGGGGTTAATGTGTGAGTAAATGCATCTTATTATTTTGTTTTGGCCTTAGCACACATGTCAAAAAACTTTTCTATATATATCAAATAACCTTGAAAATGAGTTCTGTCAGTCTGGCCATTTGTGATTAACGTATACAATAAGCTTTCGTTAACAAATAAAATGAATCACAAGATAAATCCAAACTTGAAGTATTTAGTCCTTAGACTGTATGTAAAGAATAACACTCTTGTTGGACCAAGCTTTGCACACTGGTTAATAATTGCAAATTTTAATTCCCTTTACATGTTCCAAACTTTCTTCTTAATTTGATCTTCTGGCTTTTCATGAATAAGGCCATTATTTGTCCTGCTGATGGCTACTGCTGCTGACAATTGCACCTTGTTTGGACATTTACAACATCTGAGATTTTCAGCAAACAGTTCCTGTATTTCAGCTTCTTCCTGCACAGACCACTTCTTGTGGTTGCTCTTTTTTGCAGTTTTCTTTCTTGAGCTCAAGTATATTTCAGTATCATCTGTAAAAGTAAAGACAACAAAGAGTAGCTACGCCAGGGTGAGCTTTTCTAATTGATGATTGTCTGTCGTCCGTCGTCTGTCATCCGTCGTCCGTCAACATTTTGATTCAAATGACATCTCCTCTGAAACCACTAAGCCAATGTTCAAATTGTATTGCTTATGTCAAAAGGTTTGTGATGCCGCCAAATTTTGTAGGTCAAGGTCTTATTTGACAGAGTTATGCCCCTTTTTGTACTTAGATTTTGTCACGAAAACTTAATGTTTGCTATAACTTCGCCATTTCTTAAGATTTCTTCATCAAACTTTCAAATTGTATTGCTTATGGCATAAGGGTCATGATGCCGCCAAATTGTGTTAGTTGGTCAAGGTCATATTTGACAGAGTTATGTCCCTTTTTACACTTAGATTTTGTCACAAAATTGTTGGTTATTCTGACAAAGCATAAGAGGGCGACACAAGTGTTCTACTGAACACCCATCTAGTGTTAATGTTTACAATGGTGAAAAAATTACGTTGTAAGCCATGCTCAAGTGCTCAGTAGACTGTATACTATGTATTACATATTCCGACTTTGTTCTTTATTCATTACTTAGTCTAGAAAAAAGATCTACGTCAAAGGAAATTCATTTCAGTTACATGTACGTTCATTTACAGGCGGGCAGTTAATCTTACGCTAATTCCTGGTAAGGACCGGCACTATAACTATTTCCTTCTTAAAAATTCCGAACTTTCTCACATAAAGAGACGTGGTCAGTAGCGAGGCTCGATCACAAGACCCAATAATTGAGAAGCTTCAGCTTCTCTAACCACTTGAACAAGGAGTAATCTCACCGTCCGTAAAATTGCTCAATATGCTGTTACATCAAGTGGTCAGATGTTCCACTTAAAACTATCAGACATATTGCAAAACATGTGTTCAACATTCCTCTCCTAAGTACCAATCCTTACGATAATCTATGTTTCAGACTTAACATTTTCAGGGCCTTCAGCGTTTTGATTATATATTTACTGTTGTCTTTACATTTTTTTTTTATGCAAAATGTACAGGCATGGACTTGGTTCCAACATCTTTCACATTTCTTTTTCTTTCCAAACATACTATAGTGTGATGTCAGCATGCTTCTTGCAAATATCTTTGGATTATTTACATCTCTTTTTTTAAGTACACTGTTATCAATAGATTTTAGGCTTTTACTTTTATCAGTCACTGTGTTTTCATTACCTGACAATTCATCTGTGGTATCTCTGGCTTTCTTTCTGTATTTCTTTAAGGAATGTCTTGATGTGTATGAGCTTCTGTTTTCACCTGAGCTTTCATCACTGCTTGCTTCACCATCTTTAGGATGTCAGCTTCTTTTTCTATCCCTTTTTAGCTCACCTTCAAAATAGAGGAAATTTCATAGTTGGGGATCAAAAATTTAGTCGATAACGAAAAAATTGAAATAAACAAATCGAGATATCTGTAGTTGATTTATATAGAATAAGAAGGGAAAAAATCGGGACTGAGAAAATTCAGTTGAGGTATCGAAAAATCAGTATTACCGAAGTCGAGATAATGGATGTGGACTGTACATGAAAGTTTGAAAGATCTGGAAATATCTTGACTAGATTAACTGCCAGAAATATTTTTCATGTCTCAAAAATATTTGTGCATATGTTATTAAGGCACAATGTTACAGAACAAGTCAACACTTGCATTCATGTAATGTAATCAACAGGCATTCGAAATATGGTACTATAACACACATATACAAAGTCATGTATCAGCAATCACTAGAATAAAAAAAAACATGGAGCAACAGACTAGAAAGTAGAATAGCAGGCTAGAATAAAGGTAAAGTGAATCTACTGTTAAAACATTAGGAAAATGAACAGGAACTTATGGGTGTATCTGTACTGAATAATCCAGCTGACCAATGATATAATTAATAGAAAACTTGTCTGGCACTATTGGTAGTGGTTTGGTTTACACCTTCCTGCTTCATGTTAGATTCTGCCGATGTCAAAAGAAAATTTGAATCTCCATGGTATCCATGTGCTTCACCAAGTTGCGCTACATGCGGGCACTCTCGATAGTTTGTAACATCACGCGCACAAATGAAGAATGCAAGCTGTTGCGGTAAACCATCTGTAAAACGATTGATTAATTCAAGTTCCGACTTCCGTAGCCTTCTTCCCTTTTCCTGAATTGCAGCATGAAACTCGGCCAGTGTCTGGTTAGGACGCAATTGTATAGTGGAAAATGCCGCTTCCTTGGCAATTAAAGCTGAACTGTTCAAACAGTATTCAGATTGAAATGCTTTGCATATACAGGTCCAAGTTAAATGAAGTTGTGTGTCCTTGAATGCATATAACAAACCTTTAACTTCAGCTTAATTCACATCGTGTAGAGAGTTTAAAGCTGTGAATGTGAAGTTTCAACATGGGAAATAGTAAGGACATATACCTGGTAACTGAATATCATGTAGTTTTTTTCCAGCATACTTGGCTGTGACGTTATACTCCTGCATCAGCATTATTTTAGCCATATCCACCCTCTATTACCCAGGATATCTGTCGATAATGTATTTTGTGCACATCCATCGTATGCCCCATGTGGTTTGTAAGCCAAAAAAACAAAAATAATATCAAACAGGGAATGCCACGTACCAAAAAAGTCTGTTGCTGCGCATTGAGGTCAAATATCTGAAGGTAGTCAGTTTTCAATAAATCAATGCTTTGGGAAAGAAGACAACAAAGTTTCATAGGAATATTACTACAATGGGGCCACAACAACCGAAATTTTACCTAGAAACAGAGGCATACATTCTGACCAATTAATACGACTTGCCTCTAGAAGTTTACAACTTTGACATGCCTCCTTTTTGAAGAGTTATTTCTGTTGGTTGTGGCTTAAAACATGTACTGAACGGAACCATGGATGACGGACGGACGTATATCGGACAAAAGGCCATACTTATAGCTGCGCCTGAGCAAAGCTCAAGGGAGCTAACAAATATAAAACGAACAACCATATCAATGCTCAAAATAACATTTTTACATTATGAAACATGCATTTGTTTCGTAAGGTCACGAGATCATAGTACAAACAGTCAAATTCATTTCAACAATCCAGATCGGATCCAGCCAGTTTTGATGAGATCAGAGTCATATCAGATGATGACTAGCAATCCATGTGTGATACATGCCAAGGTTATTTAGATATAAACTTGCACATAAAATTTTTAACCAAGGAATGATGGCAACGGCAATGGCTGGTTGAGTAGAATATAGCTCTCACTATTTTTCTTAGCTCCCGCTATTCTTTGCATCTAGTCAAGTTAAAAATGTGTCAATAAAACATAAATCCCTCTCCCCCACTTAGCTTAAGAGCCTTATTCCAGCATTACTACACTGGGATGGCTTTTGAAGATTGTGGAAAATGACTATAAGCTCACCTGTGACACTGTAGCGAGGTACTTTCGCATTTTTGTTGTAATTCTTTCTGGATATTTCAAGTCACAAAGCATTACTGTTTTCCTTATGGAATCACTGCCCCGTTTGAAATTACTGTCTCCCTGAGGAGAAAAAACACTGCATGTCTATCTTGAGTAATTACAGAGTTATTGCCCTTTGTTACTTTTCCTTGTCTGGAGTTATAAATCCACCAAGAACCTGGCACTGTATGATCAATCGTCTCTTACCGGCCACATTTGATTTGTTTGTGCATTTGGCATAGTGAATCCGGAGGTTTTTCAGCTCCCACGTCAGCTTTGCTATAATACTATGTATTTCTGAGCATCTGAAATATCATTGTGTGTCTTGATGTGTGTTTTGATGTGCTGTCTTAGCTCTCCACAATAAAAGCATGCATGAAAATTATCATAGACACGAGTGTTTCCAGCTACTTTTTTACCTCGTTGGGCTTTTGAACAATGGGAGCTTTTCCTTAATTTTCTTTTGTAAATTCCACTGTAGTTTATGTCTCTCACAATCTGTGATTCCTTCACTTTCCCGTAAACATTTTATACTGGTCCTGGGAAGATTGATTACACTTTCATTTAGGTCATCACTATTTTCTGAGTCCTTGACTATGTCCAAGTCTGATTCTAAACACTGGCCATCATCATCTGATTCCAAGTCACTTTCAATCATACTCTGTGCTGCCTGCACTCCTGTTGGACTGTTACTGGCCCGACAATGTACACCATTTGGACTGTTACTGGCATGGTTTTAATAACTATGACAGAGAACAACTAGTCCATGGTTCAGCATATGGGATGGTCACCTGTTTTTTTTTCAATTAAAAGTCCTATAAACTCTTGATAGAGATCATATACACGAAACTTTAAGGGTTATTTTGTGTAAGTAGCATGGTAGAGACATTACATTTACAAAATGAGCACAAATGTTGAAGCCTCTTTCAGTCGCCATTATGTCCAAACCCTTTGTTTGATGTTGAAAAAACTTTAACGCTATGTTCATCAGTGTATTGACCGGCGATTTTTAGTGAAATAAATGTTGTTTGAAACAGTTCACTTTTTAAATTTTTATTTCTGCAATATCCTACTTCTCATGATAATGAGTGTAAATGAACACTAGCACTGGGTGACATCGATTGTCCACCACTTTTTTCACAGTAATCGCTAATATCGCTGTTCCCTGACTTACATAACTATTTCGTCTCGGTACGAGATTGACGTCTCTGCAAGTTTTTTTTCTCATTTCAAAGTCTATTTACAACATAATTTTCAAAATCAGAGGATCCATCACACATGATCATATCTTCAGTCCAAATATTTTGTTCGCATCCTTCTCTCATCACTTGCCTGTCTAAAATTGGACTAATAGATTCTTTCGTTAACATTATTGTAGAAGCCCTGTACTTAATGAAAGCCCGCTGAACGTCATTCTGGAAATCAGAGCTACTCTAGGATCCTCTTTGTAAAAAGGTTGATAATTTCACGGAACTTGGGGTCTAAATCGTTCAGGGTGTCGTTCAATCTGAAAAGAAAATAGAAAAAGTCCATAATATTTTCAGGTTAATTCCGTTATAAACTGTTTCGTGAAATTTGTTTAAAATGAACATATCTAGATGTAGGTACGTCTGGCAAGTAATACTTAATGAACATTATTATGAACACTGATGGCTGCATTTACATCAGATCTGTCAGACTTTACAGAAACAACAATAATAGCATACCAACTGAAATTGAAATCATGCGGCAAGCTTGCATATAAGTGTTATTATAGCCTAAAACGTTTATTAAGCTGTGAGTATACCAGAAACAAAACTTACCTAAGTTAATTTATTTGGGTTTTATGGCGCACCAACACAGTATAGGTTATATGGCGCCAAACAGGACTACAAATTTTGGTTTCACATCTCATTTACATCGAAATAAAAACATGAGGTATGGAATCAAGAGTTACAGCAAAACCAAGTGTTAAGACCCTATTAGTCGCCTCTTACGATCATGCAAGGGTAAGGCAGTGGTTCCAATTCTTTTCATACACAGATCGTCCCAGAACCACATGGGGCTTACCTAAGTTAAAGCAAAAAAGAATCAGATTTCTTGTTCACTTATCCTTTTAGAAATATAATCATTCTTGTAACAGCAAGCAAACTTCTCATGAACTGTTGAGACTCTCTTCACCACTTACACAAAACTTGAAGCCAGATAGTAGAGTGCACATCAATGTTATATTACAAACAACAACAGCAAAAAAAAAATACACGTGTATATGGCTTAATTGTTTTTCCTCCTTTCACACCCTAACTATGACCTAAACACAGTTCTATATCAAGACTTAGCATGCTTAGACCTCTTACAAAAAAAAACTAATTTCAAAATGATCAGTAGCACTCCTTTCTAAATGCAAATGTAAATCACACTTTTCAACACATGAAACTGCATTATACAGTATGTCACCTTGTGTAGAATCTTACATACACTGATGGCTGCATTTACACAAAACTTGAAGCCATATAGTAGAGTGCACATCAATGTTATATTACAAACAGCAAAAAAAAAAAATACACATGTATATGGCTTAATTGTTTTTCATACTTTCACACCCTAACTATGACCTAAACACAGTTCTATCTAATCAAGACGATACAAAAAGTCAAGCTAACAAAATCAGTTTACTTCGAACTATCAATCATTCTGAACACTTTCTTTTAAGCACATCCTTCTTTCTTTTAAATATCAATCCCTCGTTCTTTTTGCTGATCCGTATGGCTTTAAGACACTGCTTTGGTGTTGGCCTCTTGTTGGAGTTAAAGCAGGAGTGGAAAATTTTCCTTATCTCGTCTTCTTCTTCTGAACTCCACCTTTGACGTGTTTTAGCAGAGTTTTTTTTACGTGACCTCACATTTATGGTATCCTCTGCAGTATCTCCATCAGCTTCAAATTCACCATCAAGGGTTTTAGATATTTCAAATAGTTCTGTTAAGTCATCTTCTTCAGGAGCATTTTCAGTAGTAGTATCTTCAGTTTCTTCAACTGCCAATTCTAAAATATGAGGCAAATCTCTATTATGCAAAATATATACATTCTCACAAGTGGAATCAATGAACTATTCAGGATTTACTAGCGTCTTTAAACATGCTTTTTCTGACATGGATTACAGATCATCAAGATAAACACTCTAATCAAGTATCGTCAAGGTAGAATCATAAATGTGGCCTCTAGATTGTTAAAAGTATATACGTCTTCAAGTAAACACTGTCATTTATTTCCTTTTCTTCAGCATTACTTTCATTTTCAAAACTTACTTCTCTTTCTGATGCATGTTCACCTTGATTTCTTTTACACATTTGTCACTTTCTTTGCCTTCATCATCACTTTCATTGTTAGGACTTTCTTCATTTTCTGAGGCATGTTTAAAATCACCCCTGATTTCTAGACCACTGTCATTTTTTTCCTTTACTTCAGCATTACTTTCATTTTCACTTACTGCTCTTTCTAATGCATGTTCACCATCAGCCTTGATTTCTGGAACACATCTGTCACATTCTTTGCTTTCATCACCACTTTCATCGTTAGAACTTTCATTTTCTGAGGCACATTCACCATCATCCTTGATTTCTGTATCGCTGTAATTCATTTCTTTTTGATGGTTCATTTCACTTTGAACCCATTCAATGTCACTACTGAATTCAGCAAGTGTTGATGCTCTGTTCTTCTTGAGAAGGATATCTGCAAGAAGAAATTAGTCACTGTTAACTTTTGATACAGACTTACACTCAATAATTTATTTCCTGATCATAAAACCCAAAAATAAAAACAAATTGGAATATATTCTAGAAATTTGACAGGCCCATGAAAATTATCCTCTCCTTAAAGCGGCACGCCTTCAGATTCATGCTTATTTTCATAAAAATTTTGAGAATGTATTAAAAAGTAAAATATCGTCAAGTGAACATAGAATGGCACTTACAATCCATGAAAATTAGCAGAAAAAGGTCACAATATGCGAAAATAGCCCTTAACGAGTTAGTCATGCAGTAGAAATTTAGTGATAAAGACTGTAAAATCAGTCAATAATTGCATATAACATGTAAATTGTTTCTTGCATTAGAATATTTTACTTTTCTTAAACTCTTGGAACATTTTTGTTAAGGTGTGATTTTCATTTAATATTTTTACTTATCTGGAGACATGCAGCCTTGAAAAATATACGAAACTTTCAATATGTTCTTTTTCAATGCTGATGCAATAGAATTTCAGCCAGGTAACGCTGAAGAACATGGCCACATGGTTCTGCAATCTTGACTGTTTTGAGCATTTACTTGATTAAACTACACTAAGAATGAAATGGCGGATCAATCACAATAATATTGTAACCAATTTAGAGGCGATTTAACTTTTGGTTTGAAACTAAATACTGTCAATTCCACCTTAATGTAATTGAAGGGCCACCGACCCCTACAAAAGCCCAATCTTGCCAAATCTATCGAGTAAAAAAAATTTTTGACCAAAAGTGTTATCAAAGGGCCATTCAGTCTCTACAAAACAATAACCATAAGGCCCCTAATAAATACAATCAAAATTATTCAAGCATTCCCTTAATGAAATTAAAGGGTCACTGGCCCCATATCATTGTCCCCCTTAATGACATTAGGCCAATGACTCCCTATCATTGCCCAATCACGCAAACCTATCAAGTTAACAAAATTATTTGACCAAAAGTGTTATGAAATCAAAGGGCCATTGATCCTTTACAAAGCAATAAACAAAAGGCCCCTCATAAATATAATCAAAATTAATCAAACATCCCTGTCATGAAATTAAAGGGCCACTGGCCCCCTATCATTGCCCAATCTTGTCAAACCTGTCAATTTAATAAGTGTTACAAAATGTATTTGTTTTGTTGGATTTTAAGTCACACCAACACAATGTAGGGGTTATATGGTTACTTTCCAGCTTCAATGGTGGAAGAAGATCCCAGGTGCCCCTTCCACCATTATTTCAGGACCAAGCTGGCACCTGGGTAGAACCACCAACCTTACACAAGACAGCTCATCACTTCCTCACATGAAAGATTCTATGCCCCATGCAGGGATTCGAACCCACAGCTTCTAGGGACAACTGATTTGAAGTCAGTGGCGCTAACCACTCAGCCACGAAATCAAAGGGCAAATGAACCTCTACAAAACAATAAACAAAAGGCCACTCATAAATATTATCAAAATTATCCAAAAATCACTTTGATGTAATTGAAGGGCCACTGGCCCCCTATCATTGCCCACCTTAATGTAATTGAAGGGCCACTGACCCCTACAAATGCCCAATCTTGCCAAACCTATCAAGTAAAAAAAAATTTGACCAAAAGTGTTATCAAAGGGCCATTCAGTCTCTACAAAACAATAACCATAAGGCCCCTAAAGTAATAAATATAATCAAAATTATTCAAGCATTCCCTTAATGAAATTGAAGGGTCACTGGCTCCACATCATTGTCTCCGTCAATGTCATTAAAGGGCCACTGGCTCCCTATCATTGCCCAATCACGCAAACCTATCAAGTTAACAAAATTATTTGACCAAAAGTGTTACGAAATCAAAGGGGGCATTGTGCCTTTACAAAGCAATAAACAAAAGGCCCCTCATAAATACAATCAAAATTACTCAAACATCCCAGTCATGAAATTAAAGGGCCACTGGCCCTCTATCATTGCCCAATCTTGTCAAACCTGTCAATTTAATAAGTGTTACAAAATGTATTTATTTTGTTGGATTTTAAGTCACACCAACACAATGTAGGGGTTATATGGTTACTTTCCAGCTTCAATGGTGGAAGAAGATCCCAGGTGCCCCTTCCACCATTATTTCAGGACTAAGCTGGCACCTGGGTAGAACCACCAACCTTACACAAGACAGCTCATCACTTCCTCACATGAAAGATTCTATGCCCCATGCAGGGATTCAAACCCACAGCTTCTAGGGACAACTGATTTGAAGTCAGCGGGGCAAATGAACCTCTACAAAACAGTAAACAAAAGGCCACTCATAAATATAATCAAAATTATTCAAGCATTCCCTTAATCAAACAGGGATTCGAACCCACAGCTTCTAGGGACAACTGATTTGAAGTCAGCGGCCCTAACCACTCAGCCACGAAATCAAAAGGCAAATGAACCTCTACAAAACAATAAACAAAAGGCCACTCATAAATATAATCAAAATTATCAAAAAATCACCTTGACATATTAATTTAAAGGACCACTAGCCCCCTACAATAGCCCAATAGTGCCATACCCATCAAATTAACAAACATTCTACCAAAGGTGTTACCAAATCAAATAAGCATTGAGCCTATACAAAACAATAACCAAAAGGCCCCTCATAAGTATAATCAAAATTAAACAAGCATTCTATTACTATAATTAAAGGGCCACTGGCTCCCTATCATTGCCCACTCGTGTCAAACATATGAAGTTAAAAATCATATTTGACCAAAAGTGTTACGAAATCAAAGTGCCATTGAGCCATAACAAAGCCATTACCAAAAGGTCCCTCATAAAGATAATCAAAATATTCAAACATTCCTTTCATGAAATTAAAGGGCCACTTGGCTCCCTATCATTGCCACCCTTAATTAAATGACAGGGCCGCTACCCCCCTATTATTGCCCAACCAGAAGCGTTATCAAATCCAAGGACCATTGAGCCTCTACAAAACAATAAACAAAAGGCCCCATTAAGAATATAATAGAAATTATTCAAACATTCCCTTAATGAAATTAAAGGGCTACTGGCCCCAATCATTGTCCAATTCAATGAAATTAAAGGGCCACTGGCCCCCTATCACTGCCCAATCTTGTCATACCTGACAATTTGAAAAATATTTGTCCAATTTACTCCAAAAGTGTTACAAAATCAGAGGACCATTGAGCACAATAAAACAACAACCAAAATACTTATAACATTACTTTTCTTTCAATACTTCGAGAATGGTGCAGGTATTGTCCGGTTAGGATAATTTTACAATGACGCAACAGCAATGTCTACTTTTATCGGGTTAAACGTTATCTTATTACAAGGGAGAGCACTGGGCGTAATTAATGTTAATATATATCATATTGTACATTACATACAGTCGATGTCACTATAGTGCAGTAGGTAAAGACTCTGGTTCCTGATTACTTTGGTTGCGTCGAACTGGAGTTCATATAGGGACATGTCCATTTTTCAGTAAGATAGTTTTAATGTATTTCTTCTTTTTTTTGGTTTCATTGATATGTTCACTTCTATAATCATTTTAATTCATGTTTTTTTTATTATATTTAGAATACATTGAACAATCAAATGAAGATAAAATTTTGCCTTTACTTTATAATTCATCAAACGGCAACAGTTCAAAGGAACACTGTACCTTCATTACTTGCTGAAGAATTGTCTTGGACAAATCACCGTAATGTTAGTAATACTAGTTCAATGTACATATTCCATTACATGAGATGACAGTACGCACGAAATGCTCGTGCTTGAAATGAATACAGAATCTTTCACATTTTTAAATAGTCATTTTACTTTCATTTACTGTTAATAATATTTATTGTTTGTCTAAAAACATTGTAAATACGTGTATCTACACAATTGAAATTTTACCTGAAGTAATACTGAAATAATTAAATGGGGAAAAAAAATAAAGCTTCGATGAGGATCGAACCAGTCCTTAAAATTTTCATTTGTAGATAACCAGCGCCTTACCCACTGCGCCAACGCACATTTTACCATATGCTCATGTATTTTAAAGCCTTTAACCCTTTTTGCATATACATGTTATACCTATTTAAGAAATGCACCTATTTAAGAAATGTTTGTAAACTTTTGTGTACACATAAATCTGTTACGTCACTGTCACATTATCCAAACTAGGTTATACTTGACCAATTGGGGAAAAAAAGTAGTGTTGACAAAATTTGGGAATTTTTCCTAATATACATGTTTTCAACACTGTACAATAAAGGGTAGTCAACATGAATAAAGACTATGGCTGATTTTTTTTTTTTATGAAGTTTTTTTTTTTAAATAGGTTTAATCGTCACTTTTCTCTGTAACAGGGCCGTTATTGAGCTTTATATCAAACATATGAAAACAAAACAAGTTTTTTTTTAATGAATCGCTATATGACACCACATCTCAGATGCTGCGGTGGCATAAAAAAGCACTGAAATATGCAAACAATTGTATTTAACACTGAAAAAGAAAAGAAGCTGTAAGTAACAGGTTATGCTCCCAGAATAGGTATTTCATCACAAAAACTTCTACTTTTAGAGTGCGGTTATGCAATGTACCTGCATACCAAATGACATTTTGTATCTCACAGTAACAGTCAATTAATGAAGACAATTTGTTAAAAAGTAAAAAATCTTTCTAAAGCCATAATGAAATTGACCTCTGCCTTAAAATCCAACCAAAAGGTAGTTCAAGCTACATACTTGATGATGGCCCTATGAGGAAGTATAGGGATCCAGACTAACACTTGCCTAGTCCCTATAATGCAAGTAAAATTTCAGCAAGGCAAATGAAAATTTAAAGTAAATTGCACTGGTGGCCACCGAAAATTCTGAATAAAGTAATTTTTTTTTACATAAATCTTCATTTGTTAAGATATTATCATTAGAAATACTGTATCATAATAAAATAACTAGATTGATAACAATAAATATGACATAAATGCTATTCATTTTAATGCTGATGTTTTTGTTTCCCTGTACAATGATGCAATTGTATAGATTATTTGTATGAGCAATAAGTGGAATAAGTTCTAAATATGAATTGAGCACACAAGAACGACAAAATTTTTTTTAAAATCTGAAGGAATTTCCAGTCTAAAGACAAGTTTCCTGTCAGGATTGTAAATTTTTAAATAGAAAACCCTTTTACAGCTTGAAATAAATCGTTAAACAGTCTCTAATTATTCTGTAAGTATAGTGATCTTTCAAATTGTGAAACAGAAAATCACACTTGGCGTTTTCTGCAAGGGTTCTTTGCATATCAACATCCTCATGACAGTATGTGCCGATATTTTGCCTCATCTTCGTCTGTGTAAAAGTTTTTTGTGTATTTAAGGAAACTGATCATTTCTTATCTGATGTAAATTAATGAGTATCTACAATGACAATTCGTCAATTGAATGAACAACATTGTATGCCATTTCAGATAAAATAAGGATACATAGAATGAAAAGTGACTGAAAATAAAAGAAAATGTTTCCATATAAGGGGACTTTTCTTTGTTTACATCATTATATCATCCAATAAGAATATTCTTCCTTTGTACCACATTAGACATTCATTTATAACAATGGCTACGGCCATTGCAAATCATTGTCCTTTAATAAGGTACTGGTACTTTGAATGTTAAAAACAAGAATATAAAAAATATTGTTTGATGATAAATGTTTATCTTATTTACAAATTTATCTGCAAATAAAAGAGCAACAAAATATTGTTATCTTGGGCCTCTTAGTTTTTGGATGGGCCCCTAGATTGTAAATGTTAGAGCCCAGGTGGCTAACAAAAAAATAAAATTGACATGTCTAAACCCCGTAATATCATGGTACAGAGGCAACTTTAATATTTTGGGAGCATATAAGGTAACAAAAACAGGCAACTCAACTATATTTGCAACTTCAGACACATACTCTTATACTTATCCTTATATTTATGTATTGAGTCAATGTCGAAAGGGAATGTGTTCACAAGTTTTACTTTTAACCTGAAAGACAGAAGTGCACACAGACCTTGACTGTGTATACATGCATTTAATATCCACTGCTTTCAACAGTGTTTGTTTTAAATTAACATAATAGCCTTCTTAATAATATTCTTCCCTCTTAGGAGATCTAACTGTTTGTGCTCACTGACCTTCACGATATCAAACTTCACCTAGAATCGGAATGTATGGAACCTCAATACAGCGTAAATAGTTTACAATGAACATTTAGAGACAAACTTCAAGACATTTCATTCAAATGATCATGTTAAAGAGTTCCTGTCTGTTTGGATTTAATTATCCCATATTTGTTTCAAACAAGGAGGGTAAAGATATTTAGAAATGTGGTGTTTACCATTTTAATAACCAGAGTTTCCTGAGAATTAGAATATCAAATTAAATGCTTTTGTTTGAAAGTTTTTACAAATCGTCTTCTATTCAGAATACAAAAGTAAGTAAGCAATAATAACTCACACAGCATTGTCACTTCTGATAAATATATCAACTTTCTCATCATCCGTACACAAGACCTTTGCTGGCCACATCATTGTGGATGGTATGCCTCTGAGGCCCTTCACCCATACAAATTTCTGAAATAAATGAAATAAATTCTTGATAAACAAGCAGCATTAAATCATTGTAAACTCTAGCTGTACACTTTCAATGTAGTTGTTTGGATCAAAACTGTTTAGTGTAAGATATGTAAGATATGTGATGGGTAAGATGGTGGCATTCTGCTACCGATTATAATGGATTATTCAAATTAATAATCAATTAAGGGACCTGTTCAACTAAATTTTCGAGTAATAATAATAATTACCTGACACCTTGCATTTCTCCTGTCGGTCTTCGATTATAAACTACCAGTTTGGCTAGTACTGCTTCAGCAATGGATCTGAATGCTTGAAGAGGTGTAGTCCAAACCACTGAGAGCCTCATTTATGTGTCTATTGAGAGATGCGATGTCCTTTGGGAGTGGTAGTGTTTTGTCCAAGTAGTATTTCCTTTCCTCCAACAGAACCCTTGCTAATTTTGTAACTCTTGTGCCCCAATAAATACCCATGAGCTTTAGCAATTGATCCCCATCATGCTGACTTTCAGTATCGTTTGTCATTATGGACATCCCAATTTTCCCATTAATCAACCGTTTTAGGTCATAACCTAGTTTAATTGCATTACTTGGAGATTTCAAATTGTCTTCATCGTCCATCATTGAGCATGCTGTCATCAAGCTTGCACGAACAAGATTGTCAAAATATTTTGGTTTCTGATAGTCTCACATACTTGAATTTTTCGATCCAGGGATTTCAGTTGATTTCCTCAAGTTCAGGAGAAATCTAGCTACGAGTCTCAGAATCTGAGATGTATATACTCCTCATTTTAAAACATTTCCAATGTTCTTTTCTAACCATTGATTTCCTAGTTGGACAATTAAAGTGTCCTTTTTGACCGTTTGTCCCACTTCATCCTGTATCATTTTAGCAAAGACTTCCTTAACAAGCCGTTTACTAGCTTGAGGTGTACGCTCACCCGATAAACATTCTGACTGTGTAGTTAAGTCCCCAATGCTCTGAGAGAATTCCTTCTTTGCTACACATTTCTTCTGGTGTTTTCTTAACAATCTCTTGGCGACCCATGACTAACAATTTGGACATGGTCCATAGTCTGTAACAGAGAATTCTGCGACAGGTCGTCTCTCCAAGAGAATTTCACCCTTTCCTCACTTTAAAGTTTTTGAGTTGAATACATGATTGTATTTGGCTCTCAACAAGAATTGCAGCCTAGCTCGTTTGTTTTCATCAGTTTCTTCTAAAACAGCTTTGATTTCTGGATCTCGATGATGAGGATGTGCCTTGGAACGGTTCCGTTTCAAACGCTGTGCAAAGTTTGACACTTTTATTTTAAAGATGCCGCAGTACTGATAGCTGTTGTAAACCCTGCTGTTTTTCTTCTTGTTTCCAGACACTTGTTTCAGATTGCAGTACTCTTTTGATAAAGATGTTTCGATTTAACTTGTCTCGTAAAATTTCTTCCTCATTCATCAAGCAATCTGAATCGGAATCACTTTCCGAGATGTCAATTCTGTTGTTTGTATTTACAACATATTGTCCACTCACTGATTCACTTCTCAGAGATAAAGAATCATCAAATGCATTGTCTTTGACATTGTCTGAATGTTTGTCTGCAACACATTGATCCATTTTGAAGTCAACAGACATCTGTGTTAAGACTGGGAAAGTATCACTTTTCATACCATCAGAATCTTCAGAACATGAACTCTCAGCAGAATCTGGAACATAATCTGTATCATCAAAGCTATCATTGTCCAGTTCATCATCTTCCAAAAATGCATTTAAAATGTCTGATCCATCATAAGACAGTTGGTTAATCTCAGCACAAGAAGAACATTGGTCATTTTCCACAGTCAACTGATCTACCATCACTGTTATCTCAGTCACTTCATTCTGGACAGTTGTCTCCGACTTAGAAACTTCAGTACACGGGTCATTTTCCACAGTCAACTGTTCTACCATCACTGTTTTCTCAGTCATTTTGTTCTGGACAGTTTTCTCTGACTTAGAAACTTCAGTACATGGGTCATTTTCCACAGTCAACTGTTCTACAATCACTGACTTCTCAGTCACTTCGTTCTGGACAGTTGTCTCCAACTTAGAAACTTCAGTATATGGGTCATTTTCCACAGTCAACTGATCTACCATCACTGTTTTCTCAGTCACTTCTTTCTGGACAGCTGTCTCCACCTTAGAAACTTCACAAGCACAAGTACATGGGTCATTTTCCACAGTCAACTGATCTACCATCACTGTTTTCTCAGTCACTTCTTTCTGGACAGCTGTCTCCACCTTAGAAATTTCACAAGCACAAGTACATGGGTCATTTTCCACAGTCAACTGATCTACCATCACTGTTTTCTCAGTCACTTCTTTCTGGACAGCTGTCTCCGACTTAGAAACTTCACAAGCACAAGTACATGGGTCATTTTCCACAGTCAACTGTTCTACCATCACTGACTTCTCAGTCACTTCGTTCTGGACAGTTGTCTCCAACTTAGAAACTTCAGTATATGGGTCATTTTCAACAGTCAACTGATCTACCATCACTGTTTTCTCAGTCATTTCTTTCTGGACAGCTGTCTCCACCTTAGAAACTTCACAAGCACAAGTACATGGGTCATTTTCCACAGTCAACTGATCTACCATCACTGTTTTCTCAGTCATTTCTTTCTGGACAGTTGTCTCCACCTTAGAAACTTCACAAGCACAAGTACATGGGTCATTTTCCACAGTCAACTGATCTACCATCACTGTTTTCTCAGTCATTTTGTTCTGGACAGTTGTCTCTGACTTAGAAACTTCAGTACATGGGTCATTTTCCACAGTCAACTTATCTACCATCACTGTTTTCTCAGTCACTTCTTTCTGGACAGTTGTCTCCGACTTAGAAACTTCACAAGCACAAGTACATGGGTCATTTTCCACAGTCAACTGATCTACCATCACTGTTTTCTCAGTCATTTCTTTCTGGACAGTTGTCTCCACCTTAGAAACTTCACAAGCACAAGTACATGGGTCATTTTCCACAGTCAACTGTTCTACCATCACTGTTTTCTCAGTCACTTCGTTCTGGACAGTTGTCTCCACCTTAGAAACTTCACAAGCATAAGTACATGGGTCATTTTCAGATGTCTCTGTAAGCGCCCACTCAAGGTCTGTTTTAAAACAGTTTAATGTTGCCAGCGTTTTCTTTGACTGTAGGTAAGCTGAAAGCAAATAAAACTAATTTTGGAGTGCAAGTAACACATTTCAGTTACAAATATGGAATTGTTAAATTACACAATACCAAAACTTTGGTAAGAATCTTATCCAGACCTAATTTGCTTCATAGGCGCAAGTTGTTTATTTGTTATTCTGTCTGAATGTTATGTTAATTTTAAATAAAACTGGACCTATCACTAAATGTGATTTATACAACTGAAAGACTGCTTCATAAACTGAGGAAGTTTGTAGTAACAGAATACCTCTCAAAAAATTGAATTCCAACTAGTAGTTTTCAATTTCTGCTCTGGGCAAGGAAAAGTAAAAATGGGCAATAACTCTGTAATTACTAAAGAAAGTGTTATGGTTCTTGTACACTGCACTTCCTCTCATTGTGCTGGACCATTGTATGAAGTTGTATTGAATTCCAACCAGTAGTTTTCAAGTTATGCTCTGGACAAGGAAAATAACAAAGGGCAATCAGCCTTGCTGCAAGTCTCATATGGTAGGATGTATAGTTCTTCCTTCTTGTTTTGTTAGAAATATTAGACATGAAATGAAATTCGCCCAAAAGAACGATTGCTTTATCTGATTGCGCTGTTTCCGTTATTTTTCCTCTGATCATCGACGGAAAATCCTCTTTGAGATGCTCAGATGCTTCCTGACAAACCTGCGTGTCGAAGATAAACCTCATGACATTTTTTACTGAGGGTAAGGAATAACCTTGCTTCGGGCATGTAGAGACATGTCTTTGGTAGTTCACTTTCAATCTGATCCATTCTAGACACTGAGGACATGGTCCATATTCTCTATGGTCAAAGACACCTTTACTTCTCCGTGCTATAATCAATTCCCCATTCATCTTATTAACAACAGACAGATTATGTCTATGATCACCCTTGTTTCTTAGTATATCTTGAAGCTGTTTTATTTCTTGAATCACTTTTTGTGACTCTTCACCTTCCGTCCATAATGCCTTTCTCTGCAGCTGTTTTATTTCCTTAATTTCTGGCTTTTCTGAATGGTGTTGTAAATGTGCTTGGATATTTGTTCTCAGATGTTTACAGAACACACAAGCATGAACACGGTCATAGCCTCGTCCAGATTCTGAATTGTTGTTTATTATAGGCTTTTTTATAGAGATTTTAGTAAATCCACTGTAGAGTCGGTTTTTCTCGGGAACTGGTCTAGAACGTTCACAGTGTAACTCTTCATTACAATCCTGTATACTGGAATTTGTCACAGAGCATTCTGCGTCTTCTTCCTCATCTGAAGGACCGTGTTCCACATGTGATACGGTTTCAGAAACATCACAGTGACTTTCCTCTTGCCCTGAATTAGATTCATCATCCTCTACCATCAGATTTACACACTGCCTGTTTCTTCCTTCCCCTAATGGACTCTTGCTTCAAATCATTATTGTTGTCAAGTTGAGTATTCTGTATTATTATATACTTTCATATTGCCCCGTTCACTTTGCCTTAGAGAGTTCGTTCAGTATTCTACGGTACTGCACATTGGCAAGGAATGATACTGAACGTTGGCAAGGGGGCTCTAGCGATCAGCTTTACGGACTATTTTATTTGTTTGCAAACATCGTTTTACTGAGGTTTATATGTTGAAGTGTGACCGTTTTTTACAATTAAATAAACTACGGTCTTAAAATAAAAAAAGAAACTTCAATCGTTTTCAAGTAGACGTAAAGAATTTCATTTTTAAGAATGTTCGAATTTTTTAGGGCACGCAATACCAGTTCTGGTTACGAAAGTTACTGGTACGTATTTCAGCCAAGTATTGATAAACAAAATGAACGATGTTTTGCATGTAGTCAAAAGAAAGAGAAAACATTTTTAGGAAGGTACATCAAGTTTATGTATTCACATTTCAAAGTACAAACCTGCATCCGTAGGAAAAGTCTTGTGTTTTTCAAAACAAGATGGCGGACGGCAACTGAATTTCTAACCGTATAATTGATGTCAACGGTTCTCCTAATAAATGACGTCACGTATAAACAACAATATTGAATCGAGGCTATTAATACGCAAAAAAGAAAATGGACATGGTGAAATAGTACGCTAGTTGTCTGAGAAATTTCAAGATTCATTTATTGTTTTTTGCTAACAGAATGTAATTTTTGTTCATGTTCAATATGAAAGTATATAATAAAAAGGTTATTGAACTTGTATGGCGAAATATTACTTGGAACTCGTTGATTTGGCGGGAACAACGAGCTTGCTCGTTGTTCCCGCCAAATCAACTCTTCCAAGTAATATATCGCCATACAAGTTCAATAACCTATAGAACAAACTTCTCTGCTACAAATGGAAAGCCCTCACTACAGCAAGACAGATCAGAATCAGAATTTGAATCTGGAATATAGTCAGAGTCCACCACTGAATCATTTTCATTCTCGCTTTCATATGAATTATCTTCAGAATCTGAACTTACAGTTTCTTCTACCTCCATCTTCTGGATATGATTTTTTTCTTCCTCATTTTCTGAAGATTCAAAGTGTGTATTTTCACAAGTGTTATCAGATGAACGTGAAGGTTTCTCTGGTGGGTTTACTTCATCACCTATGATCTTTGGACTTTTTTCTTCCTCATTTTCTGAAGATTCAAAGTGTGTATTTTCACAAGTGGCATCAAATGAATGTGAAGGTTTCTCTGGTGGTTTTACTTCATCACCTATGATCTTTGGACTTTTTTCTTCCTCATTTTCTGAAGATTCAAAGTGTGTATTTTTACAAGTGTTATCAAATGAATGTGAAGGTTTCTCTGGTGGTTTTACTTCATTACCTATGTTCTTTGGACTTTTTTCTTCCTCATTTTCTGAAGATTCAAAGTGTGTATTTTCACAAGGGGCATCAAATGTCCATGTGAAGGTTTGTTTGTTGGTTTTACTTCATTACCTATGTTCTTTGGACTTTTTTCTTCCTCATTTTCTGAAGATTCAAAGTGTGTATTTTTACAATAAAGCTTGACAGTAAACATACTAATCCAGCAACAGATAAAATTGCCAAAAACTAATCTATGTCCAACAATAAGGAGCTTGAAGATTCTGATGGTTTCAGCTGTGACTCCTAACACATTCATACCTTGACTACTTTTTTCTCTTTCATTAAAGACCTTTTGACAATGATCCAGTATAAGATTTAGTCGAATGCAATCCTTAATTTTAAGCCACATTTAGGAAAAATTTTAAGCAAACAATGTCCACTGCATCGATTTTCTATGGGTTTTTATGATACTTTAAAAATCCCAGAGGAAGGGGTCCAGACCCTAGTCCTGGATTTATGTTTGTAATGTAACCAACATAAGAAGAGTATAAGTAACTGCTGGAAAAATCCTTTCTTGCATCATGGCCATAAATACCCTTAAGCAAATATTTTACAGTTGAAATCTCCAATGACCTATGTTTGTTTATTTTCTGTTTTAATCTATGCCTTTGAATGCCTAAATAGATATGTTACCTGCTGTATCAGGTCTCTCCTGCTGTTTATTGTCCTGTTGATGTTCATGGTTGCTCCATTCCAATTTATCGATTTGCTGTTGTTCATTGTCATTTTGTTCATGCTCACTGTCCTGCTCTTGTTCATTGTCGATTTGTTCATATTCAATGTCCTGCTCTTTATTATCCAAGTTCAGATCTTAAAAAAACAACAATTTATTTGTTCTTTAGATTTGGGTGGATGGTCACTTATATAGCAGTGACTCTAGGACTAGCTAACAACTATAACCTTATCTGAAGCAAAATTTCCGCGCCCAATAGGGATCCCGTGCATTAACGAAACCGAAAGTAGGGCAATTTTTAAGGAAATGTGATGAAAATAACTATATAAAGTGTATTTAGAAATAAGATGGGATCAGCAGCTTCAAGTCTAAGGTAATAGATATTTGCTATATTCAAGGAAAGACATATTTAAATTCATAAACATGGGACGATGTTCAGCTGAGGCGAGTACCTTAGGACTTGTGTCAACTGATAAAACAAATGTAACGATAACAAGAGCTGTCCGTAAGACAGCCAAATGCTCGACTATTCAAATTGTTGCCTAAGAAGCAGGAGTATCATCTTAAAACTTGAAACATTTATAATTTAATCCATAATTTGGTCAAAATGCAAGTCAGAGTTATGCGACTTGATCTTCTCACCTAGTTTTATTACCCCAAACACATGTGAAGTTTCAATGAAATATCTGCATTAGTTTTGGAGTAAGCAGTTTGCATGATAAATTTCAACCAAGATGTTCTCAACCAAGATGTTCTAAGTACAAAAAGAGACAATTTGGTAAAAATCCATGCCAGAGTTATGTGACTTGTCCAAGTCAGCTTGGTTTTTGACCAAGAAAAAGGAAAAATCAATTTCAAAGCTTTATGCCTTATAGTAACAGCTGAATGTATTTGCATGCAAAACTTTAATCAGGATTTTCTAAGTACAAAAAGGGGCATAATTTGGCCAAAATACATATCAGAGTTATGGGACTTGTCTAAGTCAGCTTGGTTTTTGACCTAGAAAAGGAAAAAATAAGTTAGAAGCTTTATGCCTTACAGTATTAGCTATATGTAATTGCATGCAAACTTAAACCAGGATTTCCTAAGTACAAAAAGGGGCATAATTTGGTCAAAATGCAGATCAGAGTTACGGGACTTGATCTTCTCACCTAGTTTAATTACCCCAAAGACACATGTGAAGTTTCAATTCAATATCTCCACCAGTTTTGGAGATAGTAATTTGCATGTAAAACTTTAATCAAGATTTTCTAAGTACAATAAGGGGCATAATTTGGCCAAAACACATGTCAGAGTTATGGGACATCTTTGAAGAATAGTCGAGCTAAAAAAGCAAGCGTAGATAGCTACGTCCTTCCATGGTTCATGTTTTTATGCACAAACCTGTTTTCAGGACAAAAAATACGGTTTGGTGACCTCCCTGAGGAAGTGTATACGTTGGAAATCATTGTTTACCACCAAGAGGGTCCAGTGCAAAAGCAGAGGGATCTGCTTTCTCATTTTTCACAAGAAGGGTTCTGATATGCTTATACACCGTGAAGCTACTGGTACCATTTTATGTCTTTGGCATGACCCGGCCAGGGAGAGAATTAAAGACCTTCATCCTCAAAGCATTCTCTCTACCACTAGACTACAGAGGCTTTTTTATTAGCTCACCTGGCTACGCCAGGGTGAGCTTTTCTGATCGATGATTGTCCGTCGTCCGTGCATAGGAATATATAGGGAAAACTTTAAAAATGTTTTTCTTTGAAACCACAAGGCCTAGAGCTTAGATATTTGGCATGTAGCATTGGCTAGTGGACCTCTACCAAGATTGTTCAAATTATGACCCCCGGATCAAAATTGACCCCACACGGGGGGTCACTTAGTTTTACATAGGCTTATGTAGGAAAAACTTTAAAAATCTTCTCTGAAAGCTTAGATATTTGGCATGTAGCATTGGCTAGTGGACTTCTACCAAGATTGTTCAAATTATGACCCTCAGATCAAAATTGACCCCGCACGGGGGGTCACTTAGTTTTACATAGGCTTATATAGTAAAAACTTTAAAAATGTTTTTCTTTGAAACCACAAGGCCTAGAGCTTAGATATTTGGCATGTAGCATTGGCTAGTGGACCTCTACCAAGATTGTTCAAATTATGACCCCCGGATCAAAATTGACCCCGCACCGGGGGTCACTTAGTTTTACAAAGGCTTATATAGGGAAAACTTTAAAAAATCTTTTTCTCTGAAACCACAAGGCCTAGAGCTTAGATATTTGGCATGTTGCATTGCCTAGTAGACCTCTTCAAAGTTTGTTCAAATTATGCCCCTGGGGTCAAAATTGACCTTGCCGGGGGGGGGGATCATTTGTTTTACAAAGGCATGTATAGGAAAACTTATTTGGTATATAACATTATCTAGTGATCTTCCACCAGGCAAGTGGACTTGTACCAAGGTGAGGGATATAGGGCCATCTTGGCCCTCTTGTTCAAGTTTCATTATCGTATCTGTTTTTAGCTCGACTATTCGGAGAATATGGAGAGCTATTACAGTCACTTGTGTGTCGGCGTCGGCGTTGCTTCTTTGGTTAAAGTTTTGCCTGCTAAGTACTATCATGCACATATCTCAGTAACCACTTATGATATTGACTTGAAACTTTGTTCATGTCTTTAGGGGTGTCATACAATCAAGGCAGATAACTCTTGAAAAAATTTAGTACAAATTATGGCCCTTGTTTGACTTTGAAAATTTGGTTAAAGTTTTGCCTGCTAGGTACTATCATGCACATATCTCAGTAACCACTTATGATATTGACTTGAAACTTTGTTCATGTCTTTAGGGGTGTCATACAATCAAGGCAGTTAACTCATGAAAAAATTTATTACAAATTAGGCCCTTGTTTGACTTTGAAAATTTGGTAAAAGTTTTGCCTGCTAGGTACTATCATGCACATATCTCAGTAACCACTTACAATATTGACTTGAAACTTTGTTCATGTCTTTAGGGGTGTCATACAATCAAGGCATATAACTCTTGAAAAAATTTAGTACAAATTATGGCCCTTGTTTGACTTTGAAAATTTGGTTAAAGTTTTGCCTGCTAGGTACTATCATGCACATATCTCAGTAACCACTTGTGATATTGACTTGAAACTTCGTAAATGTCTCTAGGGGTGTCACACAGTTAAGTCAGATAACTCTTGTATAAATTTAGTACTAATTATGGCCCT
Organism: Saxidomus purpurata; assembly: GCA_022818135.1. Taxonomy (NCBI): domain Eukaryota; kingdom Metazoa; phylum Mollusca; class Bivalvia; order Venerida; family Veneridae; genus Saxidomus; species Saxidomus purpurata. The sequence goes on along the minus strand of JAFMSR010000001.1, from coordinate 1,676,247 downwards.
TGTTTGACTTTGAAAATTTGGTAAAAGTTTTGCCTGCTAGGTACTATCATGCACATATCTCAGTAACCACTTATGATATTGACTTGAAACTTTTTTAATGTCTTAAGAGGTGTCACACAGTCAAGACAGATAACTCTTGTTTAAATTTAGTGCAAATTATGGCCCTTGTTTGACTTTGAAAATTTGGTAAAGTTTTGCATGCAAGGTACTATCATGCACATATCACAGTAACCACTTATGGTAGTTATATCAAACCTTGCAATAGTGTTCAGGGTAAATTTTGTATCAAACAATTAATTTACCAAAAATTAAATCTATAGTTATAGATTTTGACTTTTTTTATGATTCAACTTTCCTAGTTTATACTTAATAGTTAGCAGAATTTTGTTTTGCTATTACACTAATAAAAGTTTTGTTTTATTAGCAAACACCCACAATAGTCGAGCTTGCTGTCTTATGGACAGCTCTTGTTAATGTAGAGACTGAACAGAAAATTTCACAAATTATTCATTCTGAATTCTCAAAAATATTGTCAACAGTACTGAAATTTACCTTCTAATCGTATGTCATCAACTCTCATACCAGAGAAAGAGTGTGCCTGCCCCCTTTCCACAACCAACAGTAATTTGCTGATCTTTGCCATTTCAATAACATCGAATCCTGTAAACGGTAGAACTGGCGGTGAACACTCAGTTCATGGCCCATATGTCTTGCCAGTTCTTCTAATTCAACATCTGACATAGCAAATACCTGTGGAAGCAGTAAGATTTACAGTAACAAGACCATAAAACAAGGACTCTTCTGACATATGACTCACCTGCCAAGCCTTTTAATCTAAGTTCAGTGGACAATTAAACAACAATGAACCTTAGTCCACCATACAGCTTCTGACCAAGCATGAACTAAAGTGGCTAAAATAACATTTTCAAGTCTACTTTTTATGCCCCCGAAGGGAGGCATATTAAAATTGTTTCCCTTCCGCTCTGTAACTCTTGAACCCCTTGAAGGATTTCGAAGAAACCTGACACAAATGTTAACCAGACTGAGAGGACGTGCAGAAGCAATGTTCCGGATGGCTGGATTCAAGGTCAAGGTCATACTCAGGGGTCAAAGGTCATATGACTTTTTTATGCCCCCGAAGGGTGGCATATTAAAATCGCACCGTCTGTCCGTCTGTCCGTCCGTCCGTCCGTCCGTCCGTCTGTCTGTCCGTCCGTCCGTGCGTCCCCACTTACAAATTCGTGTCCGGACTGTAACTTTGTCATGCATTGAAGGATTTTAAAATAACTTGGCACACATGTCTAGCACATCAAGACGACGTGTCGCGTGCAAAACCCACATCCCTACCTCAAAGGTGAAGGTCACACTTGGAGTATGAAGGTTATGGAATCCTCTATATATGCACACATTCGTGTCCGGACTGTAACTTTGTCATGCATTGAAGGATTTTAAAATAACTAGGCACACATGTCTAGCACATCAAGACGACGTGTCGCGTGCAAGACCCACGTCCCTAGCTCAAAGGTCAAGGTCATACTTAGAGTTTGAAGGTAATGGATTCCTCCATATAAGCATATATGCACACATTCGTGTCCGGACTGTAACTTTGTCATGCATTGAAGGATTTTAAAATAACTTGGCACAAATGTCTAGCACATCAAGACGACGTGTCGTGTGCAAGACCCACGTCCCTAGCTCAAAGGTCAAGGTCATACTTAGAGTTTGAAGGTAATTGATTCCTCTATATAAGCATATATGCACACATTCGTGTCCGGACTGTAACTTTGTCATGCCTTGAAGGATTTTAAAATAATTTGGCACAAATGTCTAGCACATCAAGACGACGTGTCGCGTGCATGACCCACATCCCTACCACAAAGGTCAAGGTCACACTTAGAGTTTATAGGTAATGGAATCCTGTATATATGCATGCATTTGTGTCCGGACTATAACTTTATTATGCTTTGAAGGATTTTAAAATAACTGTGCACAAATGTCTAGCACATCAAGCGGATGTGTCGCGTGCAAGACCCAAGTCCCTACCTCAAAGGTCAAGGTCACACTTAGTGTTTAAAGTAATGGAATACTGTATGCATGATTACTCTGTCATGCATGGAAGGATTTTAAAATTACATAGCACATTTATTGAGCACATGGAGAGGACACAGACTGTGAGGCACCTCTTTCGGGGGCATTCGTCACTTGGGAGGGACAGCTCTTGTTTCCCTTCCGCTTTGTAACTCTTGAACCCCGTGAATGATTTTGAAGAAACCTGACACAAATGTTTACCACATTGAGACAAGCTATGTTCTGGATGGCTCGCTTCAAGGTCAAGGTCAAACTTAGGGGTTCAAAGGTCATATGACTTTTTTTCCCTTCCGTTCTGTAACTCTTGAACCCTGTGAAGGATTTCGAAGAAACCTGACACAATTGTTTACCACATTGAGACGATGTGCAGAAGCCATGTTCCGGATGGCTCACTTCAAGGTCAAGGTCACACTTAGGGTTCAAGCGTCATATAACTGTGTGGATATTGCTCTGCATTTGCTCTTGATTACAGTGCTCTTGTTTTTATTTGGGAGATCCTATTTTGTTTGCTTAATTTTTTTATTGAATTACTTCCCTTTTATGTGAATATCAATAGCATATTTTGTAACGTTTTTATTATTGGCAGTACGGAAAACCCGAGACCACTTTTCTGTGGTACAACATGAATGGTACCTCCAATTTTTTGGTGTTTTTTGACATTTTGTACCTGGTTAGGATTTTCTGGTTGGGGACTTAGATTTTTTATATAACTTCAATTTTTTATTCTTGTTCCTGTCCGTTGGGCTTCAACAGCCTAAATTTTGCTCCCATTCTCTGATACAACACTTCGGGCGTATATTGCTGCGCTTTGCGGTGCTCTTGTTACTGTTTATGTATAGATGGTTATTACTGTTTATGTTGTTTTAGAATCAATCTAACAATACTTCCAAGGAAGAATCAGAGGCAGACTCCTATCTTCCGTAGAAACTGCCAGCTTTTTCACATTTATATTCTAAAAATGAAAACGACTGTCAACATGAGTTTAATTAAGCTTGCTTTTAGCACTTTAAACACAGATGTCTTCAGTACTTGGAGTATTTAACAGGGCACCTTTATCAAACAGTTAGAATCATGGTAATTGGTTTGACATAACATATACAAGTTTATACGATACTGTCCTACACAAAGTTTGTGACAAATACTCACTTTTCCGTGAGTTCTTTCCAGAAAGATTTCCGGCCCTTGTTTATTATTTCTGAACTAAATTTCATCGGCAGTTTTTCATTGGAGGATACAGATTCCACTAAGAAATTCACCTCTGCTATGCTCCATTTTCCCTTTTTAGTCACTTTCATAGCCTTTGTTGATGTATGGTCTGGTGACATTTTGCCGGGAATATGACGTCACAGGAAACGGGTGGTTAGACTGTGTCTCATGTGAATTATGGTCTACGACAAAGTTTGCGACATTGCAGCGACATGGATCCTGTGACACATTTCATAAAACGGTTGTACGACAATGTCGTTGAACAAGTGCTGGAACAAAGATTTGTCTTTGACTGCGACATGTTGATAAAACGCTGTCCAGAAGAGCAATGATCAGCAGCATGATAAAAATAAGAGCCAAAATTGTGGTTTCCACAGTCAACAATATTGCTACTTTTTCCATTTTATCAAAATAACACTTTCAATCTCTTTTAAAGTAAAATAGCTGATTATTACCACAACTTTCTGTTTGTCCTTGCAACTCCATTTCCTGTTTTGTGTCACATTATTGGTCCTCATAACAATGCCCCCATTCCCTCATGTTGTTCAGCTAGCATACTCATGTCATGAAGTTGCATAATAATAGAACTGTTGTTTGCAGGTGTTTTTCAAATTTTGTGCTTTTTAATCATTTTATGGCCGATCCAGACATAATAAACATTTACTTGGACAGTAGCCTGCTGTTTCAATTTCCTTAGTTTGTTTGCCCATCTTTGTTCATCTCCTTAATAAATTGATTTCAGGTTTTTGGTAAATATAAAATTCTTGCATTGGCTTTTGTTATGATATTCCAGTAGATGTCATCTATTGCAACAACTTTTATCAGTTCTTACAGTCTTTTCTTTCTCTTTGTCCTTTTCTGTCTCTCACAATGCACCATGCAGTCCTAGCAGTTAACTAACATCATTATTTCATATTTGCAGTGACACAAAAAGACACATCAAGCATAAGTTTTTCTTAGTTGCTTAATTCCATCTATATATATAGTAACAGAAGATCTAATTTTAGTAACAAACGTCACAAATGTAATCCACTTGTTTAGTACTTCAGTGTTAGATTTTGCTTACATGGTTATCTTGATGAAGGTCTGTTCAGACCCAAATCAGTGGACATTAAAATAATTTATAGTCAACTCCAACCCAACATATTATGACAACTCAAATTTTATTTAATAAAATATAATTCAGCAACTCTGTAGAACACATTGGTAGAAGTTGTGTCAACTTTCTTTATCTCAAACAGAAGATCTGATGCCAACTTTGCAATAACCTCTGGAGTTTCATATAGTTTTCCTTGGGATTTTTTAAGTTTGACAAATTGAGGGTCCCTATTGAATTTTATAGGCCCCCAAATACGCTGTTTATACTCAACCGAAGTTAATTTCAGTCGGCCATTAAATAAGGTTGGACCTGCACCATTTCCCCATGAAAATCACTTTCAACATTTGAAAATCACATTTATCAGGGTTCAGTGTTAACTTTTATTCTTTTTACACTTTTAGCACATTTTGCAAACACTGTTAGAAAAAAATTTGGAACCATTGTTTTAATTGATGGTAGTAACTGCTTCATAAGTGATGTTGATGTTCTTGTTTGAGGATTTTTAATGTTTGTAGGAACTGCTACCTAAGTGATGTTGATGGTCTTGTTTGGGGCTTTTTAATGTTTGAGGATTTTTAGCTCACCTGAGCTGGCTTAGGGTGGGCTATTAGGATCGATGAATGTCCGTCGTCTGTCGTCCGTCCACATTTAGTTCGTTAACACTCTAGTGGTCACATCTTTTCCTCAATTGTCACGAAACTTGGTCAGGATGTTTGCCCCAGTAATTACTCGGACGAGTTCGAATATGGGTCATCTCGGATGAAAAACTAGGTCACATGACCCAAAAATAGAAAAATCTTGTTAAGGCTCTAGAGGCTACTGTTTCAGTCCAAATATCCTGGAAATTTGTCAGAAAGGTTGTTACGATGATTTCTAGCTCAAAAACTAGGTCACAGAGCCCAAATATGGAAAAACCTTGTTTACACTCTAAATGTTACATTTTCAGCCATTGGAATTTGTCAGAAAGGTTGTTTTGATGGTTTCTGGTTTTAATAATGTGTTGTTTATTGAACACCTCATTTGCTAATTTTATTGCAGTATTTTAACACCAAAAGATTGATAAATGACATTTGTCTTGTAATCAGTACACATCTTGGATCTCTCTATGGTAAGGCCAGAGTTTTTATATCTCTTGGTTTATGCGACTGCTTGTACTATTTTTTGAAAAGGTAGAATAACAATGACATTATGAACTGACTTTTTATTATACCCCCAAAACGAAGTTTAGGGGGGTATATAGGAGTCACCCGGTGGTTGGTCGGTCGGTCGGTCGGTCGGTCGGTCGGTCGGTCGGTCGGTCGGTCGGTCGGTCGGTCGGTCGGTCGGTCGGGCGGTCTGTTGCATTTTCCTTGTCCGGAGCATAACTTGAAAACTACTAGTTGGAATTCAATACAACTTCATACAATGGTCAAGCACATTGAGAGGAAGTGCAGTGCACAAGAACTATAACTCCATCTTCACTAATTACAGAGTTATTGCCCTTTGTTACTTTTCCTTGTCCGGAGCATAACTTGAAAACTACTAGTTGGAATTCAATACAACTTCATACAATGATCAAGCACACTCAGAGGAAGTGCAGTGTACAAGAACTATAACTCTATCTTGAGTATTTACTGAGTTATTGCCCTTTGTTACTTTTACTTGTCCGGAGCATAACTTGAAAACTACTGGTTGGAATTCAATACAACTTCATACAATGGTCAAGCACATTGAGAGGAAGTGCAGTGCACAAGAACTATAACTCCATCTTGACTAATTACAGAGTAATTGCCCTTTGTTACTTTTCCTTGTCCGGAGCATAACTTGAAAACTACTAGTTGGAATTCAATACAACTTCATACAATGATCAAGCACACTCAGAGGAAGTGCAGTGTACAAGAACTATAACTCTATCTTGAGTATTTACTGAGTTCTTGCCCTTTGTTACTTTTACTTGTCCGGAGCATAACTTGAAAACTACTGGTTGGAATTCAATACAACCTCATACAATGGTCAAGTACATTTAGAGGAAGTGCAGTGCACAGGAACCATAACTCCATCTTGACTCATTACAGAGTTATTACCCTTTGTTACTTTTCCTTGTCCGGAGCATAACTTGAAAACTTCTGGTTTGAATTGAATACAACTTCATACAATGGTCAAGCACAGTGAGAGGGAGTGCAGTGCACAGGAACCATAACTCCATCTTGACTAATTACAGTGTTATTGCCCTTTGTTACTTTTCCCTGTCTGGAGCATTTTTCGAAAACTCCAAGTTGGAATTCAATACAACTTCATACAATGGTCAAGCACAATGAGAGGAACTTCTAAGAACAATATCTCTTTTTAGTTTGTTTGCAAGGTATTATGTTACTACGAACTTCTTCAGTTTATAAAGCAATCCTTTTGGGGGTATTAATCACATTTAGTGATAGCTCTAGTTTTTATTATTTCCGCTGTTCGGACTCCATATACTAGTTAATGAAGTGTCAGAACAGTAGGGATATATAATTGAAAGTAATTGTTTTAAAGTGTTTATTTTGTTCGAAAATGACAATTATTGACAGGTGCAGTAGACTGATGTTCAATATGTGCTCTGTTCAATACAGTAGGAAAAGTATTTAAGAAAACTTCCCATAAACCAAGCAATATAAAAACTCTGGCCTAAAATTGGCACTTATATAAAGTTTTAAATAGCGATGATGCAATACATGTTCTTGACCCCTAGTTGAACTTCCATGTTAAAGATTTTGGTAGTAATTTTTACATTCACATCACAAGAAAGTTCATATATAAAATTAAATCAATATTTGCAAATAATGAATAGCTTACAGTGCAGATCATGATCAGACAACAAAATAATGAATTGCTTACAGTGCAGATCATGGTCAGACAGCAAAATAATGAATAGCTTACAATGCAGATCATGATCAGACAGCAAAATAATGAAAGTGCAGATCATGATCAGACAGCTAAACAATGAAAGGGCAGATCATGACCAGACAGCTAAATAATGCATAGCAAACAGTGCAGATCATGATCAGACAGCAAAAAATAAAAAGCTGACAGTGCAGATCATGACCACCCAACATACAATGAATAGCTTACAGTGCAGATCATGATCAGACAGCAAAAAAATGAATAGCCAACAGTGCAGATCATGATCAGACAGCAAAATAATGAGGCCTAGAGCTTAGATATTCAGCATGTGGCAATAATTGACTCTCTACCAAGATTGTTCAAATCATGACCTCAGGAATTAACCCTGCCTGGGAGGGGGGGGGGGTCTTTTGATTTTACATAGGCTTATTAAGAGGATATCATGAGCCAAAGGTAAAAATTGATCCTTTCTGCTATTAATAACCTTTTATTTTTGCCAATGGTAGACAGGTGAGCGATACAGGGCCATCATGGCCCTCTTGTTAATGTTTGTAGTAACTGCTTCCTAAGTGATGTTGATGTTCTTGTTTGGGGATTTTTTAGCTCACCTCAGCTGGCTCAGGGTGAGCTATTAGGATCGATGAATGTCCGTCGTACGTCCACACTTAAATCGTTAACACTCTAGTGGTCACATTTTTGCCTCAATTGTCACGAAACTTGGTCAGGATGTTTGTCCCAGTAATCACTCGGACGAGTTCGAATATGGGTCATCTCGGATGAAAAACTACGTCACATAACCCAAAAATAGAAAAATCTTGTTAAGGCTCTAGAGGCTACTGTTTCAGTCCAAATATCCTGGCAATTTGTCAGAAAGGTTGTTTGGTTGATTTCTAGCTCAAGTTTTAATATGGGTCACCTGGGGTCAAAAACTAGGTCACACAGCCCAAATATGGAAAAACCTTGTTAACACTCTAGAAGTAACATTTTCGGCCCAAATATCCTGGAAATTTGTCAGAAAAGTTGTTAAGATGATTTCTAGCTCAAATTCGAATATGGGTCATCTGGGGTCAAAAACTAGGTCACACAGCCCAAATATGGAAAAACCTTGTTAACACTCGAGGTAACATTTTCAGCCCAAATATCCTGGAAATATGTCAGAAAGGTTGTTTCGATGATTTCTAGCCCAAGTTCGAATATGGGTCATCTGGGGTCAAAAACTAGGTCACACAGCCCAAATATGGAAAAACCTTGTTAACACTCTAGATGTTACATTTTCAGCCCAAATATCCTGGAAATTTGTCAGAAAGGTTGTTTCAATGATTTCTAGCCCAAGTTCGAATATGGGTCATCTGGGGTCAAAAACTAGGTCACACAGCCCAAATATGGAAAAACCTTGTTAACACTAGATGTTACATTTTCAGCCCAAATATCCTGGAAATTTGTCAGAAAGGTTGTTTTGATGATTTCTAGCTCAAGTTTCAATATGGGTCATCTGGGGTCAAAAACTAGGTCACACAGCCCAAATATGGAAAAACCTTGTTAACACTCTAGATGTTACATTTTCAGCCCAAATATCCTGGAAATTTGTCGGAAAGGTTGTTTCGATGATTTCTAGCTCAAGTTTCAATATGGGTCATCTGGGGTCAAAAACTAGGTCACAGAGCCCAAATATGGAAAAGCCCAAATATCCTGGAAATTTGGCCGAAAGGTTGTTTCTATGATTTCTAGCTCAAGTTCGAATATGGGTCATCTGGGGTCAAAAACTAGGTCACAGAGCCCAAATATGGAAAAACCTTGTTAACACTCTAGAGGTAACATTTTCAGCCCAAATATCCTGGAAATTTGTCAGAAAGGTTGTTTCGATGATTTCTAGCAACTTTGTTAAAAGCAGTTGTACTGGGGTGAGCTATAAAGGGCCATCATGGCCCTCTTGTTAATGTTTGTAGTAACTGCTTCCTAAGTGATGTTGATGTTCTTGTTTGGAGATTTTTGATGTTTGTAGTAACTGCTTCTTAAGTGATGTTAATGTTCTTGTTTAGGGATTTTTATTTTTTTTAAATAGTTGCTCCGCGAACAATATTTCTTAATGCATCACGTCCACAGTATTTTACTCAGTTCTTTTTCATTGCACTATAGTTACAATTTTTAAACATGAGATCAATTTTAATGTTTTAGTATGTCCACCATTTATACAAATCCACAATCACTTATCAAATCAATGAAGAAACGGGTCAACAACTACTTATGATAAGATGGTGTTTCTGCAAACTTTCAAGAAGAAAGACAAAGAAATTGGTAAAAGAAGCTCAAGCACAAGCTGTGACGCCATACAAACAGAGTGGCAACACATTGAATTTGCGACTGATTTTAGTATACCAACCTTGCTACTGATTCTATTATTCCAACCTTCCTATATTAGGTTTTGCATAAATAGACGGTTTTTTCTGAGACATGTTGTACCTTATCTCTATTAGTCATACTTTGGGGTTTTGATTATAGATTTGTATTTTGATATTAAAACAATTTTGGCTAGAAAACAATATCTGTCCAGAGAGACTGTGCTTGTGAGCTATTAGGATGGATGATTGTCTGGCGGCCATCAAAATTTTGCTTCAAAAGACATTTCCTCTGAAACCACTAGGCCAATATTGATGACACATGGCAGGAATGTTTCTTGCATGAAGCTCTACCAAATATTTTCAAAGCATTCCATTCCATGCAGAACTTTGGTTGCTATGGCAACAAATAGGAATAGCTTTAAAAAAGAAACCACAAGAGCAAAAGCTTAAATATTTGGCATGTAGCATTACCTCCTGGACCACTATCAAGATTGTTCAAATTATGATCCCTTGGTCAAAATTGTCCCAGCCCGTTGGCAACTTGATTTTACAAAGGCTTATATAGGAAAAACCTTGAAAAATCTTAATCTTAAGCTTACATATTTGGCATGTAACATTGCCTAGTGAACCTCTTCAAAATTATTTAAAAAATGACCCTACCCAGGGGTTACTTGATTGGTTTCTATAGGAAAACCCTCGAAAAACCTTTTTCTCCAAAACACAATTTAAGGCCTAAAGCTAAGATATTTAGTATAGAGGTCTACAGCATTGTGTAGTGGACCTCTACTTAGTTTGTTGAAGTCATGCTCTTCAGCTCAAAAGCAGCCCTGCCCAGGGGTCACTTGTTTTACATAGACATATTGTATGAAAACCGTTTAAAATTTTCTTTTCCTAAACCAGAAGTTCTAGAGCTTAGATTTGTAGTGTGTAACAGTACCTAGTGGTCCTTTACAAAGGCTGTTCAAATCATGCCATTGGGTCAAAATTGACTCTGCCTGGGGATCACTTGGTATAGGATTTTTTTAAAAATCTTCTCTTAAACCACAAGGCTTAGAGCTCAGATATTTGGTATGTAATATTGTCTAGTGGTCCTCTACCATCTGTGTACAAATCATGCCCAGAGAGTCGAAATTTACCACTTCCTTGGGTAAGTGCACAGTTACTCGGATGAGCAATGTAGGGCCACTATGGCCCTCTTGTTTGAAATAGTTTTAAGAGTATTGATTGCATAATGCCAGGTAAATGCAAGTTTGAGTCACCTCCCTAAAACTGTTCGAAAGGGTTCAAGTTTGTCACATGTCTTATGTAAAGCCTTTTTATATAGAAATGGGGTTTGTTTATATTATATAAATAAAGGTTCGCAATCACATAAATAGCATGTAACTGACAAGTACATAAACTCTTGATACTTTTAGTATGCAGATCAAACAGTTTTAATTAATTCTTACAATTTCCGTGGTATACCAGTGTATATATCACAAACTGATTGAATTCATATTCCATAGTCTGTTGTTCTGACAGAGTTGTGATTGTCTTTGTATCTGCATGCCTTGATCTAATTGCTAAAATGAATATTGTTAAAGTGCTAAATGGCTAAGCTAATTTAATGTTATACATGTAGTTAACAAAAGTCAGAGTTAACATTAATTTAACACACCATATGAACCCCCTGAAAGGAAACGTTCATACACAGAGCACACAGTCACTTACAGAATCCAAAAGCTGGATTGATACAGTTCATTATCATTAAGATAAACATGTCATTTCCTGAAATTCTGTGCTAAATATTTGCTGCATTGGATGGATATTCAATGCCATAATTGATGGAATGTGCGGCGTGTCTCAAGCCTCTGGAAGGACCTTGGATCACGATGAGCCCAGACATATTAAACAGAAAGACTCCCAGTCATTGGGCTCGTGTATGAACTGGGAGCAGAATGGGCAATAATCATAGGTGTTCAAAAACAATTTAGGAAAAATAAAAATGTGAAGTTTTATTTTACAAATAGTGTCTATGGATTGCTAGTCAACTCAGAAAATTCAAGTACTGTTTACTCATAAACTTTATATTTATTTTTAATTTATATGAGTATCTGTTTATGTATTCAGTTACATGTAAAATTATGTGACAAGAAAAATGCAAAAATCAAGTATTTTCTCATATGATTTGAAAACCTGAATGACTTAACCTTCCCATTTAAAGCGGTCACCTTCTTCTAAATCCCTCTTCAGCTGGTTCTATTAGGAAGGGAGTTTTAAATAAGACAGTTCTTTAGCAGTTAAATTGACCCTTTCAGACAGTTGATATTGACAAAAACAGCTTTCTAAATCTTCATTATTCATAAACCGTTCATAAACTGGCCAGTCAGCCAACTTTTCTTAAGCTTTTGAATTAGAAACAGAAAAATAGAACTTGAAATCAGAACGTGTACAACTGAAAAGGGCAAGATAATTTGCGAGTCCCACAGGTAAAACCTTAAAACCTCTTTTTATGTCACTGATGTAGCAAGGTTGGTACTGGTATACTAAAATGAGTCTATCGCCTCTGTGTATTCATAACTTTTTATACCCCATGAACCAAAGTGTTAAGGGATAATATACTGAACTCAGCTTTGTTTAGATGTCTGTCTGTCTGTCACCTAGTTGTGCATGGTCCATGTTTCGGGTTAAGGTCACAGGGACCAAGATAGTTAAGTCTTGTTTAGGCTTAATCTCCAAAACTGCTAGTCAAAATTAAATGAAATTTCACAAAAGACTAAGGCTGACTAAGGTCAAAGGGGTAGTAAAATCTTGTGTGTTCTTAATCTCCAAAACCCCTGTTTGAATGAAACGATACTTCACAGAAATGATAAGTACCATGCCTTATTGTGCATGGTCCATGTTTTTGGGTCACTAGGTTAAGGTCACAAGTGCCTTCATATACCTTCATTTGCTGACATATTCAATTTAGAAACGTTGAACTGCAAGTAAATAGGCGTCGCCAGATTTTGTATTTCCAACTTTGAACTTCATGCCTCAATTGTACAAAGGCTGGTACTTGTTGAAATTGCCTTTGGTAATGCAGTTGAGCTGATGCGGAAGAAATTTCCAGCTGGTGTGTCAGTGATTGTCCTCAAAGCAGGTTGCAGTAGACTTTTCAAAGCTTTGTGCATTTTAATAGAATTTTCAGTTTGGAACAGTTTTAGCAACTCCTAGAATTCATTGGTCTGAAGCAAATGCACCACTCTTATTGGCCTCTTTTGGCACCTGCTTTTGCATTTGATCTTCTTTCTCATACCATTTTGCTTTTGTTGTTAGAACTTTAGATTGCAGTGTCTGTTTAATTTTAGTGCCTTCTATTTGTTTTGCTCTGTTAATTTATCTTTTGGGCCCTGTGGTTCCTCTTATTTTTGGTATTGATCTACCGAACTTGTGTTGAATTTTTTTCCCTTCTTTATATACCTTAAAGTGTCGTTACTTAGTTCATCTTAAATAGATGTTGAATAGACATTCATTTGGAAGATTATTTACTTCAAGAGATCATGCATTTCTCCTAAGTGTAAGATTTGTTGTTGGATAAATATTATTTTTATCTACACATTTCCATACCTAAGTTGTCAGGGTCTAGACTGACTCTACATTGTTACTATAAATAAGTATTGTAAGTTTCAATTGAATATCTCAAGCAATAATTGAGATATTTGACTTTACAAAAAACTTTAACCAACGCAGACGCCGACGCGGACATGGACGCCAACGCCGACGCGACTGCAATATCCCTCCATATTCTTCGAATAGTCGAGCTAAAAACTGAAGGTCAAGTTTCTGGAAACAACTGTTTTGGCCTAGGGGTCAGTTAAATCCAACTGTCCAAGAATTTGTAACAGAGTTACCAGCGTTCCACACCTAAGGGAGTTTTACATGAAGCACACAATAGAATTATTTTCAAAATTTGAGGTAAGGATCTGGACTTTCAGTGCAAAATCGTTATAAGTGCTAGGTCTGCAAATGCAACAATAAATTGATTATAGAAACATAATGAAATAACTCCTATGACAGTTATGTATCAACAGAAATACATTTTGTGTAATTTTTATCACTGAAAATACAAAAAGGGAGATAATATGAAAATTATTAAAGATAGAGTTATGGTTCTCTTGCAGTGCACTCCCTGTCACAGTTATCTATTTATATTTAAATTTTCACTGAAATCTCTAATACTTTCGGAGTTTTACTCTCTCTGGACAATGAAATACAGACCATGTTAACCTCTGACCTCTAAGTATGAACTTGACTCTTGATGTTGCACATCTTAATCTTTGAAAAGGTGGGGGACAAAAATATGATATTCACTCTTTAATAAATTGAGAAAATAGAACTATCACAATTATTTTTGAAAGCTGAAAAATTAAAGATTAGAGGATCACGTCTGAGCAGAAATGATTCTCTTTTCATTTAATATGTCTCATAAAATTATAATAATATAACAAGAAAACCTACTATTAATTTTCTAAAGATGTACCGAAGATGTGTTACAACAGATTTTACTGTTAATTAAGGCTATGTTACATAACAAAAGGTAAACATTTATTTTCGCTTAGATTATTTCAAGTTGAAATCATATTCTCACTCTATACCAAGAAAAATCTTAAAAGACAGTTTCATAATAGTAAACAGCTTTCAAATGCTAATAAAAATACATTTTATCTCTTTCAATGACATTTTCTTGCATGGCTACTATAATGCATCATTAAGTACCAAATCAGCAGTGTTACTTGTATCTGATAAAAAAACAAAACAAAAAAGCAACAACAAAAAACACTCGCCAGTGCCAAGCTCAGAACTAACAGATTTATTCTTAGGATTTTGCTTATATTTACTAAAAAAGATTGTAAGGGAGTTTAGAATTTTGAAGCACTAGCCTATCCTAAATTTGTCAGTTTTAACAGGATATGATGGGAAACATACCAAAATTATCTGTCAAAACATTTCTCTTTATGCACGAAAATGTTTATAAGTTTTGGTCAAACCAAATATTGCAATATATCGCAATATCATTTTTCTTGGCAATACCCAACCCTAAATGTCAGTCAGTAGACTATCTTAGCCTGGTAATACAGAGAAATTAGAAATTAACATAAAAAACAAAGGAATACAGTCAGGAAAATACACACTGATCATAAGCAATATTGCTTATACTGAATAAACTTTACTGCATCAGTTCGGCAACAACTTTTTCTTTTTTCTTTATTATAGACTGGGCCATTGCCCAGACTTGATGCTTTAATTTTAACCATGGTAATAATTGTAAGTTTTTATCTCCATTTGTAAGCTGAAACTTGACAATGTCTGCTTTACAAGGCGGTCTTTTCTTCCCCACTGCTTCTTGGACTAGAGACTGCATCTTTTCCTTTTCCTGATTTGACCAGATCCTTTTGTTCGACACTGAAAACATTCCCAAAATGCAAATGATAAACATGGCTAGAATCTACTCTTTTAAACTTAAGACAATATAAGCTCCAGATTATAAATCTGACATGCAATATAATTAAACTATTACCACTAAAAGTAACCAATATCAGTACAATTTAAAGAGATTACACATTGAGTAAATTACTTTGGTCCAATTTTGCTGTAAGCACATTAAAATGACAAGAAGCGCCGCAATGTGACGAAACCAGAATTTCAACGACCAAGTCTTGATGTGACAGGAATTAGGAATGAAAGATAGCAGTGAAGAAAAAATGATGCTGTTATTTTGGTTGCATGCAGACAGTGATCTGTGTATGGTTAGTTGAACCAATTTAAAACGGCATCATGCAAGGATCATCCAGGGCAAGTTTCATCAAATTTGGCCCAGTGGTTAAGAAAATGTTGTTTAAGTAAAATGTTGACCACAGGAAAGGACAGGTCACAATAACTCACAATGACAATTAGCACTTCATGCTGTAAACACAATGAGTTCTTTTAACATACCTTGAACCACTCTTTTTTTTTGACGGAGGAGCACAAGCTACAACATCCTCATCAGTGTCCAACACAACATCTGAAAAGAAGATCAGAATATGAAAAAAAAACAAAAAAAACAAGTCACTGCCAGGCAGGAGCAACGCTTGACTTTTTTACTTTTTCTAAAAGCAAACAAATCTTTAAATAAGAAGAAAATTAAAGATAAAAACTTGTATTTTTGATAGGATTGTCAGGTCACAATTTTTGTTTTATCCGAGTATGAATCATTTCCATAAATGAATGACAAAGTATAGGAATATCAGCAAAATTTAATCATTTGACCTTGACAGTCAAGGTCATATCTAAATTATTCACCATGACCGTTAGTCACAAGTGTGTTTTGTCAGAGTATGAAGCAAATACGTACATAAATAACAAAATTATGAAAATTTAATAAATTCAATAATTTGACCTTATCAGTCACTTAAAGTTCAAGGTCAAGGTCAGTTCAACCTTAAAGAAGGTCTTGTCCAAAAGGGTTGTTTTTTCCAAGTATGCAGATAATATATTAACTAATTACAAAGTTAGTTAATTATAGCAAAATCAGTGAAAACAGTAATTTTACCATCACGGTCATTAAGGACCCAAGGTCAATTTGAGATAGTTATACATAAAGGTCTTATCCTAAAAAAAGTTTATGTCTGAAGTCAATCCACTTATTAATAACAAATTTATAGCCGGTTACAGCAAAAAAAAAGAAATAATTTGACCTTCAAGGTCATTAATTGATGAAGGTCAAGTTCAGTTTGATCTCCTTGAAGGTCTTATCCCAAGGGTTGTTGTTGTCAAGTATGGAGACAAAACACCTAGAAGTTTAAAAGTTATGATCCATATTAAAGTTTGCTGAAGACAATAGGAACGCCAACAGGATTGTAACAATTTCTTTTTTTTATTCTTCTAAAGCAAAGTTGAGCTAAAAGAGAATTAACTGAAGATTAAACCCGTATGTTTTGATAAGAGAAAATGAAAATACTATGACTTTTTTGCAAGCAAGTCATCTTCTTTTAGTTTTATTTTCATCATGAACTCTGACAAAGAAATTAAACATTTTCTTCTGCTATTACTATCTACCTCAGCACGATTTCTTTCATGAAAAAGGTCAAGGTCAAAGTATATTTCAGAGTGGTGAACCTGCTAAAAAACAGAGAAAAAAAACACGAGTTCTTTTAACATACCTTGAACCACGCTTTGCTTTGATGGATGAGAACTTGGTACAACATCCTCAACAGTGTCCAACTGAGGATCTAAAAAAAAGGATCAGAATATGAAATGAGTGCATAACTGAAGTTTCAAACCTGCAAGTTATCATTTGTTTTTTATGTCATATTTATTCAGTGGCAATACACCTTCTAGTCAGTATCTTAGTAACTACAAAGGCTACACATCTTCAATTTTCTGAGTTTGTTTTTGAAATATGGTTCTTTTATGATTATAAAAAAATTGTGGACATTGTCACTTTGCAGGACTTTCCACAATATCATTTTTAAAAGCAAACCTCCATCTAGAATTACAAAAGGTGAATGATCAAGAAAATTTGTTACTTCACCCTACTAATGACAATAAGATTCTTAATCTGGTGTGGAAAAAGGGTGTTTGCCCAAAAAAAAAAAAAAAAAAAAAAAAAAAAAAAAAAAGGGCAGGCCCCCCCCCCCCCCCCCCCCCAAAAGAAAAAAAAAACCCCCCCCCCCAAAAAAAAAAAAAAAAAAATTTTTTTTTTAATTTATTTTATAATAAAAAAAAAAAAAAAAAAAGAAGAAAACTTAAAGGTAAATCAAAATCCCCTTTATTATAATGTGAAATTCCCCAGAACCCCTGCAATACACAATGGCATTTTCTGATTTGTCAGGGTCTTAAATATGCACATTTTTTGTTTTTGGTAATTTTTATTACTGGAATTTTTTCAGGGTTATTAAATTTGTGCAACGACCAGTGGAAATTAAGACCACTTAAGAAATTTTTAACTTTGCAGTACTAGAACGACAATAACACTTAATAAAGTAAGTAAATACCTAGAAAAGTGATCTTCTTCCCTCCTCGTCGGATCCCAATCCCCGGGAGTTTTTTAGGTATCATCCCTTTATAATTACCCAAGGCATTTTCTGATTTGTCGGCTTTTTTTTTTGTATTTTTAACATTTCAACGTGCAATGAAGATGTGTAGGGAATGATGAAGATGGTGTTAAAGTTGACTTTCAACTTCTTCGAAATCTGCAGAATGAACAATATATTCTTTTATTAAACCCATGCCATCTCCTACAAGCTAGTGGTTTGTATAATGACCACAACTATAGTACTCTTCATTAAAACAAACACAACAACAAGTTTATTTGGGGGAAAAAAAACATGTCCACTTTCATTGCCCAACAAACCCAGTCAACTAAAGAAACATGAACCATGTAGATTTTTATTTTCTGTTTATTTTCTATAACACAGTCTCAGTGTGTAGAAAATAATTAAGCAAAAAATGTCAATAAACTCCTAGTGTGGAATTCATCATTAGAAACAAGGAGATAGATATTTTATTATTAAGTTTCTTAGAACTTGAATTTTTTAAACGTGCACATCAAATTGTCTTTAGCTATTAATTTCAGCCTTTGCAATTAATAGCTGGACTTCAGTTTCTTTAATTTAAGTGGACCAATCTATTTGACTCATACACATGCTTATTACACTTGTTATCTGCTTTATTTTGAAAGGCCCAAAATTAGGATTGCAAAAACCAACTGTCTCTGGTGCATGGTACTTTCGAAAATGAGCAGCAGATTGTCTCACTGTTTAACCTTGCTGACAACTGACAACTTTATGTGGCAGAGTTTAGAATTTGGGATGCAATTTAGATGACCATTGGTAGAGAAAGGCAGGTGACCGTTGAATGGAAGTGTAAAATATAGTGATTATTCTCAGGGGCATCACAACTGATGATGTAAGCCATATGACTGCCAGAGTACAGGTTCATCTGTATGTGTATGCATTGTTCTGTTTCATAAATGTATTTCATGGATACACTTCATGCAATCTTAAAGAGATAGGAATGGTTGACAAGAAAGTGTTTCTCTTTTATTGAAATTAAATTATAAAGTAAAAACCAGAACAAAATTTTTATCCAAAT
Organism: Saxidomus purpurata; assembly: GCA_022818135.1. NCBI lineage: Eukaryota > Metazoa > Mollusca > Bivalvia > Venerida > Veneridae > Saxidomus > Saxidomus purpurata. The sequence goes on along the minus strand of JAFMSR010000001.1, from coordinate 1,657,560 downwards.
CAATTGTATAAGAGAGAAACAAGCATTTAATTATCAATTTTTGTATTGCTACAGGGCATAGCCATCTTTACGATATCACTGTAGCGAGACCGAGATTATGATGTCATTAACCCATTTTGACTAATATCATGTCGTATTGTCTTGTGTCTACCGGTGCTAGGTCAAAATTTAATGACTCAATAGCAGGCAGTGCAATTATATATAACAAGCGGCATGTCATCCATGATCTCAAAATACTAAACGCACTGTTTGCTGGTGAGTTATGAACATTTAACCAAACACTGGTAAACACAAGACAAAACAATACGATATTAGTCAAAATGTCGCTTCACACTGTCGGGTGTCACTTCGCATTGTTGACTGTCACTTCCGATTGTTGTGTATTGCTTCGCATTGTCGGGTGTTTCAGTTTAAAAGTCAGAAAGAGACTGCAACATTTTTTAAAATATCACTTCATGCTGTCGTGTGTCATATTGCATTGTCAAACATTGTATTACATTGTCGAGTGGCCTGGTCTGTATTGCTGCTCACCCTGACACTAGACAATGCAAAGTGACAATGGGACAACGCCAAGTGACACTGCGACAATGCGAAGTGACACTGCAACAATGCAAAGTGACACTCGACAATACGAAGTAACACTCAACAACGCGAAGCGACGTTTTTCATTGTCAAACTTTTTTAACACTATATCACTAAACAACAACGTGACATTTCGTTTAACATTGCCAAGCGTAACATTGCCAAGCGTAGCTTCGCATTGTTGAGCGTCACTTTGCATTGTTGCTAGGTCACTTTGCATTGTTATGTGTCAACCCTTAAACACGAAGGACAACATAATAAATGGCATGATAAGGACACCATAATAAACAGTATAATTCAAATCATTTTTTTTATGGGCAAGTTTTAATATCAGGCATTTTAAGTGGACCTAATATCATCATACGTTTCTATAATTTCAACACAGCTGCCGTGATTTTCAAGGGATAAATACTAGCTGCGAAGTCGAAATCTGGAAGTAAAGTCATTAATAAACAATTGCTTGTTTAAAGCATAAAATAATCTTGAACAACTATATACTATGGTAATATCCCACCGCGCTCCTGAAAATCTGCGACCAAGTTGATGAAATCTATTCCAATAAAAAATATTATTAAAGTCCTATTTCTAGGAAATATGCATAAAACTGAAACTAATTAATGACTCTTAGGTGGTGTCCATTATATCTATGTAGTATAAAGTCAAAACAATGAAAGACTGAGGGCCTGCCAAGTGACACCTATATATAAACCCCATTCAAAACTTCATTAAACAACTGTTGAATAATGAACAATTATTCTAAAAGGTACCTGCAAGTTCACTTTCATAATAAAAGAATATATCTTGTGATATATCATATACTAGTCATTTTGTATTGATACAAATATCGTATCAACAATTCATACCCATACTGAGCCCTATAGACAGGTAAAACCTAAAGCCTCACACACTCTGTATTCTTGCTAAGGAGTTTAGAAATTACCTTCAAGATTGATGTCATCTAATGTACATCCTGCAAACTGAGCTGCCTTGCCTTCCTCTACAGACATTAGCAGACGTGACACCTTTGCCAACTCTATCACATCGTCCTGTAGACGGTAAAAGCGTCTGTGCACGCTCAGTTCGTGACCCATGTGACGAGCTAACTCACCTAATTCTGATTCTGACAGATTAAAAACCTGGAACAAATGCAGCATACTGGTAGTGTAATTCACCAGATTTCTTTTATTTAGTTAAGTTGCAGTCAATTTTATTCACATCATAATTCCAGACATGTATATACTTCACTAAATAATAAAATCTCAAGAGCCATTTGATAGTAAATGGGTTTGTTTGTATGGTTTTAATATGCACATTGAGATCATTTAACATCATTTATCTGCAACATAACATCAGAAATTGTCACTCCAGCTCACCTGTTGACACAGTTGCTAGGTATTTTCTGAGTTTTGTACTGGTGATTCTTTCAGGGAATTCAAGGTCACAGGCCTGTACAGTTCTTCTAATACAATCACTTCCCCGCTTAAAGTTGCTATCTCCCTGAAAGCATAAGAAAAATAAATTGCTGCTGAACTGATTTTGGAAATCTTCCACAAGATTTTGAGAACACCAGATTAATAATAAGGGATGCTAATAGTAGTAATCTGAAATTTGCCAGTAACTATAAATGTAGGGTTATGTATTAATTTGCAAAGATAACTCTTACTCTGTGAATATAAAAGTGACACAAAATCAATAAGTTAAGTGTATCCATTTAATACAGAAAATATTGCCAATGTTAAAATTTTTGAACAATTGGATTTTAAAGGTCATTCAGAGGCCCAAGTCAAATAAATACAGGTGAGAGGGAAGGTTCCATCTGAAGGAGTTTTAGTGCAAGTATGAAGGTATATCCAGTTATTAATAAGAAAGTTACGGATAATGTAAGTTTTCCTCAAGGTAATATGAATATAGGTCAATGGGAAGGTCTTATTAAAGGGGTGTTGTGTATGAGTATGAAGTAAATCCATTTACTGACAAGAAAGAAATGGCCAATGTTTTCCACAATTTGACCATCAAAATGAAAGTCATTCTGGGTCAAGGTAAGAAATCAGAAATTATATGTCAGTGGGAATGCCTTCTCTAAAGAGGTGTTGTGTTTAAGTATGAAGTAAATCCATTGGCTAATAAGTAAGTTATGGCCAATGCTGAAGTTTTTTTATAGACGGTCAAATGACCAAAATGGAATAAAGGGCCATTCCTTTTGTTATTTTCTTTTGTCTAATTTAGGGCCATTTGCCCCTTATTATATTGTTACAGAATGAACTCTATTGTTCTCTTTTGTTCTGTTAACAGTTAGATAAAAATTTGTACTTCAGTTATGAGAATATAAGAAAAGAGAGAAGTTGATGAATTAATTAGCATGCTTTCGTATTAAGATCTTAATAGGAAAATAACACCATATATTTCAATACAGTATACATGGTAACATTCATACATACTGAATGTAAATAAAATATCAATGTTCAATAACTTATATTTGGCGCTGTGATCATCACATTGTTATTCAACACAAGTTTGACAGTATTCCTATGAAGCACTGTATAATCAAGGGCTAAAATCTATATAAGATTAACAATGCAGTCTGAAGGACAGCTAATTCCTCTTCTGCAGCAGACATGAATGTGTACTTCTTGACATTTAACCAACCATGACCTTGACATGGTGCCATGCATATCAAAAGCACAAAGTCTCATGGTGGTGATTTTTTGTGGCAAGTTATTTAAATTCTTCCATTAAAGTGACATTATGCACATATTACTGCACAAAGTGTAGTTTTGGTGACAGTTTTATAGAAGTAATTTTTGGTTGCTGTGCATTTAAATGTGTTAAATTAATGATAATGCCGCATTAGTATTTGAAGTTGGTGCTTTAGATATAAAAAAATCGGACTGATAAAATGATAGTTGAATGTGTCGTTGTTGATGTTGGTAGAGATTTCGGCAGTGGAAGGGAAGCAACTCCTGCATGCAGTTGTTCTTTTCTTAAATTGACTCTCCCAGTCAAATAAGAAAATCAATATTTTGAAAGTTATTTTTTCATACTGGTAGCGGGAAGAGTTTGGTGTATTGGGTTAAAAGTTATTATTTTCTCTACACTTTTGTACACACACCATTTTCAGCTGGATTTTTACTTGAAAAAAATGCGCATAATGTCACTTTAAGTCAAAACTTTATGAAGAACAATTTAACCTTGATCTTTGGGGTAACAACCTGCATGTTGGGTTCTGCACTTCTTGTCATGGTGGTGATATTTTGTGCAAAGCAAATTAAAACTTTCTATAAGACAAGTCAGTAAGTTATAGGTAATGTGGACTTTATCATTTAATGTTTAAGTGAAACCTTCATCTTGATGGTAGCAACTTGGGTGTACCTTGGGGGTAGCAACCTGTATGTTGTGCTCTGCAGTTTGTGTCACGGCGGGGATCATTTGTGCTAGGTAATTTTAAAACCTTTGAATTGTCAATGAATTATAGAGCGGACATGAAAAATATATGTTTTAACATTTGGACCTTTTGAGTGTGACCTTGACCTTGAGGGTAGAGACTTGTTTTTGTGCTCTACACTAAGGCTCCCACGTTTACAATTTTTTGTAAACGTTTACACGATTGTAAAGAACCGAAACGATACCGTTTATACGGTGGTACTTCTATGTACTATACTACATCCAGTATTCCAGTTGCCAAATGATGACTTACTTTCTATTTCTAATACATGTACAAATAAATAATGTTCAGGGCTCATCACGATTGAGTCGGCACACAATTTCTGCGTTGTATCCCCATTTTACTGTTTTTAAAAATCAAAGGTAAATCAACTTTACCAAAAATGTATTATATCACGAGCGATTATTGCACGGTAATGCTGTGTGGAGGGTTGTAACACCCATTTTCCGTAATTTTACTTGGAATAAACCAATTAGAATTGATAAAATCCATGATTACAGGCAATGATTAAGATATTTTGTTAGACAATATGGTCATTTCGATTAAACGGTAAAAAATATCGTAAACGTTTACGAATAAAAATCGAAACGAATCCGTTTAAACGTGTAACCGTGGGGGCCTTAATTACTCTACACGTTGTCTCATAATGGTGATAATTTCTGCCAAATTACTTGAAAAACATTGCAGCAGTTTAACAACAATATCCACGAAAACTTGGGTGCACTAATGTTCTCTTTTTTGAATGGTAGACATTTTTTCTGGTTGAATTTAGAAAGTTTACCACAGACATCTGTTTTTCAGGCGTACTAATATACATGAACCTGAAGCATCTGAATTATGCTTCCCTTTCTAGTGGTTATGTATATACCTGACATAAGTAAGTCCATTTAAGTACATTACAGCACTTTAAGCACTTGTCCACACCGCCACTTAATTATACCCCCAAAACGAAGTTTAGGGGGGTATATAGGAGTCACCCGGTGGTTGGTCGGTCGGTCGGTCGGTTGGTCGGTCGGTCGGTCGGTCGGTCGGTCGGTCGGGCGGTCTGTTGCATTTTCCTTGTCCGGAGCATAACTTGAAAACTACTAGTTGGAATTCAATACAACTTCATACAATGGTCAAGCACAATGAGAGGAAGTGCAGTGCACAAGAACTATAACTCCATCTTGACTAATTACAGAGTTATTGCCCTTTGTTACTTTTCCTTGTCCGAGCATAACTTGAAAACTACTAGTTGGAATTCAATACAACTTCATACAATGGTCAAGCACATTGAGAGGAAGTGCAGTGCACAAGAACTATAACTCCATCTTGACTAATTACAGAGTTATTGCCCTTTGTTACTTTTCCTTGTCCGGAGCATAACTTGAAAACTACTGGTTGGAATTCAATACAACTTCATACAATGGTCAAGCACATTGAGAGGAAGTGCAGTGCACAAGAACCATAACTCCATCTTGACTAATTACAGAGTTATTGCCCTTTGTTACTTTTCCTTGTCCGGAGCATAACTTGAAATCTACTAGTTGGAATTCAATACAACTTCATACAATGATCAAGCACACTCAGAGGAAGTGCAGTGTACAAGAACTATAACTCTATCTTGAGTATTTACTGAGTTATTGCCCTTTGTTACTTTTCCTTGTCCGGAGCATAACTTGAAAACTACTGGTTGGAATTCAATACAACTTCATACAATGGTCAAGCACATTGAGAGGAAGTGCAGTGCACAAGAACTATAACTCCATCTTGACTAATTACAGAGTTTTTGCCCTTTGTTACTTTTCCTTGTCCGGAGCATAACTTGAAAACTACTAGTTGGAATTCAATACAACTTCATACAATGATCAAGCACACTCAGAGGAAGTGCAGTGTACAAGAACTATAACTCTATCTTGAGCATTTACTGAGTTATTGCCCTTTGTTACTTTTCCTTGTCAGAAGCATAACTTGAAAACTACTAGTTGGAATTCAGTACAACCTCATACAATGGTCAAGTACATTTAGAGGAAGTGCAGTGCACAGGAACCATAACTCCATCTTGACTAATTACAGAGTTATTACCCTTTGTTACTTTTCCTTGTCCGGAGCATAACTTGAAAACTTCTGGTTGGAATTCAATACAACTTCATACAATGGTCAAGCACAGTGAGAGGGAGTGCAGTGCACAGTAACCATAACTCCATCTTGACTAATTACAGGGTTATTGCCCTTTGTTACTTTTCCCTGTCTGGAGCATAACTTGAAAACTACAAGTTGGAATTCAATACAACTTCATACAATGGTCAAGCACAATGAGAGGAACTGCTAAGAACAATATCTCTTTTTAGTTTGTTTGCAAGGTATTATGTTACTACGAACTTCTTCAGTTTATAAAGCAATCCTTTTGGGGGTATTAATCACATTTAGTGATAGCTCTAGTTTTAAATTGGTTAACCGGACAAACAAACAGTTAATCGATTAATCATTTACATCCCTACTAATAATAGAGCAAGATTGTAATTGTGAAACAAGTATTTACTGTATACATGTACATTAAAGGAAAAGCCATGAACTGGCAGGCAGGTTTAATAATGACTACAAGACCATAATTTGAACAAACTTGATTGCTGTCTTCTAGACATATTTCATATCAAATATCTGTGCTCTTGTATTTGCTGAAACAAAATGTTTTTTTTTTATTTTTTAATAAATCCATATTAGGAAAATATGAGGGAGTGGGGCCAATTTTGACCCCAAGGCTTTTTAATTTGAATTAGTTTGACCAAAACCGGTCGATAAATTAAGTAGCTTAAACCTACTCTGGTGTTCCTGACGTGTTGCTCTACATCCTTTCTGTCCTTGAAATCTCAGTAGAGGTGTAATAGACAATGTTTGATGACAAATATTTAAGCTCTTGCCCTCTTAGTTTTGAAGGAGAACAATAAAATCCAACACCTTAAGAATTGGTGACAGTGTTGTGTAACTCAGACACCTCCACAAAATGCCAATTTGAATTAAACTAGAGAAGCAAATGTGTCATAATAAAAGCCATCCACTTGAGAGGGATCTTGTAGGTATAGCTGAATCGCAACAGGTGGCTTTAACTGAAAATACGGCTTTTAGTGGCCATTCATAGGGTCAGGGTGCAAATTAGGTGGTGACTGAGAAAGAAACAGAGATGTCTGCTGAATGAAGTAACAAAATAGGAAAACAGAACATGGAAGTGGCTGCTAACTGGTTACCACTGAATGGACTGTTAGCTCAGGTTAGACAGATTTAGGATAAGGATATCACAAGGAAATCTAAAAAATCAAGTCAAATACTTATTTTTTTATTGTTTTCTGCTTTGAAAGTGATTGTCTGGTATAGATAGTCTAAGACTGCTCTACAGGCAGCATCAGGCCCCAATTTCACGAAAATACTTAAGTATTTACTTAGTAACATGCTTAACTTATTTCGACACTTATATCAGATTACATTTTACATCATTTAAAGAATTCAAGTTTGTCAGAATCGTATTTACCCATTTATTACAATTATGTACACTTGTTAGTATTTGTGGAGGAAATGTTGTTTTAGCAAGCAATTTACACTAAGTAAATTCTTAAGATTCTTAAAATTCTTAACTTGTACTCAAATGATTTTTTCGCTCAATCTGACTTGCAATTAGTAATCTACAATATTTTTGTTCTTTTAACATGTTAATTTCATTAAAAAGTAGACTGTCGTTAGAAATGACAACAATAAATATTCTTATTGGTATCCATCTAAACTACCAAAATACATAAAAACCTATCAAGCATTCCTTAGTTTTATCATCTGGAAAATGTTTTAATATGTGGGCAAATGTGATCTGACCTTTGAGCTACTGACCTCATAATCTATCAAGGTCATCTGCTGGTCATTATCAACCTTCCTATCAACTTCCATGATTCTAGGGGCAAGCATTCTCAAGTTATCATCCAAAAAAACGTTTTTCAGTCGCTGAGAGCTTAACCTTTGATAGACTGACCTTAAAATCTGTAGGGGTCATCTGCTATTAAGTTTCAAGATCCTAGATCCAAGTGTTCTTGAGCTTTCATAAAGAAACCATTTTACTGTTTCAGGTCACTGTTATCTTGACCTTTGACCTAACAACCTCAAAATCAATAGGGATTATATGCTGGTCAGGACAACCTCCCTATCAACATGCATGATCCTCAAGCATTCTTGAGAAATCTGGAAACCATTTGGTCAATGGACAGACTGACAAATGGACATTTACAAAAACAATATTCCCCACCTCCCTTGAAGGGTGGCATAACAAAATCAACTTACGTCTTCATCAAATGCTTTTCTATTGGTTGCAATGTTGAAACCAATTCTTGATTTTCTTTACCATAAGCAGGTCGACCTACAAATTGCGACACTAACATTTTTGCCCCCTCACTTGCCCGTCTTTTGTTGAAAAGTATTATTCTGGCAATCGTTACTTCTGCAAGTGCATTCCAATGACTTGAGCAAGGACAGTCTAGAAACAATCTTGTACTTTCAATGGTCGTGCTCTCTAAGTAATTCTGAAGCAAGCATGAATATCCTGTACAGCCATTTTTATAGAATATGTATTTCATTTCATGGAATATATATTTCATTTTTATACCCCCAAAACGAAGTTTAGGGGGGTATATAGGAGTCACCCGGTGGTCGGTCGGTCGGTCGGTCAGTCGGGCGGTCTGTTGCATTTTCCTTGTCCGGAGCATAACTTGAAAACTACTAGTTGGAATTCAATACAACTTCATACAATGGTCAAGCACATTGAGAGGAAGTGCAGTGCACAAGAACTATAACTCCATCTTGACTAATTACAGAGTTATTGCCCTTTGTTACTTTTCCTTGTCCGGAGCATAACTTGAAAACTACTAGATGGAATTCAATACAACTTCATACAATGGTCAAGCACATTGAGAGGAAGTGCAGTGCACAAGAACCATAACTCCATCTTGACTTATTACAGAGTTATTGCCCTTTGTTACTTTTCCTTGTCCGAAGCATAACTTGAAAACTACTAGTTGGAATTCAATACAACTTCATACAATGATCAAGAACACTCAGAGGAAGTGCAGTGTATAAGAACTATAACTCTATCTTGAGTCTATTTAGAAGGACATTGCTGAGATTCTTTTAAAAACTTATTATGAATTTTGAATTCTACATTCTCCATTTATTTACTGGTATGTTTATATAATTGTGAAAATAAAATGATGGGTGCAGCTTTGATTCTTGGATTATCCCATGATGGACCTGTCCAGTTATACAGTTGTAAAATTTGAAATCTAAGGCATTTGCCGGTCAGCAGAAGCTTGGAAATAGAGCAAATAACAAAGGATCTTATTGATATTTAAGAAATTGTGGAGATAATATAAGCAATTTTTGGAGATAATATTTTGTTTAAAATGTTAGGGTGTATATTTTTGAATTTTTCAAAGAAAAAAAATTAAGACTTAGTCTTGTTAATGAAAATGACTTTAATCTGGATATGCTCAGTTGTAAATGAAATTTGAATGCTACATTATGACCTGGGACAAGAAGATAATTACCAGAATCATAAAAATTCAAGTAAATAACTTTTGGATACATTTATGCAAAAACAAGTGTTTTAAACAATAAAAATATATTTTAAATAGATTAAAAAATTTTGCATTAAGTTGGAGAGTAAATTTTTAACACTAAGTTTGGTTTTAATGAATTATAGTTATGTACATTAATGTATAATGAGTTATGTGCTGAATGTTGTGGTGGTGTGGGGGGGGGAAGCAATCAAGAACCCTGACCATTTGATAGCTTATACATGTATTATTTAGGTTTATATGGTGGCAGTGTTTTACTGATGACTGTTTGTGTTTCAGGATACCCTGCGGAAATGACCATGTCCATATCAATGCTAACCATGGTTGGACCATGGTTACCAATGATATGACCTTGATATACCATTACAGAAATTGGCGACTATGAAATGGTTGTGGTATGACCATGTTATGAACATGTCCATATCATGGATCACCATAGTCAAAGCAAAAGTGATGTTTTGACTATGTTTTGACCATGGTAATAATCAAAGTTAAAATGACAGCATATCATAGATATCCAACTAAATGAAGACCATAACATGTTTTTCACTTGATAATATATTGGCTTGAACTACATCTGTTTTGACCATCAACAGGCGTGATAACTACAACATTGCCAGATCATTTATCGAAATCAGAGTCATAACATGTTTGTCTACATGGTAGTTCAGTCAGTGTCAGCTTTTTGTCCACAACTACTTTACAGTCTGACATTTGTTTGACAATCACACTACATAAATTATTCCTTCTATTATCCCTTAAAGTTGCTATAAAGGTACGAGACATGTATTATATTTTGTCCCCGACAGAAGCTTAACACACTGATGTATTTATCAATCTATATTTTGATTACCTTGAACAAGTACTTCTAAATGAATTGACCTTCTATTTGAAAAATACCGCCCTAATATATATTTAAAAATAAGTCATGTACATTCAAAAATAGCTTCACCAATCTTCGGCATTATCAACCTACGCATTCAGCAGAAAACCAAGCGTATTATTGGACAGATATTGATTACGTCACATCAAAACTGTTTTTTTACTCCAAATATTCATTGGGCAATATCGGAAAATTTCAGTTAGGCGGGCCATTCAAACATGTAAATAAACATAGCATCAGAGACAGGTTATTAAAAACAAACAACAGATACTTTTATTATTTTTTCAGATGTTTCTAGTAATAATTTATGATCAAGCTTGAAGAAGGGGTGATCGTATATGTTTTATGATGTATTTCAATATAAAGAGGATATTGAATGAGTGTGAGTTTAATACTGAATTTATTGAACAAGTTGAATAAAATTATATTATGCGAGCCTCTGGCGATCATAATATTATTTAATTCGACGAGTTCAATAAATTCAGTAATGAACTTACACGAATTTAATATTCTATTTATCACATACCAAAAATAACGACCTTTTGAAGTGAAAAAGACCATTTTTCATTGAAGCGCCTATAATATAACGCTAACATTAAGCGCGTCTTAATTAATTAACGCTATGTTTGTATAACGCAAATGACGTCACATAAAAAAATATGCACGTCCGTGCAATACCATTTTTACGGAGTCTCAAAATCGGCACAGGTATGTGATAAATAAATTTATAAAATTGCTGCGTGTCTTTCAAAATAATAGCGTTCGGCATTACTATGGAGACTTTAAAGACTTCAATATATACAAACAAGAGGACACTGAGGGTCATGGGATGCTCACCTGACCCTGGAAAATCCTTAGGGTGGAGTTCAATGTTTATCAAGGTGGCATTATTTGAACAACCTTTGCTTTAGGAAACAAAGGATGGCCACTGACAATGTTCAAAATAAAGTTCCAGGGGCTTGGCACTCAGCTTAAACAGTCCACTAAAGTCTCAATGCTGATCTCCAGACCTTTATTCCCAGGGTCATGGTTTGAACAAACTTGGTAGAGGTCCACTGGATAATGCTAGAATCGAATATTTAGGCCTTAGGCCTTGTGGTTCTTGAGCAGAAGATTCTTGAAGTTTTTTCTTTTGGTTGCCATGGCAACCAGAATTCTGCATGGAATGGAATTCTTTGAACAACTTTAGGTAAGGATCATAAGAGGAACATCCCAGGCAAGTTTTATCAAATTTGGCCTAGCGGTTTCAAGAGGAGAATATGTTGATAGACCAACAGGCGGAAAACGGACACCATGCCATTAGATAAGCTCACCATGAGCACATTTGCTCATGATATTCTTGGTCATGTAATAAAACTGGCACATTGTGAACAGAACTGATACTTGTAGTAACCAGGACCAGATCTTTTAGGTGGGTAAGTAGATCAGGATTTTTTAATTTTGTGCTTTTTTTATGCCCCCGAAGGGTGGCATATTAAAATCGCACCGTCTGACTGTCTGTCCGTCTGACCGTCTGTCCGTCCGTCCGTGCGTCCCCACTTACAAATTCGTGTCCGGACTGTAACTTTGTCATGCATTGAAGGATTTTAAAATAACTTGGCACACATGTCTAGCACATCAAGACGACGTGTCGCGTGCAAGACCCACATCCCTACCTCAAAGGTGAAGGTCACACTTGGAGTATGAAGGTTATGGAATCCTCTATATATGCACACATTCGTGTCCAGACTGTAACTTTGTCATGCATTGAAGGATTTATCAAAATACAATCGGTTTTATTATGAATATTAGTCAGTGATGACGTAACAGATCAGTGATGACGTAACCGCTGGGTGGTTACGGAGCATGCGCAAATGCTGTTGTGACTTAAAAGGCATATCATGGCAAGAAAAGTGATAAAAATGCGTCTCTCACATCACTGTGGGGACAAAGTCCAAAACAGTAAATAAATGCAGAACCGTAAAGAATACCATGTCCTCACAACGTCAGTGTAAAACAGGAAATACCCCTGCGAAATGTGACCATGGTTCACCATGTTCATCCATGGTTATTTGACCATGGTTAAACCATGGTTATGACATGGTTTAACAAAATAACAAATGGACCACAGTCTACAACCATACCTGTTAATCTAATAATGGATAAACTCTTTTATTAGTTTGTTAAGACAATTACATCAAATTCAACTGCATTCTCAACAATGCAGTTTTTGTGCTATTAGTTTGTTAAACTGTAGATGTTGGAATTAATTTCTGACTGTATAATTATTTTATCTATACCATTATCATTAATATTATTTATAATTTATCTGTTCAGATAAAAAAAATTACCAAATCAAATGTTACTAAATTTGACTGTCTTTATTTCGAAAAATTATAAAAAGGACTCATTATTAGTAGAACAATTTGGGTAGCAATTTGATAATTCAAGTCAAATGACATTGATTCTTGCATTTATTTAGCTATTTAGGTCATACATGAAAATGAAAAAAGACTTAGAATATATGGTATGATTTATAAAGAATAATATATTTTTTTCCTTTATTCAAAGTTTACATACTGTAAAAAATTGGCTTTTTTTATAAAAATGATAGTAGAGATTTTACTGTTTGTAAATATAAATTGTATTTTCTGTATTACTTGTGAAGGTAAATTGCAGTTTAGTCCTAAATAGCATTCAATGATAAGTGTAATAAAATTGGAAATGTTTTAGTTATATTTTATTCTGTATTTAATTGGCAATACAAGTTTTAATTATAATGTATACAAGGTTACATTAAAGTCCATCATGGTCAACTGCCAAACATGGTCTGTTACCTTGACCATGTTCACTTGAAATAGACCATGGTTTATAACTGTTTTTTATTAGACCATGGTCTATCATGGCTGACTAAACTTGGTTTATTTATTGTGATCTTGGTCATTCATTGTTCAAGACCATGGTCACCTAGTAGAACCTGGTTAGACCATGGTTGATCATTGTGGACCATGGTTTATTTATTGTGGTCTTGGTCAACCATGGTCAATCATGATTCAAGACCATGGTTACCTAGTAGAACCTGGTTTGACCATGTAGAACCAAAGGTTGACCATGGTGAACCATGGTCACATTTCGCAGGGGTATGTCCCCACATCTACGGATTTACAAGTCCTCTCTCTCTCTCTCTCTCTCTCTCTCTCTCTGGCTGGGTTTGCGTGCCCATATATAGCTACGGTTCGATGAAAAGCCAACGTTGCGAGGACTATTGCTAAGTCGAGCTAAAAATGCCAAATAAAATATTGGAGGTGGTACATTGGCATTACGTGGATGCTGACACAGACGCTTGGATGACTAGGATAGCTCTCCTTATTCTTCGAATAGTCGAGCTAAAAAATCTAAAAAATTTGAAAATGACTTGCAGGAACAAGACCTGTATGTGGAGGGCGCACCCCCACTTTTTCAGTGCTGTATAATTGAACCATTGTTTTAAAAAATCTAAGTAAAACAGGTGAATTATTCTGCAGATATGTTTGATAGAGTTACCTAGTCTTGGGTACAGATTGACCAAAACACAAAAACCTGGAAAGTGGCAATGTACAGACATTATACAAAAGTTTTAATTCATAAAACTCCAAAATACAGAAATATAAAAGTGGATATGTGAAGTTGCAATCCTATATAGTAAATCAATCCTGAATGCAAAACTATATATACACAGTTCAAATATGAAGACTTTCCTTTAAAAGTCTATGAAAAACAAGAAACCCTAAGGGCGGGGTAAATATTGACCACAAGGGCATGTCTTATGCACCACTAGATGTAACTACAAGCAAAGCATATCTCTAGGACTTCTGGAATTAAACTAAAAGATTTTCAAACATTTTCCTATACAATTCTACATAAAAATACTGACCCCTAGGGCAGGGTCCAATTTTGACCCTAGGGCCATCATTTAAATAACTTTAGTTAAGCACCATCAGATGATGCTATATACCAAATATCAAAGCTCTGGCTCTTCTGGTTTGTGACAAGAAGATTTTCAAAGTTTTCATCTTTTAAATCTATTTTTAGCTCCTTTGACCTAGTTATACAACAGACCAGAACCACTTATATAACAACCCAAGGATCATTATTATATACATTCAGCAATTTAGGAGGAAATGTTGTTTAAAGAAATCCTAAACAATTCTATATAAAAATACTGACTTTAAGTGAGGGCATGAAAACAAATTTCCCAAACTAACAATTAATTTTGGAAATTTGGCATCTACAGTAAAATGAAAAAAAATGCTGCACTAATAACTTCTCACAAACTAAACCCATTTCAAGGTTACGAATTAAAATTATCACAAACAAGCCATTTCACATAGCACTATGGGTTACATACAATGAAACATGCACACCTATTTACCCAATTCACACCAAAATCGTCAAACCATACCATAAAATGTGTTGTACCAGGGATGTAATAATTAAACTTTTTTTCCTTATAGTTCAATTTAGAAGACTGTTGATAACTTTAGTTTTCTCTTTTGTTTCCTTTTGATACATTGCCCAAGCTGTAAATTTTATACTTTTCCAAGTTCTTTCTTTTAGAACTTTTGAGTTGGCCTGCACCAGTAGTATTTCTTGGCGTGTTGGTGGTTTCCCATTTTTTACAACTATGGGAAGAAGGTGGTTCTTTATTTCCCACTTTTCCTGTTCTGACCATTTTGTACGAACTATAAAAAGAAATCATTAGCAATGTAATTCAGCAACTCAATTTTTATTAAACAAACAATAAAAACAAACCACACTTTTATTTACAGAACATCTTGACTATTTTGCAAAATGCCCATGTGTGTTAAATAGGTCAAATATGGTACAGTAAGTATTCTGTTCATGTTAAATCCAATATTTTTATACCCCCGAAACGAAGTTTAGGGGGGTATATAGGAGTCACCCGGTGGTTGTCAGTCGGTCGGTCGGTCGGTCAGGCTCTCCATTGCATTTTCCTTGTCCGAAGCATAACTTGAAAACTACTAGTTGGAATTCAATATAACTTCATACAATGGTCAAGCACATTGAGAGGGAGTGCAGTGCACAAGAACCATATCTCCATCTTGACTCATTACAGAGTTATTGCCCTTTGTTACTTTTCCTTGTCCGGAGCATAACTTGAAAACTACAGGTGGGAATTCAATACAACTTCATACAATGGTCAAGCACAATAAGAGGAAGTGCAGTCCACAAGAACCATAACTCTATCTTGAGTAATTACAGAGTTATTGCCCTTTGTTACTTTTCCTTGTCCGGAGCATAACTTGAAAACTACTTGTTGGAATTCAATACAACTTCATACAATGGTCAAGTACATTAAAAGGAAGTGCAGTGCACAGGAACCACAACTCTATCGTGACTCATTACAGAGTTATTGCCCGTTGTTACTTTTCCTTGTCCGGAGCATAACTTGAAAACTACTGGTTGGAATTCAATACAACTTCATACAATGCTCTAGCACAATGAGAGGAAGTGTAGTGTACAAGAACCATAACTCTTTCTTGACTCATAAGAGAGTTATTGCCCTTGATACTTTTCTTTTTCCGCAGCATAACTTGAAAACTACTGGTTGGAATTCAATTTAACTTCATACAATGGTCAAGTACATTAAGAGGAAGTGCAGTGCACAGGAACCACAACTCTATCGTGACTCATTACAGAGTTATTGCCCATTTTTACTTTTCCTTGTCGCAGAGCATAACTTGAAAACTAGTGGTCGGAATGCAATACAACTTCATACAATGGTCATAATGAGAGGGTGTGCAGTGTACAAGAACCATAACTATCTTGACTAATTACAGAGTTATAATTGCCAAGAACAATATCTCTATTTTAGTGTTTTTTTTGCAAGGTATTCTGTCACTACGAACTTCCTCAGTTTATAAAGTAGTCTTTCGGGGTCTTAATCCTTTAGGATAGCCTAGTTAAAGATAGCAGTCTTTTTTGTTCTGATTGGGTTTAGTGCCTCTTCACCGTTTTCTTCCTGGGACCAGAATTCTGCTTTTCCCCCCCTAAAATTTAAAACGGGTGAAGGACAAATGGCTGTATACGTGTATGGTGCCACCAATAGAAAAAATTTCCATTAATGGGAACCATAAATAGTATATATGATATATAAATGAAAATATTACTAAAAAAATATTAGTCAAGGAAAAATCTATTGTTAAACCTAAAACTATTTGTGTTAAATGATTCATAAGGCATTGGCTATACAATCATTACATACTTTACAACTTTAAATTTTATCTTTAAAAATGAACTGAACAGTTTGTCTAAATGCATTGATGTAGATGACATTCAAAACAAGACTTAGAAACCAACACTTCACATTGCACACAAGGACAAT
Source organism: Saxidomus purpurata (assembly GCA_022818135.1). Taxonomy (NCBI): domain Eukaryota; kingdom Metazoa; phylum Mollusca; class Bivalvia; order Venerida; family Veneridae; genus Saxidomus; species Saxidomus purpurata. The sequence continues at coordinate 1,640,701 of JAFMSR010000001.1, read as the reverse complement.
AAGCCTTTGAATCTTTTTTGGTATTTCACAGTTTCTTAGAATATAATGGCCACTTTCACAAAACACAAAGAATGACATACTGCCTTTGTTTAAATAAATCACAGCTAATTATCCATTAACCGTTTCAAAGTAAAATAACACTATTAATGACACAAGTTACTTATTTTGACATGTATTGTAATGCATTTTATAATATTGCAAAAATAACATATTATGTAATACATTGCAACACATTTAAAAGTTACATATCCTTAAAATCTTGTCAAATAAAAAAATCTCTTTAAAGGACTAAGATCTGTATGCAGTAACACATAATCATGAAGGCAAATATTTTCATCTGTGGTTCATCAGCAGCTTTCCATCTCAGCTTGTTTCTATTAATTAATTCTGCTGAGCAATAGGAACTTAAAAAACTACCTACATTAGGTGACATTTTATACATTTTCTCAATTTGTGACCTCAATGTAAAAATTGCATTTCTCTGATTGGAAACTGATGATTTTAGTTACTCATAACATAATATATGCAAGTATAATTAATACATTTACCATTCCTTTTTGGGCCACTTTCATCATGTCTGGCAGGTCTCTCCTCAGTCATATCAATACCTACAATGAAATATTTGATATTGTATATATATAATAACAATCATATTCATGTCTGTTGATATTAACTTGATTTTTTTTATTTGGTGGTATTAACTTGGTGGTATTATACCTTTCCATGCATAACTTCTTAGATCAACTTATGTGTTGTTTTGGGAAAGTTCTTAATGTTACTTTTTATTCCTATAAATCAATAATAAAGTTGGAATGTTGCATTAAACATGTTGATTTATGCTCCCTATATTTTTCAAGATGTGACTTTTAATCAGTTTGGAAGAATTTCAAAGGTCTTTGTGTCCCTAACTTATAGCACAGACTCAAAACTAGGTAAATACAGTTTCTTTGGCCTTTATAAAGTCAGACAAACATAATCCTCTACTAAATATCATCAAATTAAACCTTAATAGTTTATTTCTGTTAAATTCTATACTTCAGTCCAATGTCTAGAATCACAACATGAAGTTTCAGTGTTGTTTTTATGATCATCAATAGCAAATGTTTGACAAAAAATTATGTTCATGGTAAATGTGTGATTTGCAGGCAGTCGAAAGAAAAAGCAGATAAAGTTTTGCATGAAAGATAGCTTTTAAGATCACGAAAACTAAGATCTTAGATTTGGAAAATCCTGCATTCTGTATGAATTCCAGATTAATTCTGAAAATTTTCTTAAACAAGAGCTGTCAGTAGGACAGCGCTCTCGACAATTCTCAGTGCTTGATAGTAAAACAACAACCTGGATAATGTAGGAATAAACAAAGAGGAAGATTCATGACAGAGTCTTAGATTAAGTGACCTAGCAATTTTCTATGTTCATAAAGGGCCATAATTCAGTCAAAATCCATGTCAGTTATGGGTCTTGGACAGTGACCTCCACTTATGATCCTGAAGACATGTATTAAGTTTCAAGTGAATACCTACAGTAGTTTTGAAGATTGATGTTGCACGTAAAACTTTAACAAAGAATTTTTTAAGTTCACAAAGGGCCATAAGTCAGTCAAAATACATGTCAGAGTTATGGGCCTTGGATAGTGACCTCCTAATATGGTCTAAAAGACATATGTGAAGTTACAAGCAAATATCTTTAGTGGTTGCGGAGATATGATGTTGTACAAGAAGTTGCACGTAAAACTTTTACCAAAGTGTTACGCCGACGCCAATGCTGACATCCGGGTGAGTAGGATAGCTCCCCTAAACTTCGAGTAGTTGAGCTAAATATTTTTTTAAAAGCATACTGAACACTTGTGTATTTACTCACATTTAGCCTGTCTATCACTCTTGTCAGTCTGTCTTTGGCTCGTGTAGTTGACATCCTGACCTAAAATATTAAATCTGAAGAACTCTCTTAAGAATAGAGGCAAGACTTAGTGTTGTTCTGGGTATTTACCTTAAATAATGCTGCAGTCTGAAACCTTTATGATGTATCTTTTAACTTAGACAAACTTATAACAAAATCAATGGAAGAAAATTGCCATATATATTTGCAGTATAGAAAGCTCTTAAACATGACCCAGAATATTTCAGTTTCAAGATTTCCCTTTAGCTAACAAAATCTATTCAAATTGAAACGAGCATTACACAAGAATTGTAGAAGCTTGCCAATCTTCATACAAGAAAACTGGACAATGAAGAAGGGTCTTTTTTTATTTGTTGTATGAAAACACACAGGAATAATAATTTCTGGTGACAGGTAAATTATCAACATTTTATTCATACAAAAAGTATTTCACCCTATTTTCAGAGGAGGATGTCCGTGGCAGAGTGGTAAGTCGACAACTTCAAACCACTTGCCCCTCACCGCTGTGGGTTCAAATCCCAACAAGGACTTTGAAATGTATCATGTGACAAAGCTATCCAGCATGCTTACGAAACGGTAGTTCTACTTAGGTGCCGGCTTGTGTTTGGGGGTGACCTATGTTCAACCTTGGCCTGAGCCCAAACCCTAGGTACCAGAAAAATGACTTTTTTTCAGTTTTTCAGTTTGATCTGTCTTATTTTTTCAGCTTTACCAAATAAGGCTATGGATGTTTTTCAAGTATGAAGGAAATTCATTTACTAATAAGGAAGTTGTGGCCAATGTTCGAGTTTTGGACAACTGGATCTTCAATGCTAAGGTCATTCAGGGGTCAAGGTCATATAAATATGTAGGTCAGCGTGAAGGTCTTGTCCAAAAGGCTTGAACCCAGTCGAAATCCTATCTGGAATTACCAAATAGTCAGATAGGAACCCTACCGTGTGACCTTTCGTGACATGTTCTGATTCTTAAAGGATCATCTGATTTATCTAAACGTGGCCTCAAACTGCACAACACTGCAAACACTATATGCCACACCATTTTTGGTGGTGGGTGGGAATTCAGTTTAGAGGACACAATAGTCTGGACAATGTACAAACCAAGTACCAATCATTCAGTTGAAGTGTTATTCACTGTTGATTAGGGGTGGCAATGAAAGGCCATGTCTCAAATGTGGCAGAAATGAAACATAATGAAAATAAGTGCAACTATACTTAGAATTTATGGTGGTCAGACCTGACAGGAATCACACACACGATTTTGTCTATATACAGATGGAAAACCTGAATATAGTATCCACTTCATTAACAACATTATATTGGAACAAATATCTATATGAACATAAACATTACCCTGCATCTCATCACTTCTTTCATCCCCTTCATTCACCACCTGTTCACATCCAACTACATCCGATTCAATAAATTCGTTATCTTCATCTAGCTCTATGTCTGTAATTATCAAATCAAACTTTATAACAAGAGCACCGCCTACGGGTGCTGGACGCTCGACTTTTCTCAGTACTTACTTCTAAAAACAAGAGCACCGCCTAGCGGGTGCCAACGCTCGGCTGCGGGTGCAGGTTTATATAAATGACCTTGACCTTTGACTTTGAGACCCGAAAGGGATGAACCGCAGTCATATCAAACTTTTTAAGTTTATGCAGGTAAGAGCATATTTTGTGGCATACCATCCACCTTATAATTGTTCTCTCAATTTTAAAACTTAAACCAAGATCATTTTCAGCACTCTAAATGAATCCTTTACAACATAATATTGGAACAAATATCTATATGAACATAAACATTACCCTGCATCTCATCACTTCTTTCATCCCCTTCATTCACCACCTGTTCACATCCAACTACATCCAATTCAATAAATTCGTTATCTTCATCTAGCTCCATGTCTGTAATTATCAAAATCAAACTTTATAACAAGAGCACCGCCTACGTGTGCTGGACGCTTGACTTTTCTCAGTACTTGCACGACGGCGGACGCCAAACGACGAGCAGGCTATAACAATACCTTGGGTTTTCTTGGTTACTATAGCAACCATAGCAACCGTGTAACTGTACTAACTGAAATTATTTTGACTAACCCATCTTTGGCTTTTTCAATATCCACATCCTATCACATGAAACGCACGTGCGTAGGTAGTAATCGTTCCCATTAATAAACTTTTCATAGAAAACAACCTTGTGAGTCTCAGTACTTTGACAGTGTTTGCACCACACTTGCTTGTATTCAATGTCCGGATACTTGTTTACTATTCTATGAGACATAATGAAGTGAGTTCAAGCTGATGTGAGAATCCTTACGTCAACTTACAAAATAAATTATTCCTATCATATCCTATCCTACCCCCCCCCCCCCCAACCCCAGCAGTCAGCTATTCACCTACCAAAATACACCCCCGGATATTAGGGGGGGGTGTCTTCACATACATAGCACCCCCCCCCCTTCTTTTCTCCAGCCATTTTCACCTTCCAACCACCCACCCATCCCTCGCACCCATCACAAAAAACAACACAAACTTAATTCAACGTTTTGGTCTAGATTTAGTTAAAGTTCTTGTACACTGCAAAAACAATTAGGGAGATTTGTCAAGAAATAGTCTAGGTGCTTGTTCACTGCACCTCCTCTCATTGTGCCTGACCATTGTATTCTGGGAAAACAAAAGTCGGGAATATCAAAAAGTCCTTCCTGGTCGTGAAAATGCATTGATTTTTATGATTGGGTTAAAATCGGGGAAAAAGTGTACGAAAAGTACTGATTTGGGTACGAAGTTCTCATAGTGTGTAAATAAAATTGAGCCGTAACCATATGTAAGCGTTTATTGATCATAAATAGTAGTGGTGTCTGCATTCATCAAAAGTTATTTTAAAGGAGATATTTGCCGCAGTCCATTGAGATTCGCTTCATATTAAGCTGTCAATAACAATATTGCACTGTAGAACCTTGAATGTTTCGTCGCAAAAACCTTGAAATAGGTTGGGAAAAAGTCTGGACTTTGCAAAAAAAAACTTGAAAAAGTGGGGAATTTTACTTAGTTATTACAG
>JAFMSR010000001.1:1509420-1635243 GCA_022818135.1 Saxidomus purpurata | reverse complement strand
TTCGAATAATTCCATTCCATGCAGAACTCTGGTTGCTATAGCAGCGGAAAGGAAAAACTTAAAAAATCTTCTTCTCATGAGCAGGAAGGCCCAGAGCTTAGATATTTGGCATGAGGCATTGCCTAGTGGACCGATTGTTCAAATAATGACCCCGGGTCATAACTGACCCCGCCCGGGGGTCACTTGTTTTTACAAAAGCTTATATAGGAAAAACTTTAAAAACTCTTCTTCTCTGAAGCCACAAGGCATAGAGCTTAGCATTGTGTAGTAGACCTCTACCAAGATTGTTCAAATCATGACCCCCGGTCAAAATTGACCCTGCACGGGAGTCACTTGATTTAACATAGGCTTATATAGGGAAAACTTCAAAACATTATGTAGAGGACCTCTCTGAATATTATTTAAACCAGAACCCCCAGGTCAAAATGACCCTTTCTGCTACTGATGACTTTGTATTATAGCCAATGGTGTTCAGGTGAGCGATATAGGGCCATGTTGGCCCTCTTGTTTGTAAATTTTTACAGATGAAAGAAAGTTATGAACAAAAATGTTACCCTAATCGACGAATTCCGCTGGTCTCGCTTGAAAGGAACATCAAAACATCACGTATGCACATCACTCGTGACACAAACATCTTTTGCGATTTGAAATTAATCGTGTGTTACATTAGAATCTAGCAAATATTTTATTATCATCTTCGCGTTGAGAAGTGATCACACCTAGTACACTGTGTCAGTGGATGATGGATATAATTATTTAGGGTTCACAATGACAGTAATAAATATCGTTCTAAGTAACCCGAAATCTACATACGGAATTGATGAAAACATTGAAGGAAAAGTACAAATCTATTCGGAAAGGAATATAAAATGTAAAGGTAAATATTCCAATCTGTGTTTCGTTTACCGATTACCTATATATACTACCTAACCATCGATAATATACATTACATAAAAATGGTATGTAAGTTTGGAGCTAGTCGGGTCAAAACCCCTTATTTCCCTATCACATTTGCGATAAGGTAAGTCGTGCGACTAGTGTGGTCTTGCCCATGTCGTGGGTATCACAATGTAAGTTCTGTTCCCTAACTTTTACTTGCTACTGACTTATAGCACGACATGTAGGAAGATTTGTTTTACAGTTCTACCCAAGACTATATCCGATTTTCAACGACAATCTCACGACTAGTGACGACCTTGTTCTGTTACTGTTCATGTCTTGTTTATTGAGACTGTTCATGTAACGTCGTACTAGTCGTGCGACTAGTTATAAGCGAATACAAGTGTAGCTCAAGTACCAGTCGCGCGACTTTTTACGAATATCCACACGAACGGTTATGCAGTTGCCAGGCAAACATTTAATATTCATGAAATCATGTACAGTCAACCATGACAACGTAGGACTCGCACGACTATTGAAAACCTACCTAAGACCAGCTTCGACCAGTTTCGTCGCAGGCAGGCACTCGAAACCCTCCCAATGACAGGAGTCGCTCATTTGTTCTAGCGACTACCAAAGATTATCCAAGACATCTCAAAACTTGTGGCACAACCTTTCTATGATTTTTTGTAACCTGTCGTAAGTCCTTATCGGGATTAACATACAACGAAAATGCACATGTACATGTTATATATCTCCAAGTCAATGATATAACAGTATAATACTATACGATAATATGCCTTCTATTTCATGGAAGGTTGATTTACTTCGAAACACAGTAAAATTGAAATAAAACTTACTCGTAACTCAAATTTAAGTTTATGCGATTACTATGAGAATAAATTATGGGATAATTAATTGAAGTACCTGATTCATATCCAGTTGTTTTGAGCGCCAAACAAGTTCTGACAATTTAAAATTGATAATCCCTTGTATAGCACCAATGACCCAAATTTATATCGTGTCAGAGAAAAAGTCAGCAACTTCCAATACCGGGTACTGATACATGTATCACGTGACAGCGTGGAGTCCTGAGACACGCGTGATATAATAAACTTTACAAAGATTAAAGTCATATCAAGTTTTCTTCAGGTCGGAATACCATTAGCAGTAACAATTTAAATGTTCACCAGTGTGACTTAGCTTTTTTGAAGAAAACAATGCTTTCATCCACCCGTATCATGCAAGTAGTATTGTAAAATGTACGACTTTTGAATTCTAGCTTTATTTTTAAAAAGGGGCCTTCCCCCCCCCCCCCCCCCCGGGGGCGGGGCCCCCCCCCCCCCCCCCCCCCCCCCCCCCCCCCCCCCACATTATTATAACACACTCAGTAAACAAAAAGTCTGCTGTGTGGTATGTATGAAGTTGAAATGGCTAGGCAATTGAGGTCACGCCCCTGTGTCAGCAAATATGTGTAAATTTTCAGTCTGTATTATTTCAGCTATTCAAATAATTTGTCGAGGGCAGATAGTGATCAATGCTGACAGTGAAGATACCCATAGTGTTGATTTTCTACGTGAAAAGAAGACCTTGTACTTAAAAGGTACTAGAAAAAAGCATCGCCTCTTCAGCTGTAACTATAGCAGATGTAGCAGCAGCGATGATGGCACATCTACAACTAGGAGAAATATCCTGACATCAGTCGTTTTTCAAACAGTTTTCTTTGTATTTATACCTTCCTAAATTATATTTTCAAAGAACTAACCACACCTTTGACTCTAATTTCAAAGATCAGCTTTGGTCAATACAAATGGTCATTATTTGCACAACTGTTGTTTTTGTTTATAGTGGTAGTACTAGTACACTGTAACCTCCGAAAACCACACACCCAAATCACCTGCAAAAAGTTCGGTTTTTGGAAGTTTCCGGTATTTGTAAGTCCGAAGTGATATCGACCTGTTAGGGGGCATACAGTCAGCGGTTCTTTTTGGTTAAAAAGTACATTAGCTGTTAATGCATTGAAGTTATTGACTGATTGTAACATTTTCTAAACATATTCAAAATGATTAAAACACATTTAATGATTTACTGAACAAAATCTTACATGTACAAATAAGTATGTTTTGAAATGTCCTTGCATATTTATATCCGTACACTAAAATATAACTGAATACATGACCATGTCATTTCCTTATTTACTGGTATGTAAAATTATTCTAATATGACTGTCTTATAATTAAATACACTAATGAAATTGCTTAAGTTTTATTCATTTGATGTTTATGCAGTAGCTTGCTTAAAGAAAGAATCAATAATTCACTGGTCAAGCATCGGACCATAATCTGCTGATCATTTCTTTAATTCGGTTTCATAATCTCACCTTCTATTGTTCTCTTAATCATTTGATCGACAGGTTGTGTGTCAAAATAATGGATAACCGCTAATTGACCAAACAATGAAATTTGTTTCAGACTGACATTTTGCCACAGACATTAACATTTATGATCCAATTGTTTGTAGTGTCCGGTTTTTAGAAGAATTTTGTGTTGAAATAGGTTAAAATTTATAAAAATATTGTTCGGTTTACGAAATTTTGATGTTCCGGTAATTAGAAGTACGATTTATATTAAAAATAGGAGGGGATATTTCGGGACCCAGAAAATCGTCCGTTTTTTTTTGTGTGTGGTAGTTTTCGGTCTTCAGAAGGTCCGGTTTTGGAAGTTCCACTGTATCAGTATTGACATCGTTATAACAAAACAGCAAATGAAACGTAACATCCGCTTTTTCCTCGGCATTTAATAATTTAAAAAAACGCACCGAATTTATTGAACGCTTTTATCTGCATTAAATAATTGAAGGAAAAAAGAACATATTCTTTTTTGACATGGTGCTTCGAACGGTCTGTTTGGAAGAAGTTTATACTTGTAGTTCATTATTTGCCTAATTTTGTGAGTAATTTTGTCATATTCATTAATTAGATGTCACAAGGTGAGAAAAAATCCAGTACAGCCGGACCGGGATTAGAGCCTAGATGTTTCACTTTCAGGGCTAATCTTCTACCTGCTAAGCTAGGTATAGCACACGTTTGGTCACTTACACAGTTTCTCCCAAAAACCGTGAACAGGTTCGTACGGTAGTATATAGATAGGCAGAGTAATGCTGGAAAGGTGCTCTACATCAGGCAGAGTAATGCTGGAAAGGTGCTCTACATCAGCCATAATTTCAGACAAAACACACAACTGAAATTCTTGTTGGTGTGACCGTTGTTATTTAGAATGACTTTGAGTTTGTGCATTAATTTTGAATAATACATAAACACATATAAATATACTGAAGCAACGTGTTGTCCATGTTTATTTTCAGACGAAACTAATAAAGGCATATTAGAGGGAGGAATACAGTACGAATTGGAGTTCGTACAAAGAGTTCCAGATGGAATGCCACCTAGTCTCCAATTCACATCTTACTATGTTCGTTATTGGCTGAAAGCTGTCGTCACAAGAACACTTTGTAACATCAAGTCAGACAAAATGTACCTAAATGTTGTAACTGAACTGGATTTCGAGAGATGTACTGATTATAATGTAAGTCTTTTATTCGGTAATAATATCATGGTACTATGGCCTTTGAACTGAAAATAAAACGTGCAATATTGCACCAGATTAAAGGGGAAGAAATCAAACTTTTGTATTGACAATCTCTAGTGACCTTTACTTTTGACATAATTTTCCAGTCTATAATATACACAACCACACTTCATACGATTGCTTCCACTGAAGTCGTATCAAAACTTGTAAGCCTGAAATGATTTAAGGAGTCAAATTCGCCATGAATTGATCATTTGACCCCTTAAGTCAAATTGCGTAATAAGTTTTGGGTGCGCACCATAAACCGGTTTAAGCTCCCCAGTGGCGTTTTTCCCCCCCCCGTTCCAAGGCGGTGCCCCACGTGTCCTTATTGTTCGTTTTGTCCTCGTGTGTTTGCTTTGTGTGCTGTGGTGTTATGTGTGTGTGTGTGCGTGGTTGTTTTTTGTGTGTGTGTGTGTGTGTGTTTTTTTTTTTTGTTTTCCTTTTTTTTTTTTTTTTTTTTTTTTGCCCCGGAGGCTGCGTTTTTGGTACGTGGCATTCCCTGTTTGATATTATTTTTGTTTTTTTGTAGTAACCAAAATGCCTCTGAAATTGAGGATCCTAGGTCCAATATGTCTTCAGGTTTTGTTATAAACCCATATCATGATATGTTGACCAATAATCAAAGCCAGACCATCTTGTTTGGCTTATTAACCAGAAAATCGATAGCTATCACCTTCTGGTCATGACTAACAAACCTACAACGTTTGTTTTTTCCGAGGACCAACTGCTCTTCAGTTATTGCTCGAAAATTGTTTTTGAACTGAAGTTTACTGCAAAAATACTGACCTTTGCCATTATGATTTCAAAATCAATAGGATTCATTTATAAGTCATGATTTGAACCATCTCAAGGTACACGATAATGTATGAAAAATTAAAGGGCCATAACACATCGAGGTTGATTCCATTTAAAGTGAGTCGCTACAGCGGTTAATTTAAGTTGTAAGAACTTGTTTCGCAATCGAGATTAAATAAATTAGTATAAGAAATGAAGAAATAAAAAACATTTGGGCGTAACATGCCAATAATATGCACAACTAAATGTCATTTCTTTGAATTTTCATTGTAATTCATCCGGTGCTTGTCGAGATACAGAACGGACAAGTATGTATATGTGGATTAAATGTAGCAACAAAAAATCAAAGGGTCATGCTTAAAAGAAAAATGATCTAAGCGTAACGTGCCAACAACATTCTAAAGCTGCTACTGAAGTAAATGTAAGCAATTGAGAAACATACGTGGTCGCTAATAATGAGTAAAATACACATTCACTTAAGCTTGCTTTGATTAACTTTTACATTTTCATGTGTATCATTTCTATTGTAACAGTCCTTTAATCTTGCAGAGACCAGCATCCTACCAGGTCACAAAAACGCTAGGAGGAGGGTTTAGATGTGCAGGGGGTGATTTTACAGCAAAGTTGTGGTCGGAGAGGGCCTGCTTCATTCCTGAAGATAATACCGAATGCTTTTATAGAGTACAGAACGCTTCACAAAAGAGAATTACTTCAGCAGTGTTAAACATTTTAAGGGTAAGTAAACACATTTACAGATTGAGCAAATATCTATGGAGATACATAGGAAACATTCATATTTATTTCTAAAACGGATTTTATTGTAGTCTCGAGCAACGTGATTTTTTGACTTTCATCGAATTTCATAGTCAACCAAACACAATTTTATAAACAATCATTTTGGACTGAAAAATTTAACATACATCATACAACATCGAATAAAATTGAAAAAGTGCTTCTGACAGCCGCTTGGAAAGAAAAAAAAAGATAAAAGCTTTTCGAAAATATATTGTCCATAGAAGCATCCTACGAAAGTGACTGGAATCATCTTTTTTTTCTTATTTTTGTAATGCTAATTGCAAGAAGAACATTGCCGGAATATGACACTGATATACACTGACCCAACATGAAAACTTTACAGGTTTATAATGGGATTTACTATGCATGACAAAAAACACCAATACCTCACAATGCAGGAAGTGGAATTCAATCATTTGTAAGAATGTTAAACCTTATCAGTTGAGGAGTGAGTTTATCAAAAAAAATTAAAATCATCACAGGAGCTTTCAGATATAAGGTCATAAATTCACCTATATATTCAATTCAAAGGGAGGTTATTTAAGAATTTGAATCTTTGGAGTCTCAACTCTCGCTTATGCATGGTGTTTTCATAAAACATTGTTGAGCTTTCTAGTCTTGACATTAGTTTCTCTCAACTGAGAGCAAAAAGAATATTATGTCTTGACAACAAATTTTGTTTTTGATAAACTGTCTGTTTTCAGTATATGAGTTATCTCCCTTTTATGCGTGATATATGACTTTAACTTTCAGGCCTATTACCGCCTTTGTTATTTGTCTTATTTAATAGAGTCAGAGTGAAATACATTGATTTAATATTGTGTTAAACATTGTATAATAAAAGTGCAAAGTTTTCATTTTGGGTGAGTGCATTTACCAAAAGTGAGAGGTCTATCGAAAATGTATATAATTCTAAGTCAACTGTAGAAGCTTCTTGTAAATGCCTCTCATATAATTTTCAGTCAATAGAAATTTAAGTAAGTTTTTATGTCAAATATAGTGTGTTTTAAGGGTCGACGATGAAATTTCATGATTTGCATCCGGTTTTAGCTTGTCTACAGATAAATTTAGCTATTATGAAATGGAACTGTATTTACCAGTTTTTGACTTTGTTCGTAAACGTTTTCACAGCTAGGGTACAAACTAGTTTTATAAACAGGATTTAAGTTTTTTGATAAAGGATTGAGGCTATTTTTAATAAGCCCCTAACTTAGGTCAATGCAAGCAAGGTTGAAGACCTGTTCGTAAGGAGGAATTTCTGCTTTCCTGGTACAGCTCACACAAGACTCCCGCACTCATATCTACTTAAAATAATATATCAACGAGAGTGTATCTCCTGCCAGGAACCTCTTACAATTAATATCCCCCATAAGACCGAACTATTAAAATGTCAACTCTATGAAACAATTATTTGAGAGTGTCCCCATGACACGTATTATATCTTGTCGTAAAGAAACCAGATATTACACATTTTAGACTCTTATTTCTAGAACTATCACTTTTTTCTATTAGATATACAGTTAATTTTAAATGAAGCGGACCTTTCACAAATTAAATTCATTCACAAATTAAAATTGAATTTGTAGTTTAAAAATCTACAAACTAGCCGAGTATTTTGTCTGTGTTCTCCTTTTGGTCCCGTGTCGCTAGTAAGTTGTTAAAGCGTTTATTTTAGTTAGTTTATACTAATTTATTTTAGCCCGATTGTGAAGAAAGCTTGTAGCTTAACGAGTTACTCTTGAGTTCGCTTCCTGGAAAAACCAGTACTGTTGACATATGAGGAAGTACGGTCGTGACCTTTGAATCGTTGAAGCGTTGAAATGTTGAAGCGTTTGAATACATAGGTATAATTATAATATTGGTTTCCCAAAATTTCATGTAAATCCATGACATGGTGTAAATGCGACAGATCACTTTTAAATATACGTTATAAGATTATCTGCTTTGACATATGCGTACATTTGTAATTCAGGAAGTAAAGTACCGGAGAAAGGGTGATGAATGGCAACCCATTTGTAACAAGGAAATACTCAGGGCCTATAGTGTCGAGGTTGCAGATGAGTCCTTTTCTGGCAGTGGAGATATCATAGTCCCAAATGTCTTACCTACCTACATCTCCAACTCGGTATTGCAGATGAGATACTATATACAGGTAAATGTCTACAACTGATCAGGGGAAATCATTTCTGCAATTACGTTAACAGTGCTCAAATGTAAGTGTGTGCAGGAATGAAAACATTTTCCTTATATTTTCCTTCTTTTGCACGATGTGTGCGCTTTACATATACATTTAGATATATCAAATGTACCGTGTAACTCTATCCAATCATTTGGTTTCATTCCAGTATCTTTAAACGGCAACGTTGTGTCTCTCAGATCAACTATTTATATTTTATTAGATCAGCTGGGTGAGTTATTAGGATCGCTCATTGTCCGGCGTCCGTCGTACGTCGTACATTTTCCTTCAAACGACATCTCCTTTGAAACCACAAGGCCAATGTTGATTAAACACGGATGTTCCTTGCATGAAGCCCTCTTATATTTGTTCAAATAATTCCATTCCATGCAGAATTCTAATTGCAATGGCAACGGAAAATAGAAGCTTTAAAAATCTTCTTCTCAAGACGAGGTAGGTTTGAGCTTAGATATTTGGCATGTGGCATTGCCTTGTAGACATCTACAAAGATTGTTCAAATTCAGACCCCGGGTCAAATTGACCCCCTAGGTCACTTGTTTTTACATAGACTTATATAATAAAAACTTAAAAATCTTCTTTTCTGAAACCACAAGGCACATAAGTGAAATTTCTAATTTGAAAGTTCGTATAAAAAATCAACAAAAAAAACTCCCCCCTATATACTCAACCCCAAAAAAAAAAAACACCCCAAAAAACCCCCCCCCCCCCCCTAGTTCAAGCTCTTGTTTCCGCAACTACAAATATTTCACCCCAAACTATTAACATCTTGCCTAACTGCTATAAAAACCCACGTCCCCCCCGAAAAGATATTGTGATAAAGTATACGAAAACTCTGGTAAACATTTATTTTGGTCAATAAAAAAATGGTCATGGCGAAATCCTGGACAAGCTTAAAGTTAATAATACAAAGTAACTACATTCATCACATACTATTTTTCATTCTCCCACCCCCCCCACCATTTACCACCCCCCCCCCCCCCCCCCCCCCCCCCATAATTTGATAAATGACAAGCGCTAACTGCCCTAATTCAAAAGACTTTTTGCCAGGGAGAATGCTACATTTCTCGCCTGCATTTTCGATAAAGCTTTTTTTACTAGCTGTATTGTTAAACATTATACTATGTGGACCTGTGACGAAGTTTGTCCGTTTTTTGTAAAGCCCTCTTCTTTTTATTGAACAACATTTATATAAGGTTTGGGAATGCAGTTTTCAGACAAGTAATCGGTATTCCCATGGGAACAAAAAATTGCGCCCCCCCTTGTCGCAGATTTGTTTCTATATTGTTATGAAAGAGACTTTATGTTGAGTCTTTCCCCAAAAACGGAGAGAAACACCCCCCCCCCCCCCAAAACCCCCCCCCCCCCCCCCCCGATGTTGAGTCTTTCTCCAAATACGCAAGCAACACATTATCACTGTAACCCGTTTTAATAATACATCACCACGCTATCTGGATGATATCCTCAATATGAAAAACCCCCCTTTTGCCATGGGTGGACACTATTTATCCCCGGGAACTCCAGTTAATTAAAACTAACTATTTGGATACTGGTGCTTCATTTTTAGATTTACATCTCTCTATTTATAACAATATTATACATACCAAAATTTATGACAAGGGGATGATTTTAATTTTAGTATTGTAAATTTCCCCCATTTGGATGGGGATGTACCTCATGTTACATCTTATCGGGTATACATTTCTCAGTTAATTCGGTTTGCCAGAGCGTGTAGTCATGTTGAGGATTTCAATGAACGTAATCAATATATTACAAATAAACTTCTTCAACAGGGCTACCGTTATTACAAATTGCGTAAATATTTTGCCAAATTTTACTATCGTAATTCTGATTTGGTTTTGAAATTCAATAGTAATCTAAAGACTCTTCTGCGAGAAGGTATTTCAAAACCCGATTTTTATGGGGATGTGGTTTACAAACTTCGTAAGATTTTGGGTCATGGCAATTTTCCAACTGTATTTGCTAAAATTATAAAACGTTTTGTTAAAAGAGGTTACGACCCAACTGTTTTGAGACACACCGCATGTTTGGTGTTCAACCCGTTTACAGTTGGACGCTATGCTTCCCTCTTTGATTGTGTCTGACGGAAGAGGGGAGGACTCTGTGATGGGCAGTTTTTAAATCCCACTGGGACGAAACTGTTTTGATTTCTGTCCTCTGGCCTGTTTCGTCGGGCCCTTAAGGGTGTTTCTCTTGGTGCTCTGCCTTCTGCAAAGGCATTGAGTACATACGTTTTTTGGTTCTCAAGGTTTGCTTTTTATATATTTATACACGAGCATTTTTGTGTTTTACATACCATGCCTTTTTGTTTCCATTGCGTATGTTAGAGATTCACCTAGCAGGGATTACTTTTATTTACACTGTCCTGTGACTTTGGAACATGGTGGGGGTAAGAGTGAGGTTGGGTGCGCACCATAAACCGGTTTAAGCTCCCCAGTGGTGTTTTTGCCACTGACCGTTCCAAGGCGGTGCCCCACTGTGTTCCTTTTAATTGTTCGTTTTGTCCTCGTGTGTTTGCTTTGTATGCTAGTGTGTGTGGACCTGTGGTAGTATATGTGTGTGTGTGTGTGTGTACATGATGTGTGTGTGTGTGTGTGTTATATATATATTGTGTGTGTGTGTGTGTGTGTGTGTGTGTGTGTGTGTGTGTGTGTGTGTGTGTGTTGGTGGTGTGCACTTCTGGGTGCTGTGGGGCTCGTTTTGGGGAGGCTGCGTTTTTGGTACGTGGCTTCCCTGTTTGATATTATATTTTTTTTTAGAGCTTAGATATTTAGCATGTGGCATTGTCTAGTGAACCTCTACCAAGATTGTTCAAATTATAACCTCCGAGTCAAAATTGACTACGCCCAGATGTCACTTGCTTTTACAGAGGTTTATATATGAGGAAAATTAAAAATCTTCTTTTCTGAAACCACAAGGCCTAAGGCTTAGATATTTAGCATGTGGCACTGCCTATTGAACCTCTACCGAAATTATTAAAATCATGACCCAAGGTCAAAACAGACCCTGCACGGGGTCACTTCATTTTACATAGGCTTATATAGGAAAAACTTCAAAAATCGTCATCTCTGAAACCACAAGGCATAGAGCTTAGATATTGTGCATTTATCATTTCCTAGTTGACCTCTACCAAGATTGTTCAAATCATTACCCCCAGATCAGAATTGACCGTGACCGGGAGTCACTTAATTTAACATAGGCTTATATATAACATAGGCTTATATATAAAAAACCTTAAATATTCTTCTTGTCTAGGCCCAGAGCTTAGACACTTTATTAGGAATATAGCAATATGTACTTGGACCTCTACGAAGAGTGTTTAAATCAGATAACCAAGGTCAAAATGGACTCTTTCTGCTATTGATTACCTTGTATTATAGTCAATGGTAGCCAGGTGAGCGACATAGGGCTATCTGGGCCATCTTGTTTCTGATCATCATTTGATATTTCATTGTAGCTATCTCTCGGCATATCTGGAACTCTTTTTCCTCTAGAAGTGAAAGTAGAGATTGGAATCGAA
Organism: Saxidomus purpurata; assembly: GCA_022818135.1. Classification (NCBI taxonomy): domain Eukaryota; kingdom Metazoa; phylum Mollusca; class Bivalvia; order Venerida; family Veneridae; genus Saxidomus; species Saxidomus purpurata. The sequence goes on along the minus strand of JAFMSR010000001.1, from coordinate 1,623,410 downwards.
ACAAAACATCAACGAGAACTAGAAAATTGTCTTTGATACTAATTACGTGACACATGATGTGGACGATAAGGGCCTATGGCTGCAATGCGCTAGCTTTATGAAAGGCAGTTTTCAGACTAAATACATTTGTGTAGTAATCTTTTTCCTTGAAATGAAGTTAAATGAAATGTAAATCTTAAATCAAGTGTTCTACAAACAACTGTTATAGCAACTGTAAATGATTCGACACCGACTTTATATCTTATTTAGATTTTGGTAATTTGATTATGCAAGTCGTTCACTAGGATGAGTGATACAGGACGATCTAAGCCCTATGGATTCAAACGGGAAATCGTTCAACTATTCTTGCGCAAAAATTGCAATTTTGTCATTCTAAGTTAAGCAAAAGTATCTGCATCATCGTGAAATTTATAAACTTTTAAATGTATGTGAATGATGTGATAAAATTATAGCGGCAAGATATATTTAGACGAGTCAAAGATCAATTGTCTATAATGCGAATGTTTTTGTTGGATATCTGATACATTATAAGCTATGTACTCCTACATTCATTTCTTTACATTTTTTAAATGATGATATGTAAACTTTGACGGGCGTGATTGTAATTGTTATTGTTCTATATTTCGATCAATTCATATATTAGTAGTAGACAAAATATCATCGAAACAGAATTGGCGATTCTAGCTTCAAAAATGAAATATGTAATGTCTTGTTAATCAAATTTGGTCTTTAGTTTAGATTATATATGATTAAATGTATATATAATCAAGATATATGTAGGACGTTCAATGTAAATAGAAGTGTGAGAAGTATATATGTGGTTCTTGTATGGACAATACATCTTTCTGTCCTCAATGTAGTATTTAGTATGTGTGTAGTTCACAGTGAACAAAAGTAGTCAGATAAAATACCACACAGATAGCTAGTTTGCCTATGAATTTCTCTTATTAAATGAAGTTTCTGTACTTGTCTTCTGTCTATTAAGTATGCAGCAGATAGTGATCAAAATTAAACAATTAAGTTAATAAAGAGAGATAATTTATACAGCACCTCGGGAAAGGTATGTTTCAAGTCACAAGATGAGAAACCGAATTCCGACACAGCTTTCTGGACGATTTTCTACAATTGTGAACAAATTTGTACCGTGATATATCCAAAAGAAACTGGACATTCGTCATAGGATTGCAGGACTCCAGCATGTAGGATAATAAAATTTACAGATAAAAGGAAAATAACTAAAACAAACACAGGCCTTTGACGCATTTTGTTCAAAGTTGGCTGCTGTACACTGTGCTAAGACTGTCGAGAGCAATCTGTATTGTGTAGTAGTTTTAAACTTCAGAAAAGTTTGGATCAAACAGAAGCGACATGTTTTATTAACAAGTGATAAAGTTAACTTTAAAAAAAAAAAAAAAAAAAAAAAAAAAATTTATAAAAAAAAAAAATAAAAAAAAAAAAAAAAAAAAAAAAAAAAAAAAAAAAAAAAAAAAAAAAAAAAAAAAAAAAAAAAAAAAAAAAAAAAAAAAAAAAAAAAAAAAAAAATTTTTAAAAAAAAAAAAAAAAAAAAAAAAAAAAAAAAAATTTTTTTATAAAAAAAAAAAAAAAAAAAAAAAAAAAAAAAAAAAAAAAAAAATTTATTTCCCCCCCCCCCCCCCCCCCCCCCCCCCCCCCAAAAAAAAAAAAAAAAAAAAAAAAAAAAAAAAAAAAAAAAAAAAAAAAAAAAAAAAAAAAAAAAAAAAAAAAAAAAAAAAAAAATTAAAAAAAAAAAAAAAAAAAAAAAAAAAAAAAAAAAAAAAAAAAAAAAAAAAAAAAAAAAAAAAAAAAAAAAAAAAAAATTTCCACCCCCCCCAAAAAACCAAAATACATACCACCCCAACAAAAAAAAAAAAAAAAAAAAAAAAAAAAAAAAAAAAAAAAAAAAAAAAAAAAAAAAAAAAAAAAAAAAAAAAAAAAAAAAAAAAAAAAAAAAAAAAAAAAAAAAAAAAAAAAAAAAAAAAAAAAAAAAAAAAAAAAAAAAAAAAAAAAAAAAAAAAAAAAAAAAAAAAAAAAAAAAAATTTAATTTTTTTTTTTTTTTTTTGAGCACACATACACCAGTGTTTGCTCTACATTTCTACCTGAGACTACCTCGAACAATTTATTTCTGCCTGTTTTTTTTTTTGCTACAATTAAATTATTATATCGTCGGTGTATTTTAAAGAGACATGTACAATATTTTAGAGTTTCGTGGTTGATGCTGATATAATGTGGAAACAGAAAATCAACGCACTAATAGTTTAAACATTTATCGACATGTTGCGGCCGTAAAAGCCTTTTTCAGTGATTGATACTGAATATTTCACATAACTAACGCATCTGGAACGAGGGTAATTGTTTTAGCATTTAGGGAAAGTGCAATATGTAATCTCAGTTCCGGAGACATCCCTTTGTCCCTTCACAAGTCCGGCGTATATCACAGTAACATAAATGTAGGGCATCGGTTTAAGGTCTAGTCCGAAAGACATGTATTAATGTTATAAGAGGAGCGGAAAATCGAACCAACGTAGTTTAACATGTTAATATTACTGTAGCGTTTCTTAGTTTAATTCAGAATATTGTCAGAAATAGAAAAAATTCACAAAAGTTGTACCTTCCAAATTTCAGTAATGTCCAGCTAAATTTGAATATTATTGAAGCTTTTATTTCTAGTTATTTTTCTTATTACTATGTTACAGTTGCTAATGCAAAAAGAAGATGCAAACTGTTTCTGCTCTGTATTTATACACTTCTGAGACGTACCATGTGATTGTCTTGTCCAATCAAAGTGCTAGTTTAACAGTGACTATGTGATTGGTCCCTGAACAAATTCAATTATGGAACAGTAAACCTTATAGCTCATGGGGAGCTCGAAGCTGGTTTCTGAATTAAATTCATCAAGCAACATTCTGCACTAAAATAGTGACATAATATAAGAAACCCATAAAAAGCCACCAGCCTTTTCAGCATAGTATAGGAATACAAGACAAAAATACCTATATTCTTATATGAAAACATAAAAGTAGTTACATGATGAATACAAAACAATACAATAAACAGCCTAACACAATACCTCGAAGGGAGTTTTTGTCATATTTTTACACGAATAATACACTAGAATTAGAAAAACAAAAAATTTACAAAAAGCCACCGAATAAAAAGCCACTCGGTGAAATTATATCGTGATCTTACATCGAAACCAACAATTTTCTTCTATATCTGTTACTGATAATTTCATACCTCCAACTAACAACAATGAAAGAATAGTACGTGTACAGGTGGACTAATTAGTGTTAATTAACAATTGGATTTAAATGCTTTTTATCTTTGCCTGTGTCAACCAAAATAATTGAAACTGCATATAAAAGGTATGTTCAAATATAACACTTCCTACTTTTCAACTGGACGTTTCCCTTTCACAAACAAGCATTTGCTTGATTTTACCTAGGCTTATATAGAAAAAACTTTGAAAAGCTTCTTTTCTGAAACTGCAATGCCTAAAGTTTAGATATTATACTATTGCTTAATTGACCTTTACCAAAATTGTTCAAATTATAAACTCCGGGTCATAGTTGACCCTGTCCGTGGTCACCTGATTTTGCATAGGTTCTTTTTATAGGAAAAACTTTTAACATCTTCTAGAAGCTAAGATATTTAGTGTACAGCATTGTCTAGTAGACATCTACAAAGTTTGTTCAAATCATCCCCTTGGGATCAATATTGACATAAATAGGAAAACCTTTATACATCTTCCGAAAATTCTAGAGCCTAGATATTTAGTGTGTAACATTGTCTAGTAGACCTCTTCAAAGATTGTTTAAATCATGCTCCTGGAGCCAATATTGACCCTGCCCGGGGATTCAATTTGCATAATTAAAACTTTAAAAGCCTTCTCCAAAACCACAAGGCGTAGAGTTAAGATGATAGGTATGTGACATTGTCTGGTGGTGCTCTACCAAGTCTGCTCAAAGTAAGGCCCTGGGGTCAAAATTGGCCACGCCGGCCGGGGGGGGGGGGGCGCATGTACTCAAGTGAGCGATATAGGACCATCATAGCCGTCTTGTCTATTTATTTATCATTGTTACTTTTACTTGTTCCACCATAACGTACATACTCAACAGTTGCTGGTAGCACACCCGCATGTTTTGATGCAAATGCTTATGACTGCAAGTAATTATATTTGTAATTAAACACAGGTCCGAATGTACACGTGACAGGATCAGTGCTAGATTATATTTGCGTAACACACAAATTCTAAGTGTAGAACTACGTATCGGAAAAAGATTAGCACTAAGCGGAGAGTAACTTCAGACGACTTCAAGGATGTCAAGTTACATGTTTGCCCGTTGTGGTAGAGGATAAGCAGAGACCGACTGACTTTTTTTCTTTTTGGATCGATTGATTTATTCAATCGGATCCAAAGTTAACAGAGTATAGCTTCCTTACGGCCAAACTCTTTACATACAAACAAGTAGTTCCATATATTCCGTTGTTACGAATTATAATGTCCTCTGTTTTAAAAATTACATAGTAACAGATCTAAATAATATCAACATTTCAGAATAGCATAATGTTATATTGTTATTTTTCTTATAATTTGTAACTTAGATCAACGAGGTATCTGTTCTGTATAGAACTATTTTCCTACGCGGTTTTTATCGTCAGACCGGTGTGACATGAGAAATGTAAGACCCGTGAAATACGTATCGCTACACCGGATACACTAAATTCAGTGTTTCCGCGAGAGCGCGTTTTCTGTGGTTTTGACGCACTCATTTTGTCAATGACGCAACAGAAATAGCAAAGAGCGGCTTCTATGACGCAATTAAAATGTGTTGGATCAAATTACTACAAAAACAACATTACAAAACCTCTCAAAACGCTTCGAAATGCAAGATAAATTGTTGATAAAATACGCTTCCGGTATGGGATATGTCTAATTTTGACCCTATTCCGTCGTCGCTGTCGTCTGATTTCGGATCGACCCGCATTTTGTACCATTGCGTTTTTGTGTGTGTTGATTCTTATGATACCGTCATCATAGATCGTAGACGCAGAACAAGAGATGGTCGACGAACCTTAATAGGGGAAACAAAAACGTCTTTCTGAGTGATTTTAATGATCATTTTGTAGTCATTTCGATCAGACTGTCACTATTGAAAGGGGTTTAAGTGTACCAAATAATATCCAAGTTTAATGCCTATGGTTGAATGCACTTATGAAAAAATAACTTTGTGGACAAATTTGACTTTTGAGGTGCAGTGACAAAATGGAAAGCATCCAAAGAGAAACACCTGTTGTCTTGCCAACCCTTTGATTACCCACCATTTTGTGATGTATCACATGCAGTTTTACAGAAGTAAACTGAATAAAACTTCTTTAACATATAGTCATGCCTTTTATTTTTTTTACAATAAAGGGTATGATCCTCGGAATTTCTAAATGACTTCCAAATTCTGGTACAGGGAGTTGGCACCCAGGGTCTTCCTCCTCCAAGAAAGCGGGAAGTTGCAATATGACCTTAGCTGTTGGGTGCGACGTTAAATCAGAATTAATTGGAACAATACAATCAACTTTATGGGCATATCCCATAACTTTTGAATGACATTAAAAGTTGTTCAAACCATAAACTTTTAGTTCAGTTTTGTCAAAATTCATTTCTCAGTTACGATTCACAGCTTAATTCTTCATAGGGTAGTTGAACATAGTCACTGAATGACATAAAGTAAGCACATTGGTTCCTATCTCAAAAGTAAAGTTTACACGAATGGTGAAAGGTCAAAATTTGTGGACAGTTGTGTCTCCAGTTTATAACTTTACTCGTGCAAGGGTTGTCCTGATATTTACACATGTGTGTGTGTGTGTGTGTGTGTGTGTGTGCGCGTGCGTGCGTGCGTGCGTGCGTGTGTGCAGACTGTGTTGTTCACAGACAATCGATCCTCCAGCACTTTCAGTCCTTTGATTATATACACTATGTATATATGTTTTAACTCAGTTTTTGAAACTCTTGACAAGATTTTTTTAAACTGGCCGAAGATACATTGCTACAACCAGATGCGAGACGACAGGCCGATTCATATCATAACCGCCTCTAACACGGTTAAGCGGTCACTCTGTCCCTTATACCCTCATATAGTAGGAAGACGACGGGTCAATTTTAGTAAACAATTGCATATAAACATATGCCTAAAATAGTTTAAGAAATCTAATAACAAATAGAAACACACAAATGAAATACTTAAATAAGGTTTTATGCATCATGAAACCTTATTTAAGTATTTCATTTTACCAATTGTATAAGCCAAGGCAGTGTTCCCACTCAGTATTTTTTCAAGGGTATACTTACCCCCTGGACACAAAAAGAAGGGGTAAATCTCAATTTTTGGGGGTATGAAAATTATATGATAGTCAAGCGGAAAAGTAGAATTTCCATGATCTATTTTTAGAACATACTGAGGGATTCCAGCTGAACCTATTCGTCCTCGGCATTTTCGTACGCGCGCGATCTCGCACGTGGTGAAAATTATTTGCGCGATATTTATTTTTTTTTGCGTGATTTACGTAATAATTTACGAGAGTGGGAACACTGCAAGGTATAATTAAAATTAACATTTTTAAATAAGACTGAAACGATATTGCTCAATTATTATATTTCAAACACGATTTGATGAAAAACAGCACTACGACTTATAAAAGCAACAACAAACTTTCATCGTTGTTAGCTCAAATTAAATTCATTGTATGTTAAGTTTAGAAATGCATTAGAAATAACAACGTACAATTACTTTTGTAGTAAGCGTCTAAGAGAAGATGACGCCAGATACACACATATGAGAACGGGACGGCAAGGTTTGACAGCTTTTACGAGAGTTGATGTGAATCTTTTGGTGTAAAGAAAAGAAATCGCAGAAAAACGTTAAGCTATTACTACATGTATCATGCAATTCACATGTTTTCAAGGGAAATATTTTGCAACGTTGTAACTAAACGAAGTATCGTTGTAATGGCGGCCTTGCTAAACGTCCGTGAAAAATAACCAGATTTATGGGCAAGAATGCGACATAAAACAAAAATATACAATGTATACTTTAAATGCAAGCGGTGACTAGGAACTATAATGCGATTTCGCAATCATTTTCCATGATTTTGTCCGCTGTATTTTTAAATACCCAGCCTAAAATGTGTGCTGTTCTTTTCTATTTTATATGAGATTTCAAAGAACTGATCTTAGTAAACTATTGAAATAAGGCATTATTTTTTCTGTTTCTGTGCTTGAGATATAATCGACCCAAAGCCCAAAGTTTTACCAAAATGTGTACCTATCAACCATATCCGAAAGCAATATTTCCGGTTTTTAAATTAGATAATGTTAGATAATACCTTACTGCATGCGATAAACATAAACAGTATCACTGTTCTGTTGGGAAAAAATATTTTCGTCCGGTTTAATCTATATCAGAACGCTATTGAATATAAATTTTGTGTATAGTAAGGTAATGTGCTTTAAAAATAAGATAATACAAAATGGAATATTAACGGAATATTTTAAGGTAGAATCAGCTACTCAATCAATATTAACTAGTTTTGGTAGAATCAGCTACTCAATCAATATTAACTAGTTTTGGATTCAGGCTATATAAAATATATACACGGTAACAAATTTCCACTGAAACTTGCATCTACAGGGCCTCATTTTTGGTCAAGTCCCACAGTTTCTCCACGATACCTACCGAAAATGAAAGTATGTATCCATAGTAACATGTACGATTTCCGTCTTGCAAGATTTCTGCTTAACAAAGAGAGCACTGGAGCTGTAAGTACCCATGTTGTGGACTATCAGAAACAGAGCGTGTGTGGTATTGCATTGTCCAGAGAAAATATTTAAAAAGAAAAGCACCCGTTGCTCTCGCTTCGCCTTTTGTTTACAAAATACACCAACTTATTAACGTGCATGTAAGGAAACAAGACAGATTTGTAGCAAGCAATATATGCTGGCGTATCCAGAACACATTTAAACAGTTTCCCTGAGTTATAGTCAACAGGGACTGTAAAGACAAATAGGCTTGTTTGAACTTGAAAAACATGTACTGGTATCGTCCGCCATTCTTACAAAATCTACAACTGTAAACAATTTTTATCTATACGGCAACACATGACAGTGAGGTTAATCGAACCATTCTTGATATTGACAGCCCTTATATTTTGCCTGCATCTCCATATCTTTTCCTATAGATTCTGCTTCTCACCACGTTCCCGAGGTTCCTTTTTCTTATTTACATTTTTTTTCTGTCACTTCGCTGTGTAAATACGGTATTCTGAAACCAGTCTTGATCTTGATGGTCGTTCTTTACTATCTCTGCATATCTTGTGTTCAAAGGTTTATCATATGGAACATTTTGTTCTCTACTCGCTAGCAATGATAAGGCTGGTCAGAAAATCGATAAACAGGTAGTAGCGGCCGGACAGTTCGCTTGCGGTCGTAAATTTTCCGAAACAGACCGGAAAACCGCTGATTGTTTCGGCAGCTCAATCAATAAAAATCGATATTTGCTTGCGTAATATTAGCCCGAGGATATTAAGATGTTCTGTGTATTACGCTAAAATAGACGGGTCGTACCGATTATACCTCGAACGAGGATGGTGGACCCAATAAGCACAATTACAAACAAAACGCTAAAATAGAAATATTTAATCTTATTGCATTCATCCCAGCTATCTTTTTGTACTATTACATTGTATGTTTAAAAAGCAACTGTTGTAAAACAGAGATTACAGAGAAAGGAAGCAACACTGATTTGAATAATAGAGCTATTATAGATTTATCAGTTTGAGGGGGGAAATGCTTTTTTTCATGAATATGCCCTCGAATTTCATTAACTTTTGTTAAATCTATGCAATGCACAGAGCTATTCGTGTAATAATTGTTGACAGGATCATGCGGACAAACTACAGGAGTAATAAGCTATTAATCTTTATATTGTTGAATTAATTTTATTAAATTGAATCACAGATCATATCAAAGCATCCGCATTTAATGTAATTAAGTGAAGCTTCACAACATAAATCATACACGGCATCACCGTATACACAAAATCTTTTTTCACAGGTGTTACATTTACCTGTTTACGTTAAGTTGAAACAAGTGTGAAATTTAGTCACTTTGCTACAATACAGATATAACTTTAACCAAATGCAGTCCTTTTAATTTACTCATTTAATTTACACATGAATAAAGCATACCGAGACTCGTTCAAAGATTGGTACAATCATTATTCACTTTTTTCCTTTTCATATAAGTTATGCAATCCTTACGTTTTAAAGCAACAATACAATACAAAATCATCACAATTCTAATACGATAGTAATCGACAACTTCCGTGAACATTACGGACGCGACCGATCTGTATTACGATTACATTTTTAACTGACTGTACTTATAAAAAATATTAAAAAGGTAAGCGAAATCCTTCAAATATTTTATTTATTTTCACACCAATTTATAGTTGATATAATTCCCTTGCCGATATCACTGAAGCAAAAACAATCTTATAATTGATGTTCTATGTATGGGTCAAAGTATTGAGACAAATGACCCAAAAAGCTGACTAAAAGTCTTGCAATCCTTAATATTTCATATGGAAAATGCAGTGGTACTTTTTTAATTAAAAAAGGTAAGTGAAATACCAAATTAATCTTTTTGAAATTTACATCATTATAAAGAGGAAAAATAATATTAATTCGTCTGACCGAAGCAAAAACGATTAATTACACGGTTTTTGATTTAATAGGATTAAACCGAAATCTCCCTTCTTTGTTTAATGTGTAAAAGCCGCGTCTAATCGATTATCGGGAAAACATGAAAGTTCCATATGTTCGATAACTTAAGTCTTGAAAGAGTCCGCTGTTGAATGTTATGTTCTATTTTTGTTTTCGCTGTTGCTGTGACCTTAGGTAAAGCATAGCTTGTTTGCTCGGTTTCGAAACCGGTTGGACTTGGGCCCGTATGTAGGTAGATGTATCTGTTTCTAATAGATATGATTCCTTTGTTTCTATAGATGTTTGTACTGGAGATGAACTTGTATAACAAAACCTCGCATCAACTGGTAAGTCATTGTATTTCTTCCCTCGATATGCATATTCATATTTCTGGTATCTCTTTTCTTCATTTTTAAGTGATTTTCTATATCTTCTGTATCGCGAACTGAACACATCTTCATTTTCTGTATTCGCTGTTTTTTCAACGTCCCAATAAATTGTTTTCTTCCTCGGCCTTGCAATACTTTGTCCTATTTCAGGCAATACCTCTAATTCTTAAGGGGGGTCACTGCTGAAATTCATAATAACAAGAAATTTTATTGACCCGTTTTTATGGAGACTAACATATTGCTAGTTAATTTCTGGAAAAATAATGATGGGTCAATGACTAAACTTTTTCGCAATATAAATATTTTGTGATACACTATCAGATAAGGTGCATCATGCAGAATTAGCTAGAATTTTGGTATTATAAACGTTTATGTATGTGGTTTATGCTTCAGAATGGGTATCAATTGTTAATCTCTTCTAATGTAGTATGTCATACTTTAGGATGAAAAATTAGATATAAATTTTATATCCTAACAATTATTATTGTAAGTACAGTTTGAATTAAGTAAATATCTTAAACGGTTTAAAATATTCCTATTGTGCCAAAGTTTACTACTACATAATTGTTTTTTCCAGTTAACTCATCATTTTTTAAATATAACAAATGTAAATTTCTGGAAGTGCAAAAATCCAAAACCTCACCAGTGACCCCCTTAATATGTGCTTATTCGAGCTAAATTTTCACTAGACACATACAATCAACTGTCAAAGGGATTAAAATCGTCTTCTTCCAGGTGTGTGTCTTCCCACAATATTTCTGGTTCTGCCTCGATGTCCTCTTGTCTCATTTCTTCATCTTCGAGTGTTACTATCTTCTCGAGGTTTCCAATATAGGTTTGAACAGCATGATCAAAGACAGGCTTAAAATCTTCTTTGCTGGTAGTGAGGTTCATCTTCGGCATTTTTTCTGTCATATCTGCTATGACTTTTTCGCCTCTTTTAAGACTAATAAAAATAAGAACTTCTTTCTCGGCAGTTGCTGTAGCAAGCTGTCGTTTATGGTCATGCAATTCTTGCGTGAAAGTTGCAAGTTCGTCGCTCATTTTTTTCGAATAATTTCTGTTTGCTTCAAATACTTTATTCATTTCTTCAAGTGCCTTTCTCTGCAGCAAATCAATCGTCTGCTTTAATCCGCTTGTGTATTCTTCCAATTTCTCTGAGTATATATAGTTTTTTCCCTAAATAATCATAATCATTTCAATGCATATGAACAGTACTTGCTGTCTTAACTAAGATGTAAATTTTGAATGAAACAAACGTTAAAAGCGATTAAAACTGCGTGTAAATATCTAGTAGTTCTGTTCACAATAACAACTACTTTAAAGGATGCATTTTACTCACTTTTAATAGCTGAATAAATAAATGCCTTCAGTTAAAGTGGTCATTCACTTGTAATAAACTAATTCTCGTTGCAAACGTATAGAGCGAATGCTAAGTCTATTGATTTAATGAAATTGTATGAATTTTTGCTTTATGAGGACAGTTTTAACAAAACAGTTTACAGTTTAAAAAAAAAACAAACTGCACAAACTGTTTACAATTTTCAAGCATTATCTATTTTTAAGTGACCAGGTTGTATCTGTTTCAGCTTTGTCCCAATTATGTTATCAGTTTGGCAGTTCGATAGTTATTCAGGGGGTAGGACGTTAAGTGGTTGCTGATTCACTTTAAGCGAGATTTTCGGTGTATGATCGCAAAAATGGCGACCAGTCAAAGGTTTTGTTTCAATAATTTTTTTATTCCTCTACCTACGAACTTGAAATAAAAAACCAAGTGAAGCCTATAAACAGAAGAGCCGAATCCGCGTAATCATTTGCCAGAAATATTCATGTAATACTACTTACCAGGTGAAAATGCTAACACGGAGATAAAAAATCAACCGTCAGTCCGCCATTTTTGCGATCATACACCGAAAATCTCGCTTAAAGTGAATCAGCAACCACTTAACGTCCTATCCCCTGGTTATTACACATCTAAAAAAGTAATGGAGAGGGGGTGAAAATTGTAAAATTCAACTTGATCAGCAAGCCGTGTTTCGAAAATATACTTTTTCAGTTTCACTTTTCTTGAAGTAATTAGTATACTCATTTACTTTTCCCTGTTCTAGCGACCAAATGTTTCGATTCATAAAGTAAAAGCGCATTGGATTTAAAAATCAATAACTTCGATGCTTTGTGAATATTATTGAAAAAAGCCCTTTTGAATTTCGTAGAATATAGCGCAGTACTAAATTTCCTACAACTATATGTCATCTGATCTTTTTTTGTCTAATCATTTGTACATTAAACGTTGGTGTTATTAATGCTGAAATACAAACTTATCAAAACGTATATCACTTTTACTTTCGATTTAAAATCATATGTTAAAAACAGTCAAATGATAAAAGGTTTAGAAGTATATATTCAGTAGATCGATGTATGTATTCCTCTTACCTTCTTTATGTAATATCACTACTGTCCTTTGCAATCGTTGGAATGTGTGCACTTTGAAATCGAAAGTAAATTATTGATTGCGGATGAGTTTTACATGAAAGAAATATGAACTGTATTTAGCCCGACTATACATTTTGCACAGTGTGCACTTCTAAAAATAATCAATTTATGTGTAATGTTCTACTAACTTACCAGTTTATGACTTTTTAATTTTCCAGAAAGGTAACGCCTCCCATGTAGGTCGGTCTTGTTTCTGACGAAGGAAGATGCACTATATATACCGGCAATCGGAATACACCAGTCAGTGGGGCGGATCGCATTCCTATTTTTGGCAAAGTAAAGTATTTTTTAAAACAAAACATTAGTTTATACTATATTCTTTTAGCTCGATTGTGAAGAAAGCTTGTAGCTTATCGAGTCACTCTCGAGTCCGCTTCCTGGAAAAACCAGTACTGGTGTCATATGAGGAGGTACGGTCGTGACCTTGGTGGGGCTCGAACCAGCAACCTCTGGGATGAGCGGCCGACACCTAAACCTCTACACCACCGCTCCCCTTGTGTGTCCCAAATTCTTCCTTCCCATACTAGAAGTCAGTCTACTGGTTCTCGAGAGATAGTATTACAGAAATGTTTAATAGTGCTGAATGTGATAGTTCCCTCAGTGCCAGTTTAAACATATTTTATTGCAAAATATTTTGCATGTTCAAGAAAGTACAAGTTTTCAATTGGGAAGTCAGTGCCATGCGTAGACGCGAACAACTAACGCTTATCATCACAAACATCACGGTCTTAGCATGACATTACACACATCAATGAAAACTTCTGTAGGCCTCTGCCAGGACATGTCTTATGTTAACTGTCTCATTCAGTCCGTCAGAAGAGAAGAATACTGTAAAAATGCAGCAATGTTGTCTGCCTCTTTTGTTTGTCTTACATGACTTGGTATTTTTTTCATGAAAGTCATCGAGAAAGTACAGTCAACTTCTGAAGGCTTCACCTCCCAAACTGTGGCCCAGACAGCCTAAATACCAATGTAGCCTCCGTAACGATAGCCCCGTGCGCATCAGGATCAGAGAGTACCATATTCGATCCCAACCAGTGACATGGAGATAGTGCCCTTAGGCAAAACACAATAATTTCACGGTCTCTCTTTGTCTCTCTTTCTCTCTCTGTCTTCGATGTTGATCACATCTGGAGTGAGTCTCAAGAGCGATTGATGTATGTTGTATCACTCGACTGGATTTCGCATCCACTCTATCACGAAAAAAACCCACACTAGTTTAGGGCATTTGTCCAAGAAACCTATCGCTATGAATGACATAAGATGTGTAAAAGCGTAAAACTGACTGTACAATATATATTTGAGAGTTACAATCTCTATCCTGCAATGCTCAGACTAACGTGGATGGGTTTAAAACGAATGGCACCTCTAGATGTTTTCTTCCATGCATGGGTCCGGTTGTAAAAGTTGGTGTTAATTTTCGTATTTTGCATTGAAACAGAAACACACATACGAGTAAGCTACACTAAACAATGAAGGTACTGAAGTAGAAGAGCTAAATTCAACTATAAGCCAAAGCTAACTTTCAAGACTCCTAATTAGAAAGTGACAATTTCCCATCTTCCTATAGCCAAATATGTATATTCACTGTTTGTATAATGGGCTTCCCTTCTTAGTTTGGAATCACGCGCCACAGGATGATTACGTTAACAGACTATGTACACATATTTTAAGATACTCGTAACTATGCAATGGCAGTATTCGGGGAGGGAGGGGTCAGACTACCACACTCCTTCATCCCAGGGTTTGGGCCGCGGGAGTTTAAGGTCTTCATAGTACATTGTGTATATTAGTTTGTGCTCCCATCCGATGCAAAAAAGTAACATTATGTCTAAGGTTTGTCCATTTATTATTTTAACTACTACTTCATAAGTAGTAGAGCTACATCAAAGATCTACAGGCATATAAAACTTGTGACCTTAACAATTCAAATAACTAAAAATGAACATTATAATCTTAAATCGATTCTTAAAAGTCACATTGCAATTTATTTTGATAAAAGATCTGCTAATATTAATATTCCAATGATGCTGTGTATCTTTATTGATCACCGAGGCATATTCGATACCTAAATTAGCCTTGAAATAACAATTAATGTATCATAATATTATATAATAATTTAATTGCATATCCGGCTACAAACATATAATGCAGCCGACTCAAACGGTTAGAAACCGGTCTGATGTCATCAGGGCGGGCGCGTTCAGAAACGAGTATGCCCATAGTGTTACGCGGGCACCTGCAAGTATTCAAAAGGGTATCCGATTGGTTAATTTCATATATAGATAAAATAAAGGAAGTGAAATATTTTGCTTATTCATGAACAACAAATAAAAGTTAACAAGCTAGTTTGCGATCCGTTTTCACTATATTTTAGACGGATTTGAGCCACTTGACACTTGTTATTTTAATACTCGAACCAGCTAATACACCACGCTGTATGTTCACCTTTATTAAAACAGTTTCCAACAACAACAGATAGTTTATAAATTTAATAGTTCGTACTTCAACAAACATAAATCTGATACACTTGTTTGTGCAAAAATTAAGATTATTAAGATTGGGTTTTGTTGGCCGCTCGAAGCAATAACTAACTTCAACCGAAAGGAGACCAGGCGCGCCACGACAATACCACGTAAACTAAAAACTAAACTTAACATTGCAATAAAAAATGTACTTAAGGTATACTTGAGACAACATTAACACCACATTCACTGAACATGCAGTGTAGCACCGTGTAACCCTGTAGCACCGAGAACGTGACAGATGTACCCGAGTACACTGATACCAGATGGCAATGCACTGCAACGACGGAGCCAGTGGTTTCACATGATAGCCACCAGCCTTTGCCGTGTATCAAGAAACAACTGGCAACCACCATGCGAACCACTGCGTAAAGGTAAGTTCAGAGTTGCATGCAAATGGGGTTGAGAACGCAGTATATACAGTATATACAGCAATACAGCAATACCAACTAGATTTCTCCAAACACTAGGGCAGAACCTATTCAACCCCAGCCACCTGGCCACGAACTTGATTTGAAAGCAACACGCCAAAGTATGGTGCATGTAACAATATGATTTGAAAGAAACACGCCAAAATACGGTGCATTTAACCGGACTTTAACAAAACAACTAACTTCATACATTTGTAGTATAATTTTGTCGCGCCTGATCGCCTTTCGCTTTGCACTTATAGAATTTTTCGCCACAATAAATCCTCATTTATCCCCCAAAATTCTATTTATATTGAAGACGCAACAAAATATCGAAGTTTTGCTCTAACTAAACCTTTACTTTCTTAAGTTTCTAACGACAGAGTCACGGATATAATCCAAATAGAATTCCAGACCGACCAAGTTTAAGTGGACACCATCGTTCCGAAAAAAAAAATGTGCTGTAGCCGCATCAATCTCAGGACTGATGACGTCACTTCTCCCTGAAGATGTAACAATTTTTCTTGCTATTCTGTTAAAGCGTTTACGCTTTTTTTTCTATTGGTTTAGTGCCCCCTCCCCCCCCCCCCCGCCGCCAGTGAGCCAGACCATATTTTCCTTTGTAGTATGTCAATCCAGACAAATTTAGCTTCCGGGAATGCATCGCGAAAGTATTCTCTCTCAATTTCCATAATTCGTCTGATTTCCAGGGTTTTTTCATGTACTAAATCATTGCCCCCAAGATTATGAATATTAAAGAAGGAGGAGACGAAAGAGTCTCTACTGAATGGCGTAAACCTCTCCAACGCAGGCCACGTACGCCCCACCTCGCAATGGACGCGCTTCAAGACCCAGGTTGGCTTTCCCACTGGACTTTGCGTGTTTTCCCGCCCAGTATGGGATTGAATCTCCCAACACCCACATATCTAGATGTAAAAGGAAATGAACGTTTATAAACTTAATCGGTCTGTATTTAAGTATTTTCATCAACATAATGCAAAACCTTATCACATGTTCATTAAAACAAAGCCCTATATCTATCAACGTATGTAGAGGTTAACACAACTAGAAGACCATCTACCAAGTTTCATTATAGCCTCTGAAGGGTAACCTTCGGAGGCAAGATCGGTGGCTCTACCTATCCTTAAGCTGTGAGTTTTATAGTTTGAGCATGGCAAACCTGACCTACGAATTGATTTCGACAACACCGCCGCAAACTGAGCCCTAGTAACTGCCGTACCATCACGGTGACAGAACAGTGGAAACTGAACTCCTGGTCTTACTGCAATAAATTCAATAATCGCAGACACAGGACAAGAACTATTTCCTTGTTTTGATATCTTTAAGAAAACAGGTTTTCCGTTCTGATTAGTTTTAAAAGTGCACAGACGGAGAACTAAATAACTTTTATCATTGGCGAAATTTAAATCGCTCAAGCGAAATGCATTCCCCAGTATATGTTTATTTGTGGCCAATAACTCGCTGACCCGGAAGAGACCATGATATGCCAACGTAAAAAGTGATTTAAATAATTTAACTTCATAACTATTGTAGCATACCCGTGATAAGGCATTACAAACTGCCAATAATATGGATTTTGTAAGCGGAGCCCGGTTGTCACGTGAAATTCGGCTTCTATGGCAGCCTTCAAGCAGTTTTTTAATTACAAATATCTTACTTATAAATCGTTAAATCCATGCAGTTTGTGATAAAAATTGATTCCCGCTATATATGTTCAGACAGATTTCGGAGACATTCCTTTCTCGAAGCAGTAGGACATAAATAAAATAATATGTTGCACAGGAACAGGAAATAATTTTGAAAACCCGTATAAGGAACGGAAATTTTCAAGGGCGTTTGCAGCAGTGTTGTAAGTTGCGTTAGAGTTATAGGCTAAACCCGCTTGGAGAAGCTGCCCAGCTCTACACTGAAGATGTTCCACAGAAAGCTGGGAACCGGACATGGGACTAAATCCGCGCCTGGGGCTAACTCTCTGAATCTGTGTAGCTGTAAACGAGACAAGGCATCACAGATTTCGTTTTGATGGCCCGGTATATGAGCAGCTTTTAGCAAAATATCCAGCTTTAAACAAAGTAGGGTTAATATCCTAACAAGGCACATAACTGCGTCTGACTTTGATGTAAGTTTGTTTAAGATACATGTATATACAACGGCTAAATTATCGCAGTTAAACCTAATCTTCTTATTTGTTAGCTTCTCGCCCCAAATAAACAATGCCACTAGTATGGGAAATAACTCTAGAACTGTTATATCAGAGGTAATACCGGTTGCAAGCCAAGAATCTGGCCATTTGGCTTGACACCAGTGACCTTGAAAGAATATGCCAAACCCCAGGTTATCTCCCCCTGCGCTATCAGAAAACAATTGAACGTCTTCATTTGATACCCAGTACTGATCATGAAAAACTGAGACTCCATTAAAATTTTCTAAAAACAGTAGCCACATCCGTAAATCTAACCGAATATCTGACTTTATTCTGACATGGTGAAAAGGTTTTGACAGGCCACAGGTCGAATTTATCAAGCGGCGAATAAAAGGTCTACCCATAGGTATTGCTCGACAGAACTGCCAACTAGAGACTAGATTTTCTTCAACGTTGTTTTTGGATGCTCTAAAAATTGTTTGATTTTCTCAACAACCTCGTATATTTTTTGCTTTGGGATTCGAACTACCATTTTATCAGCGTCCAGTTCCAATCCTAAGAAAACCAAAATTTCTGTCGGGCCCTCAGTTTTTTCCTCCGTCAGTGGCACGCCTAGTTCGGACATAACATCCCTGAAAGTTTGAAGCGCTTGTGTGCATGATGCAACCGTTTTATCTCCGCCCAAAAATCATGTAGATAATGTATCAGTTTCCCAGACTTTAATTTTAATTTCACAGAAAATTATAAAAATCTTGAGAATCGTTCAAATGTAATGCAGCTTATGGATGCGCCAAATGGCAGAGCTTTGTCAAAATGGAAATAATCGTCGAAAGAAAAACCTAAAAGTTCAAAATCGGAAGGTTTGATTGGAACAAGCTGGTATGCGCTTTTGATGTCCGCTTTAAATAATTTGCAATTTCGTCCTAATTGTTGAACTAAATTCACTGCCTCATCGAAACTCGTGTACTAGACAGAGCAGACGACAGGATCGATGTAATCGTTTACTGAATCACCGGCGGGATGAGACAAATGGTGGATCATTCTATATTCTCCCGGTGTTTTCTTTGGGAATAGACCTATCGGGGAGACTTTAAGATTTGGTAACGGTCTTTCTTTGAATGGACCAGCTACCCGGCCCGCCTGAATTTCTTTTTTGATTTGTGCTTTTATGATATCAGGATTCAAAGAAGTTGAGCGGAAATGTTTGGAATCCCGTGGCAGTGTACGAGGACCTGTGTACTGAACCGGGAAGCCGTACAAAACCCATCTAACAAAAATTTTGCTTCTATTTTGTTATAAAATTGTAAGTAATTTTGAATGGAAGTAACATTGACAGGCGAGCTAGCCAAACCATGAATATCCCAGTTACATGGAACGGTAGAATCTGATATGCGAGTGTTTTCGCTAGTATGGCCTCTGGCCCCTGCCTGTACCTCTTCGGGCAAAGGGTCTGCCTCGAAACCCTTTTTGAAATTGACCTGTAGCGTGACTAACTTGTGAAGTTTGAGTTTTCTCCCCTCCTTTTAATTTAGGGCAGGCGACTACCGGGTGAGTCGCTGAGCACTAAGAGCAGACGTGCGGGAATTTACAATTTTGCCATAATATTATTATGCAGTTACCGCTGTTGAATTCGTTACACGTGTACTGACCTGGAATTGTGACAGAAGTACTTAGTAGCGTAGGAAGACTGACTCGGATTTTGCATGCATCGCCACCACAACTCGTTGTTAATACGTGCCCAAGACGTTGGGGAAATTGCTTGACGAAGGCGAAATTGCTCGTCATAAATTCTCCAACCGAAGGGGGCCCCAGGCCAGAGAGCGGCTTCCCTTATATTAAACATATAAAGTCTGTCCCATCCCACTGTGGGACCTCAACTTTGACCTACACTAAAAAAAATCGAATGTTTTTTGAACATTGAATACCCGTGTTGTGATCTAGAAAAAAGTCACCCTCGAGAATTTCAATCGTTTTTGCATCAGTTGGCTTGTTTTCTCATATCGCTGCTTTAAAATTTCTCTATGGGAAAACGCTATTGTTTACATGGACGCCATTTTGGAGATTTTTCGGGAAGCCTTGCACTTTTTCCTTGAATTTATTAGGGGGTGTATCAAAACTTTCGAAAAATTAATTGAAACACTAAATCAAGCAAATTAAGCGATTTGCCGTGGAATTTGGACTAGAAACAGACTCAATAATCATATTACCTCCCAACAAATGAAATATAAATCTTTACTTACGTTTTACATATATTTATTTTCCGTAATATCACAATCCTAGAAGATTGTAATTTAATCCTTATGTTTATGTTCAACACGATCCTCGCATATTTAAATTGTTTACACAGAGTCTCAGTCTGATATGAGTGATGTCTTGTCAGGCGAAGTACGGGACATGTATGGTCTGCACATGTGTTCGTACGGTGCACGTACGGTGTCCGCACGGTGTCCGATCGGCAAGAATATACTAGTTCAGCGATATCTGAAAATTTCTCTTTTTTTACTATAATCGTCAAGGATGTCGTATCGAGCCCTTACGACGAACGTAACAACCTGCGGGCCTCATGCGGTCATCGCAAGATCCCCACCCGGTGTCCGTTGTACCGTACGAACGTCTTACGTTGAACGTGCTACTCTCCTATGACAGTCGTGCGAGCATCGGCAAGCTTTTACGGGCCTTGCGGTGTTCCAAATCCGCAGGGACATCGTACGATGCCCGTTTAAGCTGTATCGTGGCCGTTGCGGTGCTTTTGCGGGGCCCTTGCGAGCTGCTCGATCCAGACATTAAACAATTATATGAGCTCGGCCAGAACTCGGGAGCTCGGTGAAATATTGTCACCAAGTTCCCGAGTCCTCTTCGAGTTAAAAAAGTCTTTACGATGCTCGCAAGAGTCTACGATGTCCGCACGTTTGATTTTGCAAAATTTCGAAGTACGAAGCTAAGTAGAGTTAATGTGACCACGGTATAACGCATCCTATCATGCCACATCAACAGAATGCATGGGTCACTATGTCTGTAGATGATTAATTTAGCACCCTAAATGGGAGAGACCGTGTTTGCAAACAAAACGCAGTATTACAATATTTTTATTGATAAGGTATTCATGACTCGGATATGCAGAAGCCGATAGTCCGTTATTGTACTGTTGGTGGTGTTTTTTAACTTCAACATTTTTTTGAAGTTTTATAAAAGACCCCTAATTGAAAGCTGATAAAACAAGCAATGTATTCAGTACTTTAAATTTTAGTTAAAATTCAAAATAAAAAAATCGCGAATGCATGTTGAGGATTCTGTCTGCCAGTGTAATTAGCGCATTGTTAATTTTGAGTAAGTCCCTGACGCGGGCGCCGCCATATTGAAACAGCGACGTTATGACGTTTGCATTACGCTCTATGGGAAAAATATGAAAAATACGATTTATGACATCAACATCAAATAAAAAGAAAAAACAAAAAATATGTCTAGAGATATCGTTGTTCTACTTTGAAAAGTGTAAGTGCTAGCAAATATTTGTGTAAAATAGATCAGCAATCAAGGTCTCAAAATTAGGTGGGACAGACTTTAGTGCAACATCTCGTACACTTTGTCTGCACGAGTTGATAAATAAATGGACATGTAAACAATAAACGAATTCGTCCACTTTTCAATGTTCATAACTTTGTCCTTACATTCTTTATGTGACCTTCCGAATTTAGGCGAAAAACGGTACCTGAGCAAAATTTAGATAGTTCTACAGCACCCTTGAGTAAAAGAGCCAAATTGACGTATTCCCCCTTGCAAATCTGTTGTTTTAAAGAAGCCGGGACATGTGCCGCTAAATCATCATCGGCCAATCGGACCACATTTGCATGCAAATCATTGCCCCCAAGATGACAAATGGAATTATCCCTAGAATTTTGCAAATTATTCAAATTCACGTCGCCACACCCCGTATGATTTTGAGAACGAAAATTATCAGTATTTGTATCTCTAGGAATAATTCGTGAATCATTTAAAATATGTTCGAAATCAATAGTGTTCAACTCACCAGCATTCTGTAGCAAACGGTCATCCACGAGCTCATCCAAAACTCCGGCTGCCCTCTTTTGGCCCCTTTGGGTCCTACGGTTTCCATTCGGCAGGTCGTTCTGCTGCTCGTCGTTTTCTTGTGGACGGCACAGGTGACCGGCGCGGGGTTTGGACCCCCATCCCCCAGAGGCCCCTCTACAACCCTGGTACCCCATATACTGATATATCAAAACAAAATAATAAAAAAAAATAATAATTTTTTCACTATATACATATAGTAGTAAAGGTATAGCACTATCGGGTCCGGAAATCACGAAAATATACACTGACCTTATTCAACAAGGCCGTGTGTTCATAATTTCAAACCGATTTTCAAAAACTTGGTCTTGTTCAACGAAGAAATAAATACTCTGTAACATTTTGCATATATTTGGTCCATAAATAGCTCTCGCAAAATGCAGCGAGCCAACAAACTTGTAAATTTCAGTTTACACTACAATGTGACCGCTGTTACATTACGTTCGATTCAGTACACAATTTCATAACACTTCGTGATTCCCAACCCAGACCAACGTAAATCAAAAGAAAATCACCTTTGAAAATACTTACCATCGACGAATTTAATGAAAGCGATGTTTACAACACACTACGTATCCATTATTTACAATCCTTGTTTCTTTGAATACTGCGCGGCCATGATGACAGCATTGACCCGGATAGCATTGTATAAACTCCGTACAATCACGTTTTGAAAACATATCTTTTAATTATTACAAATTTGTCTCTTTTTTCTTTCTCATAAAGTAAATACTAGTTACTTTATATAATATTTTAGTATATTTTTCATGTTACTTGGTATTTATTAAAAGATTTGTTTGCAAAACGAAATTGTACGGAGTTTATACAAGTCCTTCCGGGTCACCGCTGTCATCATGGCCGCGTAGTATTCAACTTGATCAGGATTGTAAACAAGTGACACTTAGTACGTTGTATACCTAAGTGATGTTAAATTCGTAGATGGTAAGTATTTTCAAAGCTGATTTTCTTTTGATTTACGTCGGTCTGGATTGGGAATCACGAAGTGTTATGAAATTGTGTACTGAATCGAACGTAATGTAACAGCGGTCACATTGTAGTGTAAACTGAAATTTACAAGTTTGTTGGCTCGCTGCATTTTGCGAGAGCTATTTATGGACCAAATATATGCAAAATGTTACAGAGTATTTATTTCTTCGTTGAACAAGACCAAGTTTTTGAAAATCGGTCTGAAATTATGAACACACGGCCTTGTTGAATAAGGTCAGTGTATATTTTCGTGATTTCCGGACCCGATAGTGCTATACCTTTACTACTATATGTATATAGTGAAAAAAATTTTTTATTTTTTTATTATTTTGTTTTGATATATCAGTATATGGGGTACCAGGGTTGTAGAGGGGCCTCTGGGGGATGGGGGTCAAAACTCCGCGCCGGCCACCTGTGGTGGACGGTCAATCGGCGGTATCGCTTCTTGACGAACCACAGGCTGACGGCGATTTTGGCCCCTGTGAAAAACAAAAATAATATCAAACAGGGAATGCCACGTACCAAAAACGCAGCCTCCCCAAAACGAACCCCACAGCACTCAGAAGCGCACACCACCAACACACACACCCACGCACACACACACGACACACAACCACGCACACACACCCTACGGTTTCCATTCGGCTGGTCATTTTGTTGCTCGTCGTTTTCTTGTGGACGGTGATTAGGAGCAGCGTTCCTTGGGGGTAAAACTCGTCGTTGCTGAGCCCCATGTTGAATGTTGGCATTCGCAGCTAGCCTACGTCTGGCAGGTATCCGCCTCTGACCTCTACGTGGCATGTTGTCGGCTGTTTCAATGCGACCTTCAAATGTGTACGTGTCAAAGAAAGTTTCAGTTGAGTGTATCGGTTGACGACTTTGAAAACTGAACATACAGCACGGGATTTGCGTATTTATACGGCTATGCAATGTACACGTCACATGATATTGGTTTCAAGATTAGTGGGTTATTTAATAGAAAAAACAAAAATAATATAATAGGCCAAGTAAAGGAAAGAAGTGGAGCCAGTCATTGCCTAGCGACAAAACGGGGCTGTTGATTCTCGAAAATAAAGCAAATTATTCTTAGTCAAAATAATTTTTATTATTTTTATATTTTTTGTGCATTTTTGTGCATGTAAAAACAGCTGTTTTATGTGAATATTGAAATACGCCTTGGAAGTTAGAATATACTCAGTTGGAACAGAAATTGTGCGCTTTTTGTTAGCTCACCTGGCTTTGCCATAGTGAGCTTTGTCCGTCGTCCGTCACCATTTTGATTCAAACGACATCTCCTCTGAAACCACTGGGCCAATGTTGATGCAACTTCACAAGGGTCTTCTTTGCATGAAACTCTACCCAAAAAATGTTCAAAGAATTCCATCCATGCAGAACTCTGGTTGCTACAGCAACAAATAAGAAAAACTTTAAAAGCACAATGCCTAGAGCTTAAAGCTGCTCGCTCTCAATTACCGTTGAAAAAAATTTTTTTTTTAATTGATATACTTATTCATAAACATAAAATGAAAAGCTAGAATCAAAAATAAGCAAAAATCTATGTAGGAATTTGCAGAAATCGATTAAAAATGTCGGTTGCACGGCACCGTTAGTCTATATGCTTTATATTAAAATTTCAAAAGCGCTTTTTAGTTTGGTAGCATTTTATTTTTTTAAATTTAGAGATATACCTGACTGGAATTTTTATTGGTGCACTTTTATATGACTATATGTTCTTAAATACGTTATTTACAAACAGTTTGAAGAACTTGTTTTTTTAACCAAAAACTGAGAGCAAGCAGCTTTAAATATTTTGAATGAAGCATTGTCTAGTGGACCTCTACCAAGATTGTTCAAATAATGACCCCCAGGTCAAAATTGGCCCTGCCCGGGGGTTACTTGGTTTAACATAGGCTTAAATAGGAATCTTTTTTAAAATATTCTTCTCTGAAACCACAAGGCCTAGAGCTAACATAATTGGCATATAGCATTGCCTAGTGGACCTTTACTAAGATTGTCCCAATTATAACCACCGGGTCAAAATTGACCCCGTCCGGGGGTTACTTAGTTTTACATAGGCTTATATAGGAAAAACTTTAAAAATCTTCTCTGAAACCACAAGAGCTAGAGTTAACATATTTGGCATGTAGCATTGTCTAGTAGACCTTTACCAAGATTGTCCAAATTATGTTCCCAGGTCAAAATTGACACCTCCAGCAGGGAGTCACTTGATTTTACATAGGCTTATACAGGAAAAACTTTAAAAATCTTCTCTTAAACCACAAGGCCTAGAGCTTTAGATATTTTGAAAGTAACATTGTCTAGTGGACTTTTACCAAGATTGTTCAAACCATGACCCCCCGGGTCTAAATGAACACTTCCAGGGGTGGGGGGGGGGGGTCACTTAATTTTGCATAGGCTTATATAGCGAAAACTTAAAAAATAACACAAGGTCTACAGACAGAGCTTAGTTATTTGGAATGTTACTAAGCATTGTGTAGTGGATCTCTACGAATGACCCCCTGTATTATAGCTAATGGTAGTCAGGTGAGCGATAAAGGGCCTCTTTGTTTAAAATATCTTCAGTTTGATCAAACGTATCGGTATCACATTTGGAACACTACCCGTATTGTTGAAGCAGTTTGCAAATTTCCTCGTGACGAGAAATTATGCGCAAATCCTTGAACCGCTAGCCTCCGAAGAATCAGAAAAACTGTAAGAGAAAATCACTTCTCTGATGTTTATCTGTCCATTTGTCTATGCTGAACGCATAGAAATACCTTATTGTTTATTACGGTTTATTCCTCTAAAAGATTTACTTCGGATTTTGTACACAAATACACAAGGAGAGGCGCAGAAGAAAAACACTGGAAGCATAACCCTGGTATCAGTATTTGTAAATTATTTCTTTTTTGCCAAACCCTTTTATCCATTCAATATCTCAGTCACCAGTGGATAAAATTTAATGAAACTTTACATTGTACAACGGATAACCATCTAAAGAAACGAATCTCATGTGATACTTTCTACATTATCTACCTCTGTACATGTGTGTTTATTATTTTAAGGTCCATCTTCCTCATTCGAGGTAT
The DNA here is from genome assembly GCA_022818135.1 of Saxidomus purpurata. NCBI lineage: Eukaryota > Metazoa > Mollusca > Bivalvia > Venerida > Veneridae > Saxidomus > Saxidomus purpurata. Next base: position 1,597,498 of record JAFMSR010000001.1, on the reverse strand, counting down.
ATGGTTGATGAGACCTTATCTCTGTATAATTATTTGTCAAGGTCATATCCTGAAAGCTATCAATGACAGTACAGAAAACGATTGGCGATAAAGAAAGTACTGAGAGACCTGTGAAGTCTGCAGGAGTCTGGCGATATAATCGTAGGACCATTTACCCCTAGTGTGTCATTGACCTTTGTCGTCATGATATGAACATTTGACCAAAGTTTGATGAAAATCCTAAAAAGGGTTAAGGAGACATAGTCCGATGACCTTTGACCCTTTAGTGTGTCCTTGAGCCAAACATGGGCAGATCAATTACATATTCCCCAATGATATTAACAGTTTCCCAGATTTCAAAGAAAATCAGTCAAAAGGCTTGGGAGATCTAGGAAAATGACCTTTACCTTGAACAGGCTTGTTATGCATGTGAACACTAATCATGGCTCAAGTTTTTAAAAAGTCGCTCTGGGAATTGAGGATCTTCGATACGACCTGGGCATTGAGCAGGCAATTGTGAAAGTTATTTTAAGATTAGTTTATGCATACATGTACAAGTTACAGCCCAGACACGAAGTACTGGTACATGTATACAACCCTGCATCACGTTTTGAGCCCGAAGTGTGACATTGACCTTTAAATGATAAGGCTCTATACCAAGTGCTTATATTAAGGCATTTTTGTTCAGAGCCTTGCCTATAATAATCCTGTTTTAATCCCAGAAGACCCAATTTCAATCTCAAACAAGAATGTGCACCAAGAAAACCTTTTTTAAATTCTAAATCAGTTTAAGGATGAGTTGAGAATTACCAATTTGCCATCTCGAGTGGTTTTTCTCCTTTTTGGTACCATTGTCCATTTTGGCTCCAGATCGGCGATAAAGAAAGTACTGAGAGACCTGTGAAGTCTGCAGGAGTCATAACTATGTGTTAAGTAATTATATACCTTTGTAAAACTTGTCTGGCAGCAGGCGAAATGAAACACCCTTGCATTTTGTTAGGAGTCCTGAAAACTTACTGCGTTTTAAATAATTTCTCTACGAGGAATAGCGTAGATGCTTTGACGAAGTTGTATTATACTTCACTGGGGTGTTCTTATGCTCGAACGACTATCTGCATTTAATTGAACGGAACAAGATTAAGATATCAATGTTTTATTGACTATTGAAATATATACAAAACTGAACACCACTGTTATCTCCAGAAGACAAGTATGTTTCTATTAAATGACTGTCTATGAAACAATTGCTCGTTGAATACAAAGAACTACTTAATAGAAAAATAGTCTACACATAGCAATAAAGAATATGTCATTACAAGTATACATATGAATGAAGAAACAATAGCTAAATCTGTTATCTATCTAAATATCTTCCTATGTTAAACTACTTCATCTTTAAAACTGCAATTCTTCATAGTCCTCTTGAGTGTCCGTGGGTAGTGCAGGGCAATCCCGTGTGTTGTCAGACGTTGAACTGATAGATTAAAACAGAAAAGCATTAACTACAACAGCTATTTATTAAAGTTACCATTTCTTAGAGGCAATATATTTATTACTTAAAAACGAACTTTTGTTACACTGTTTAATCTTACTGACTCGACAGTATTTTTTGCATAGACAAATTATTGTTAACGGATTTATAGTCAAATATATATATTCTATATTTTAAAAGATTCGTTAAGGTAGCTTTATTTTGACATTACATTTTCACGAGAAATAATGACAACTCTGATACAGCAGAAGATCGTAAATGATTTGAAAATTAACATTTTTAGACTAAAAGATACACATTTCGTTATTTACCTGGCACATCCCTTGGTCTCTGCAAGTTAAAACAAAAAGAAGGTAACATAATATCATCGTTCTTTACGTATACAATAAATAAATAAGCCTTTTTATCAATCAAAGTGAACAAAAATGACATGCTACTACTGCGTTAAAAAGATTAAAAAATCTTTCATACATTATAATACATTATGTTTATAAAACTTACTATGGTTTCGTTTAATCTTGACAATAAGGACTATAATCACTCCGGCAAGTATGAACACCACCACACCTAAAAAGATGGCTGTGTACATCAACAAAGATTGGTGTTTGCCTTCCAAAGCTTTACTGCTAAAAGGTATTGTGGAGTTTTGTATCGAGGTACTTGTGCCTGGAAATAAAATAAACGTGTTGGTTTTAGAACTTTAGCGTCGTGTGGTAAAAACAAGGGGAAACGTTGTAAATGATTTATGAAGTATTTAAAAAAGACATTTAATTGTTTAGGTAAAATATTTAAAAACAATAATATTCTGTAACAGTGGTATTGATAAGCTGACCGAGAACATCAAATTAGAAAATTACAAGCAAAAAGGTTTATCTGGAGAAGTGTAGCTTAATGCAAATAAATATATCAAGCTTCGTGCTGACAGAACATTTTTCATGCTAAACTGAGTTTTAGCACAAAGCGATATTAACTTCTAGCACCTCGAACTATAAAAAAAATAAAAATTTTAAATGTAATTTAAAGTTGCTCGCTCTCAGATTTTGGTAAAAAATAAAGTTCTTCAAACAGTATGAAAGTAACGTGTTTTAGACCATATAGTCATATAAAAAGTTTCCAGTATAAATTCCCGTAAAGTATACCTGTTGATTTTAAAAATAAAACGCTACCCAAAAATAAAGCGTTGCAAACGCTTTTGAAATTTCAATAAAAACAAATAGTGTAGCGATGCCGTAAAACCAGCATTTTCAATGGATGTTTGCAAAATATTTTCCCGGCAAATGAGAGAGAGCAGCTTTAAACATTTCCGGATAACTTGTTTGACATACATTTTATGAAGAATTTAGGTAAATTATCCAACGTCTGAGCATGAAACTCAACTGGGCACGAGAAAGCTTTATAACCACAGGGACATACTGGTTATTAAAAAAAAAGGCTATAGTATTTATAAAGAATGATGATGTGACAAGGAGTTTGTTACTTTGGGCACGGTATTTCCAGGGTTAATACGACCAGCATTCTAAGTTTGCTTATACCAATCAAGGCAAGACATATATTTTTCATATAAAGAATCGTCATGGGAAGGAAGGACGGGTACCTTCTGCCATCTGTATGGTCAAAGAAATTGTCCCGCCCTCACCATCCTCACCCATTGTAGTCATGCAAACCTGACCTAGATAATAGTTCCCGAATGACACTTTTTAACTCAACTTATATTGAAAGGAATGTATAGTTTTCATGTTTACTTGATATATACGTGACAACGGTCGTGGATCTCACGGTGCCCGCAGATGGAATATTGGACGCTTCACAACGAAATGTCACTGAAGATAGCGAAGTATCGTTCAGAACGTAGTTCAAGACGCTGACAGTCTGCGACAGGTTAGTCTGACTGTCGAAGTAATGGGTATCGTCGTAAGACGAAACCAAACGTTTGTTATCGATGAACCATTCTACAGTCGGAATAGGGTCACTATAGGACGTTCTGCAAGATAAATGTGCCGTCTGTCCATAGGTCAAGATTCGGTTGCTTAGATGTATAGACGCAACTTGAACTGGAACTGAAATTCATGAAACAACATCTTAACGTTACATTCCAAAAGTGTTTGAGAAAACAAAACTTATGTAAAATAACGCTGTTCTGGAGTTGTAACAAAACTTTCAAACATTTAATTGCGTATACACCAGTAAAACATTTCATCATGATTAAATTTATGCAACCTGATTACTGTTCCTTCTATTTTACTACAAATTGGAAAAAAGTGTCGGACAGAAAAATGATTTTTTTTCTGTTCTAAGAATTCTACTTTTAAACAGTTGTTCTCTTTTTATGGACCTTAATCAAGAGAGTTCTTCTAACAATATAATTCAAAATATAGTGAGATGGTCATAATAAAGCATAAAATTCAATACCTCCAACGTTAATTGTTCCCATTTTATAAATACCACTAACCACTCCATATGTACGTTCAAGACGACAATACACGCTGGTACTATTATGTTTACTGACATTTGGAATGAATGTTAGTGTAGATATGGTTGTGTATTCCCCCTCGTCACTGATCTGATATGTGTTTGTAACAGAGGAATCCTGGATCGGACCCCATGTGATAACCTGCATTGGGATAGACGGTCCGGCTTTACAGATCAGAACCGTGTCAAAGCCTTGTGGAACGATCATTTTAGAAACAGTGTAGGAGGTGTTTAAGAATTGCAGAGTACCCATTCCTGTAAATAAAATCGATTTCAATCATTGAATAAATTGTTTCGTTCATTTTTTATTATCTTTTTCAGCAAATAGTAAGCGGGCAAGTGTTCAAAGTTTCAAACCAGACACGAAGTGCTGGCGGACAGACGGACATACCGATGGAACTGGGTAAACCTATAGTCCCAAACGATCTTCGATCGGTTGAGGACTTATAGAATGAAATGAAACGAAACCACTACTTGATAGTTTTATTTCTAGTAGGGTACATTTGTTACAACCACGTACTTCTGATATCAATATGAAATTAATGACAACTGGCGTAAGTCAATCATTTGCACCGTTACAAAAGTTAATATACCAATTTCTCCACAAACAAGGTAAGCCGCTGAATTAGCATCGTTGAAGTCCCGTTTAGAATCTACGAGACCAGAATCTGTCACGGTGAACTGACAATGTCCAATATTTGCTTCATGACCATCGCATTTGACATATGTTAACATCTGAGCGTTCTTGAAACGTACATCTCCGTCTGACACTCGATACACTTTTCTGCGATTATTTACATATACAACAACACTTTTAATTTAGAAAATAAGGAAATCACATTGCATCTTAATCATATTACGGTTCTTTAATTGTTTATGTTGTAGCTCTTAGTCAACACTTTTACTGTGTAAAGCTACGGTGTCCTGCGTTGAAACTGCTTAACACTGCCTGATCGCTGAAATAATCTATTAGCTTTAGTAAATGGCTTTAAATATTAAATGTTCCATGTGTTACATATCTTGTTTGATATACAATAATAAATTAAATTAAACAAAATGCAGCTTTACCTTGCTATGTTGTTTTGGACTCCCAGTTGACGACAAAGGACTGACGATACAACAGGGGTAAGACTATTGTATTTAACATTAATCCACGCATTTTCATAGCGAATCTGGATAATACCGTCCTTTAGATTCTTACTTACCACAGGATTTTTCAGCCTGAGCTCAAGGTCGTCTGAAAAAGGTATTTATAAACTATCAGCCAGCAGATAGATAGGTTAAACTCACATATTTACATACAGGTTAATTCAATAAATTAGTAAAACGTTATTTCATTATAACATTAATAAGCATTTAGGGTAAAATATTATAAAGGTACTTATATCCCATCATTTTAAAATCCCAGGATCACTTTGAAGTTTTGGATAGTGTAAAATTAATTTACGGATAGGATAATAATAGAATCATGTTCTATTTAATCTAAAATAATGTTGACATATGTCTTTCTTTCGAAAAGTTAGGAATGTTTTTGGTACAGATAAAAGTCTTTACCGCCGGTAGGACATCTTTCTTGGTAAATACTTGTAATTGTGCTACTGCGACTTTAAGAATCAAATAATACACATGGCTTAAAATACTGATCTGGCAATATGCAAGTTAAAAAGTCGGTATAAGGCAGCTATAATACAGAAACTCTGGTAACTTATGATAAATAAAACTCTCGAAGAATTACTAATGAATGTGACATCTGATGGTCCATAAAGGCCATAAAAGATTCCCAATGAGGTCCATGGTAATGTACGCACCAAACGTATATACAAAATTAAAAGATACAACCATTTTGCGGATAAAATTTTTAAAAGAATGACAGGATATTGTGTTGCCCATTCTACATTTAAAATTTGTCATGTTTCCATTACTTAAAAGTGATTGCAATGGTTAGAATATGTAAAATATGTTTAGTGACTACTCACACCCACAAATAATGCCAGCATCTTCATCGTGATCACAGTCATGGATTCCTATTGAATTCATACTACAGGAATACAAGTTCAATTCATTTCCTGCACACTCCACGCCGTCCAGCCATATGGGACCTGATCCTCCACCAAAATAACTCTCTGTCTTTGCGTTAGACCTGTGAGCGTGAAAATAAAAGTTTCTATATCTCCCTTTATTTTCCTGAAGCAAGATACCCTACAATGATTACATGCATATCCTTCACTGTCAGGTTGTTCTGACTTATGCCCTACAACTCTGGGACGGGGATGTGGGCATATTGATCTTTCCTTGTTTATCCGTTCGTTGGTCCGACGTTGATCTCGCACGTTACTCAAAAACTACTGCGGGCGAACGCCTTTATGAAAACGAGAAAATGTGGCGGGAATCCGGTCACCAGAGACACCTACCATTTTCAAGCTGCCTGTCTTAGTGACCTCCCTTTATTGATAAACTTTAGCGTGAAATGATCTTTATCATGTTGATTGTTAAAGAAAATAAGGTCTTTGAAATATTTCTGTAAAAGTATATGTTAAATTCCAGTTACCAACAAAATGTTAGCTATTAGTTATTTTTGGTAAAGAAATTGTCGTATATGAACTATAATTCAGTTCTGGTTGTTGTCAGTAAATTGTTTGTATTGCATTGGTACAGGTGGCACTTTCCTGATTGCCTACACCAAAGTCTTCTCAACAATTTTCTGAGAGTACTAAAGGAAGTTCCCCTGGTGGATCCCCGTATTTAAGTAGGGCTGATAATTTTATAATGTATTACTAAATTCTATTTGTCGTGAAACAGTTTGAATCCATATGTATGCTTGATATGCATTAAAAGATTCAGCTTGGCAGTTTATTTATCCCGGAGCTACGTAAGTCAGATATACCCAGAGTACGAACCTCGAGATTGTAGCAACCCTTGTCCTGAGAGTAAATATACATCCGTAACTCCCAGTACAGCTTTGGCTGCACTTGCGTCATTCTAAGCCGAACTCGAGGGTTGTAGTCACTACACCCATGGGGTCGACTTGAGACGGAGCTATTCTCCTATAATAAGGGTTAAAAGGGCTACAAAGAAGTGTCTGTTTATCTCTTTGCTTTCGTGATGGTAAACACAATCCTGTCTAAATGATTAAAGCACAATAGTGCAGTTTGTCATTTCCAGATATAAAAAGTTTTAATATAGCTATATCTCTCACGTATCCGAATCAGATATCGCCGAGAGATAGGCATTGTTTTACCGGAGTAGCTGGAATTTGCAAATAGCTTTTTTACGAAAATAGAATTACATAATTATACGAAAGTAGATTCTTTGGGTTAAACTATGGGTTAAATTGGTTAATAAATTATTTAATTTGTACATTGCTGACTTAAGCATTTTGAAATTAAAAAGCCGGTTTTATTACGTCTGACATTAGGGTTTTCAAAGTATAAAAAGATACAAAGTTTTTCTCGACCGCTTTTTAGTACTTCAGTACTTTGATTTTACCTTGACCCCTTGAAAAAGCATAGTCATGAACATTGAAATAGCCAAAGATATATATTTTGAGTTTGTGTCGAGTTTTACAGCTAGGATCACTAAACCTTAGCGAATAGTAATCGGTATGTGGATTAAGAACCTACGGTTTTCTATCACAATCGTATGAGCAGAGTTATAGCCCCTGAAAAAGTTTCAACATTTGAATTTCCTTACAATGATTTAATTCACAGTGAGGGATTTATTATTTCATAAATCAAAATGGGTATTTTCAGCTTGTGGTGCATAAAGGAATGACAGCTTTGATAATTTCAACTTCGTGATTGTGAAAACTCGCATACGTAGTGCACTTTTTACAATTTAAAATAAAACCGTTCATCCGGGACACATTTAGAACAATTTGCAGAATGTACACGTTCTTTTGGTCTTTTGGACAAAACACTCCCGACAAAACATATAATATGACCCGTATGACATAAGAAGAGCGTTCAATAGCCATTGGTATGTTGACCGCTGGATCTTCTGTACTGCAAAACTGCTAACCGCTCACCTGAAGAAATGACTAAAATTCAAATAATTCTCCAACCATACGGCTTAAACCGATCTATTTGGGAAGAAAATATCCAACACACTTTCCACTTTAATGAAAAATTTATTTCTATAAAGTGAATTCCATTTAGTAAGTATAAATAACAGAAAGTTATATACAAATAAAAAGAATCAGTACGTGTATAATATTATGTAAACCAGTGGAAAAACTCATTTAAAAAGAATTCATGATACGTAGAAACATAGATTTTTTTCACACGTAACACCTGATGCACTTTTGAAAAATGAATAAAAAATAACAGATAATTTTCATGCAAAGAACTGGTTCTTTCTCCTAGATGTTGGCAGTCAAAATGTATATCATATCCACGTTAGAAGCAAGTGAGGTATTGCAGTGTCGGATTTTTTTTTCAAATTCTTCCGAATTTCAACAAAATCGATTGAAATATCATAAAGTTCTTTGAAACAGCCTTTGAATATTTAAACTAAGATTATAAATGTTTAGTGATTTCACGTTCTTTAATTGCTAAATTTAGCCTAGAAATTGTAATGCGACAACTGCGCATTTGTCGGAAATTTCACTGCGAGTCGTGAATTCGTGAGTCGTGAAATCACGAAGTTAAAAAAGTGATGATGAAATTGTTAAATATTGTAGTTTATAACAAATCGCTGGAGTGAAAAAAAACGGGCAGATCAAGGTGGAAGGTTGTACATATCACAGAGTGTCTATGTCTTAACCCGTACGAAAAATTACGCCCTGACTATAGGCGGAATCCGTCTTAGCTGTAAGTCGGATTCCGTCTTAAATTGAATATAGTTGTTTAGTGCTTCTTAGGCGGAAACTAGGCGGAATACGCTTCGAAATATTTATATCATAACTATAGGCGGAATAAAATCCGCCTAGGATTTTTTGGTGAAAAAAATTATGTTTGCTGAATCAGAAAAATGGCTTGTTACTTAGTTACCTGCATTTCATAAAAATGGATATTAAATCAGACAGCATTAGTCACTTTTGTTTTTGTTTTGATTTATGTGTGGCCATTATTGCATTCTGAACTATAATATACTCAAAAGTCTGGTACACAAAAACAAATAAAATTTTAATGCTTAAAAAGGTTTTACTTGATATAAGTGATCTTTTTATTAAATTTCATATGTCAGAAACAAATTTAAAAGTCATATTTACCTTAAACAATTGCTTCTTTAGATCAACAGTTTATTATTACCATTAATGCAATCTGCTGCATTCTCCTACTGCGCTCCAGTTATTAATAGCAAAAAAACAGCCTTGATAGATGTAAATCCTTTCCATAAGGTTGTCAATAACTCACTATTGCAATGAAGCTGTCCTTTTTACCACAAAAAACAGCTGTATCATCAAAATATTTCATATTACACTGGTCAAACACTTTCTAAAATGTCTGCCATGTGCTTGTCAGAATCACAGTTCTTACATTTGAATATTAACCAATCAGACAGCTGGTGAATGGTAACAAAAGAACTAAATTCCGCCTAAGAGTTGATACAAGTTGTATTTTCCGCCTAAGAAGCACATATCTTTGAAATTTATATTCTACAGTTTCCGCTTAGGCTTTAGGCGGATTCCGTGTAAGAGTATCTGGGCCCTTAGGCGGAATTTGGAAGAAATTCCATGTCCACCTTATTTTAGCTTGAAAATGTATTTTTCATCAACTTTTTAGGCGGAATACGCCTTATTTTAGACGGAATCCGCCTAACTTTTTCGTACGGGAAACTTAATTGATTTGTTCTATTTTATGTTAGTTTTAAAATTCGTAAATAGTTGATTGCACGACACAAATCCTCTTAAATAATTTTAAAACATTTAAATGTAAATCCAATGAGTGGCGAAATAAGGGGACTCGGGAGTCAAACACTGGTTTCCGGCTGAACAAGCAATGTTCTAATAAGATAATACTACATGTAGTTGCTAATTCAAACTTGCAATATTAGTAACGTGTTCAACACCTAAACCAAAGTAATTTATAGGTTTTGAAAGCGAATTAATTCCAACGTAGAACGAAGACAGAAATATCAAAAACGTAGAACCAAACCACAACACAACAGATATATCTCGTTACAATGAGAGCGAAATTAAAAATAAATAAAGCTCGCAGTGAGTATGGAGGCGGAATTAACTAGGTATAGATAATATTTCTACCTGCTAATCTAAACTGCACACCCAAGATCTATGGAGAAAATTAGCAATTAAGATATAGATAAAATAAGCATATCACGACTCAATTTTTCTGCGATACTCTCAGAACCTCTCATCAACACGAATAACGTCAAAACTTGTATACCGTGATTTATTTCATATTTAAATAAAGTACTGTGTTTATGGCTGTCTGCACAGATATAACAAGCGGTCTGATTTGAATAATCAGTATAACAGGATCACCAAGTTTTAGTTTATTATTTTCAAACCAGAAGGTCATATACCTATGTGGCAACTAGTACATAATACAATAATATGCATGATGAATATAAGATCATACCTTTATACACTATACTCAGTAATGTATATGTGAATATGTTCGTACAGAATAGCAAACTACTTTCCACTGCTGTTAATCTTGTTTCGAAAACGAATTAACAAGATAAATAAGTTGAGGATACATGAAGTACAATGAAGTCGTAACTGGCGTAAACCTCTATAATAAACATACAATCATACACGCTACACTTATTACCTATCATAAAATACGTTATTTCTCAATGTAAATGATTTGTTTACTTAAATTCCAAGAGCCTTTAAAGTTATACTGTTTTCTGTATAAACAAGATCCACAAGTTTTAACATATTTGGACGCTCCCAATAATAAGTTGGTAAATACTGTTTTCTAATTGCAGCTAAATCGACACATTCCATATCAAAGTTATACTCATCTTCTAAATTGTTACAAAATATGCATTTACGTATACGTTCATTTACTGGTGTACTAACAGGCTTGTTCCAGCTTCCTGTTTCAATATAAAGTATATGAGTATATAAACGAAGTCGTGATAAACTGATAAACTAATTCGAACTTTAGGTATATTCAGAATATCTGAAACCTGAAATTAGCGGTATTTTATAGAAAATTGCCGTGCTAGAATTATTCAATCTACCTCCTTTCAAATTTGCAAAAACTGGTCGCTTATTCTTTGTTCTGTCAAAGATAGAAATACAAAATTTAACCAAGATATACTATGCTGTGTTCTGTCAAAAATGCCAGATGATGTAAATTCAGTTTAGACACGAAACGGAAAATTCTATTCTTCTATGAAAATACAGTAGGGAAAATCCACCAAGTACGATATAGAGACTGACCTACCTTGGCTAGAGAAAGATGATAACATTTATGGTTAGTAAAACAGAAAAACATAGACTATGGTACATATTATTTACTGAGAACAGTATAGAAACTGTTTAAAATTATGCTGCAATAGGAATAATTTGCTGTTACCACATAATGTCCTGTTATCTTCTATAAACTTGTTGAACAAAAGATACACCGATCGAAAATTACACATTTTCTTTGTGGATATATGTATATATATGAACCTTAAAACGAGCAAAATTATAGATACAATAACCTGAGATTTATATTGAAAACTTGACTTGAAAAAGCATCATCACAAAAGTTAGAGCTTAATGAACTCCTACTAGAAATAAGTAAATGTCAAAACAAACGCTTAATAATGTACCACAATACATTGAATTAAATAAGAACACTTCATGTTTTATCAAGCATTTTTTATTGAAAAAATGTGAGGCTTGAAACTGTAAACACCTGTGCAAAGATAAAAAATACACTAAAACTAATGATAGTTATTTTTTGGGATGTTTGTTTTCATTTGGTTATTTTGGTTGTAAGTGTTACTGTTGTACATTACTGTTTTATCTGATTGCTGGAACAAATTGATAACACTTTGAAAAAGCCTTTGACAGCCTTAACCATGACTTTATGATAAACTTATTTAAAGCATTTTAATTTTAGAGATTCCTTTTTCAAATGGAACAAACTCATTTATAAAGACGTTACAAGTTTAGTGATTTAACAACAGCTTTCTATCAGAGCCTTTTCCTATTGAACGAGGTGTTCGTCAGGGATGTCATCTTTCATCTTTTCTATTTATTCTTTGTATTGATTTTTTTTAATCAAAATGTATAGAAAGTGATAAACAACGGCTTTCTACCAGAAGCTTTCCCTAATGAACGAGGTGTTCGTCAAAGGTGTCCTCTTTCATCTGTCCTCTTCATTTATCAAAATTTATAGAAAATAATAACTCTATTAAAGGAATTGTAAGGTAGTAGAGGAAGGAAACAAACTCTGTTTGCTGATGACGCAACATATATAAATAATGCTGAATCAATGGAATCTTTCGAAAAATTAACAAAAGTATTAACGAATTTCGAATGCGTATCAGGACTTAAATTAAATATCACTAAATCTACAATTTTACGAATAGGATCGTTAAGAAGCTCAAATATTTGGAGTACTGCAAATACTCTTATTTCAATAAAAAGGTTTAAGATGATAATGTTATAGATGTTGTTGGTAAAAACAACAAGTATCACGATCCTTTTGTCATAATCAATACAATTTTAAAGTTTGGTAAAGAAATCTTAAGAAATGACAAAGTTATAGCCAAAATCTAAGTACAAAAACGTTAATTTTTCATGACAAAATCTTGGTACAAAAAGGGACAGAACTCTTTCAAATATGACCTTTACCTACATAATTTGGTGGCATCACGACTCTTTTGTCATATGCAATACAATTTTAAAGTTTGATAACGAAATCTTAAGAAATGACAAAGCTATAGCTAAAATCTAAGTACAAAAAGGGGCATAGCTATGTCATATATGACCTTGACCAACCAAATTTGGCGGCATCACATCCCTTTTGTCATTAGCAATAAAATTTTAAAGTTTGATGAAGAAATCTTAAGAAATAGCAAAGTTATAGCCAACGTTAAGTCTATGTGACGGACGGACGGACGACGGACGGACGGACGGACAAAGCGATCCCTATGTATCGCCTTTTCTCCGAAAGGGCGACACAATAAAAACTGATACTTCTTTTATAAACGACCTTAATTGTATCCGTCTTTCGTTAATTTACCAACTGTCGGTTAAAACATGTTTCCCAAATAACTGAAAACTATTGACTTGCATCATTAAAAGTGCGCACTGAGTAACACGCTTTTAGCTCGCTTTGTTCGGTAAGTAAAGGAAAAAGAGACTCCGAGGTGTTTTCATCTATTTTCAAAGTTTTATTACATGTATTAGGCTCACGCTTGCTTTTAACCAGTGTACATTTAACCACTGTACTTACGTAGGGTGCCCTAGCTGTCGACAAGCTACAACTGCATCATTTTCCTCCCATTCATCATCACATACGGTACCAATTGACTCGTTACTTCCGATTACTACTTGCACTCTTCCAAAATTAGTCCCATGGTTACCACCGAGAAATATCGACACATACGTTCCTACAATACAAACTTACATGTAAAAATTAAGAGGATACCCGTTTTATCATGTGAACTGCCATTTCACAAAATTCGAGTATTGATAAATAGAGTACATCTAACAAAACTGTTCTCTAAAATCGCAATACATGTAATTAAATTCGAATAAAATGAATTCATCTTGATTACTTTCGTTGTCCTAAGAATATCTGCGTTCTGGCAGTGTTTAACCAAACAGTATTTATACAATACTTAACTGTATGAGGAGAAAATAAATTGTTTCTCTTAGTTCAAATGCCTTAAATACAAAAGTAGACAGTTTTCGTAATATTTGAAGGTTTCCAGATGTTAGCAACTAAACAGACTTTGGAATATTTGGATGTTTCCAGTAATATTTCTTAATGTACAGCCTCCTGATGTCTTTGTAAACTAGACATTCCATTATGAAGTGAAATTCATCTTCAAGAGTGCTGCATATAAGACATTTCCGTTAATTTCTAGGGATTTTATTTGGTTTATGCCATCTGCCAGTTTCTTAGTAATCTATGTGCAAATAATCTGAGTCTTGTTAATGCACCTCTGCATTAATATATAACTTTTATATTATCCAGATACAATTTGAAACTGAAATCAGAAAAAAAGCTTGTAAGTGGACGCTCATGAAGTATCATTTATCGATGTTTTCCAATTTTGTATAAAGATGTCTCTGAGCCTTTGTTTTAAACATGCTAAAAAGAGTGGTTTATACATGAATTATACGTGTTATATATTGTTGATATAACATACTTGTTGTTAAACGCTTACGTTACGTCGAAGACCTGTGCTAAGCAACCGTTGCAACAAGCTGCTAGCGCTATATATCACCAGTGCAAAAGGTTATCATAACCATAGACGCGATCTGCCCGATGGTCTACAGCGATGCATAATTAACTGCAAGGATTGCCTCTCACCGTGTTTAAAACCAACGGTAGTGCATTGAGCTCGGTTTTCAATTTGGAATGTACGCATGCCGTAAAATACAAATGGTAACCTGAGCTCCACTTCTGTTGGTTGTATTTTATACTACAACTCCTTAAAGGGACACTCTCTATATCTAGCAGTTGGTATTCTCGAAACATAAATAATGTCTTCAATGAACGTAAATGATGAATGATTTTAAAGAACAACATAATACATTATGGAAAAATGCCTCATTTTAGCACACATACTCATCAAATAGACCTTCTGTAATTAATTACTATCCACACATTAATTGTACAACGACGTCTTAATGTTTCACGTTTCATGTTTAAAACTCTAACCAAAGAACGAATAATTTTAGTAAAACTCTGTACACCACTACGATACATGCGCGGTGTGTTCTCTTAATTTTGAACCACCAAAAAAAATAACTTGCATGCTTGAATTTATTTATAAGGAAATCTGTTATATCTGATATACTGTGTATACATTGCACTTTCGAAATCGATTCATTTGCTGGTGCTATCGCTTAAGCATTCTGATTGATGACATTGTTTTGTAAAATGCAAACGTCAGTATAGTAAACTAATTTCTTAATTCATATTACAAAATTATCAGTTATTTGATTATTAATTTTCATGACTTTTAGCGAGACATGTTTGGTTTTCTTTAAAGGTACTTTGGAACTTTATATATAAAAAAATCCGATAAAATTGTAATAATTATATTAAAAGAACTAGAATGTTTACATTACTTTAGGCTACTATTCCTGAAAAATGATTGAAATGGTCCAAAGACACCAACATAGCTGGAAATATTTGGAGCGCGCAATATAGTAAGTCAATCGCAAAAGTGATGAAGTTAGTCCTATAAGTCAGACGATTCCTTATTATGTCATGTATCTACCTTCTGTGCTTACGTTTGCGCTTGCGGATAAAGAAATGGCCAAATTCCTCTGTCATATAGTGCTCGGCTTTTTAAACTTAAAATCACAAAAGAAAGATCACAATCATCTTTTCACGGTGACATGCACTAAATACCGGCCTTTGCAATGTTAATACGAATAATTTCACATATATCGAATAAGAAATAGTTTGGGTGAATTGAAAGTTTGTTTTACAGATTTATTTTCTTTATAACCACCAAGCTTCCCGGATTAAAACTATACTGATTCGACGTAATGTTTTCATTACCACTATCGTTCCCTTCTTATCATGATATACAATGCATGGCAGTGAAATATTTATCAAGAGTTTCATATACATTTTACGAAGCACAGATCATTAAAAATACGTTATGCAGTAACGTAAATGAAAACATAATAATTATAAACACGTATGAAAATGTTAGCAAATTCCTTATGAAATGCAACTGGAGCAGTCAAAATTTGAAAATGGCTACATGTGTAATAAATAATATTGTATTATGGCTTCTGCATACATCAATAGGAAAACACTGTACTGTATTTCTGATTATTTGCACTGTGTTGGGACGGATCTTAACTGTGATCTATTTGTATTAAAACACATGATCTATCTTTAATAGAGAACAGTTACAATAGTACCACAGAATAAATGTACCATGATACAAAATAGATAAATTACTGTTGACTTCTCCTCCTCGGAATAACGTAATTATTCTCTCAAACAGTACTCATTCTATCACTAATTTATTCGGAAAAATGAAATATATAATATGAATTTATAACGTTGCAAACCTACATACCTGATCAGTTTTTTGCTTTTATTTTATCTTTTTATTCACATGGCCTTGAACTAAACATGAAAAATGGGAAGAGGGGAGTACCTTGGCATAAAACTGCCGCATCTTCATTATGGCCACAGTTCTCTTTCTTAAATCCTGGAAAGGTGCAATGCTCGATATTACTTTCTGTACCATTACAGTTGACGTCATCCATCCAGATCGGTCCATCCCCATTACCAAGTACAGCGTTACCTAAGGCTGTAGCATAGGACCTGTATAAAATAATAATAAAAAATCACTGAATCCACTCCGTCAAAAAAACGCGTGACTGTAATATCATTGTTGACATATTTATCTGTATAAAATGAGTGTGACTACATTAGAAATGCTCTAAGCAGACTAGAGATGTGGTAAGGATATATTAGGTTTCCACACTTACGTTGGAAGGCCAAGTTGTCTGCAGACTACTCTTGCATTATCATTTTCCCAGTTGTCGTCACATATTGTTCCTCTGACGTTATCATAAGAGACTTCTACTCTTCCATAGTTCTTTCCACGATTACCGGCTAGGTAAACACTAACTCCTAGATCAAAACAAAATATAAATTGTAATGTTGGTGCAAAATAACAGTTAACTAAAATGTCAGTCTGTATGCACAAAGGTCTCAGATTGTAGAACTTGTACAATCTATTGCAAACGTATTGACAATTATTTCATAACAAAGACGCAAATTTTATTAAAATACTCTGTGTTGTCAAATGGGTTAAATCTTCAATGTTCTTATTTGTTTAAGTTATTGTTTGTTTATCAAAGTTATTGAATAAATGAATACCTGTACAGAGCAGAAACGTATTCGAGAAGATCACAGTATATCCGTACATGTTTTGAAAAAAGATGTAGCAAGTTTTAAGTTTTAGTTCATTATCGTTTGACAAATTGTGTAGTTAAGGATTAAACCCTTATACTTATATAAACACGCCCCCTTTGTGACAATACCACTTGATGTGCTATTGTATACAATACAATTTGATCTTAGAGTTGTTTAATTAGGAACAATATTACAGTAGTTTAAAAAGTGAATTGATCTTTAATGTCCTTTTAGTCATAATTCATAGATTTAAATCCATTCTTACTGGAGTGCGTGATCTTTTAGAGCTATTGTTAATATAATCATAACGATAATGATGGTGATGGCAAAAATGATAATTATGATAATAAAAAAATATTTGATGATAATGATGATGAAGATGGTGATGATCATAGATCCGCTTCTACATTCGGGACCTCTGTGGCATGATCATGTATGTATACAAACTTAAAGAACAGATATGTAAATCAAAACCTTAAGGTATTGGGGGGTGGGGGTCTAATGTACACTATTCCAAAACAAATAAAACTTAATATTTTTATCATCTACAACTGTTAAATGACTAGCGTGCAAAATGTAAAGACATTTCACAGTTTAATAAAAAAAAAAAATTTGTTGCCCTACACCCACTTAAAAATACTGGTCATATTTAAAAGTACCCTTAAAGTTAAAATAGAAATGTATTTACATTTTTTTCTAGGTTCCAACGAGTATTACTAGCAACGTAGAATTACAATACATGTATCATAATTCTGCAAAGTTGACATGAGTAACAAAAGTATGCGGTAAAATTAGGGTATACAATTTACCTGATTTTGCCACGAGACATATCACACATGTAAATTTACATGACTGTAGTAAAAGAATCGAAGTAGGGGCATCACTATTGATTATAAAACTTTTATAAACAGTTAAATATTATGAACTGCAATTTAAAAAAAATGAAAATGTTTAAACGTCTACTTTTTGAGATATGGAACTTTTTTTTAATGAGCACGGCCATTTTTATATTTTCAAGTAATTGTACAGCTTGATAAAATTCAGGAAACTTAAGATACAGTTTTCAAATCTTGTAAAATGGCATAATTTTTCATGTTATTCATTCTAATTACTAAAAAAGAAAAAACAATGAAAATCTAGTTCGTAAAGGTATTAATACTACCATTCGCCACTGTTCTTCCAAGGTCTACTCAAATGTAGCCTATATTAATATACAACGCCATTTTTTCTGTCTTTTAAAGCCATTTTCATGCAGGTTTGTCTGTTCGTTTAATGGTCAGTCTTTTTATGTTTGTATAAGGATAGGTCTTCAAAATAAGGGTAGTTTTCGAAGACGTGAAAGATTGGAGATCATGATGAAATATATAGCTGTGCTTAAGCGATTTAATAAAGAAAAAAAAAGAAACTGCATTTATAGGATTTGGCATTTATGCCGGTATACGCCAGAAACGGGCAAGGCTTAGGTGAATTCCAGCGCACCATCGACAACGCAGCAAACACCTTCATCTTCCAAAATAGTTTTTTTCCAGCAACTATCGTGCTTTGGAACAAGTTGCCGCAAGACGTTGTTAACCAGACCAGCCTGGATGCTTTGCAATCAGCTCTGGCCAGCCAACATATAAAATACTAGTCACGGAGTTGTTTTTTACCCTTTTAATAGAAATTTTAAATAGTAAAACTTTTCATTTTTGAAAACAGTCAGTCCTGCCTGCTGCGTATGTATATACAGTTTTAGCCAATTGCGAGTATACTCCTTGCGGAGTGATGCAATCACTGGAGATGATGATGATGATAAAAGCAGTGTAACATTTTAATCTTTCAGTTTTTATGATCCATATGCCGTATACGCTGATATACTTTTTTGTATCTAGAAAAGTCAAACATTATCACATCAACGCATTTGTAAC
Organism: Saxidomus purpurata; assembly: GCA_022818135.1. Taxonomy (NCBI): domain Eukaryota; kingdom Metazoa; phylum Mollusca; class Bivalvia; order Venerida; family Veneridae; genus Saxidomus; species Saxidomus purpurata. Next base: position 1,578,617 of record JAFMSR010000001.1, on the reverse strand, counting down.
TATGAGCATTACGTCTGTCAAATGAATTGGCGTAAGCGAATTTCTCTACTTTGGATTATATTAACAAAACTCCCTCCTATATACAACCTAAGTGGAGCTACAATCGAGCTCTTTTCTGCATACACTGTATGGAAACCATATAAGAAATTCAATCATAATAATAATAATAATAATAATAATAATAATAATAATAATATCTTTATTTACTGAAGGTTAACACAATAAGACATGCAAAACATTAACTTATTTTCCATGTAGCCTTCAAAACAGAAAAGAAAAAAGAAACAATCCTGAAATAAAAATGGCATTATGAAACAATACATAAATAAACCCGGCAAACACTCATCATTGACGCAAGTGGGACTTTCGAGGAAGTCATGAAAAAGCCATTGAAATTATATTTTCCACTTACAAATGTAGATGGTTTTGAACTTTCTTATCCCTATTCATTGTTTAACATCTAACTGTTCATAAGAGGTTCATGAAGTGTTTTTCCTGTAATAATATATACATGCAGATCTATATTCATTTGTTTCTTTTTTCATTTAGTTTCATCTTGTACATGTACAATATATATTCAGAGACTGCTCTCACGTGCAGCTTTAAATTAAGCGGTAAAATGAAGATATGGTATTTCTTATTTAGGGAAGCAAAAACATTTAAAATACGGTTTAAATATAATAAGAACAAAAATATTTTCTTTATCAACATCACAGCGGCCTGACGGCCCAGCGTCCTAAAGACCCAGCGGCCTAGCGACCAATCCACTTGGAAGATTATTTAAAATCGAGATGTGGTAAATTTTTTTTAAATTTAAATATCGCTTATTTTGTGAACCAAAAACGTTTAAATACGGGTTCAATATAAAAGAACTTTATGCTTTTCAGTGAAATACTGAAATATATCAGTGAAATTAAATTGATATTTCTCTGATTCAAACAAGTGAAAATATTTAAATCTTCAGCCCGGATTGACGTCAAAAAGTATACCGAGCATAACAAATGCCGAAAATCAAACGACGATTCACTGAAACAAACTCAACAAAAGTAGAGTTTTAAACATAGAATAAGCAGAAAATTGGTAGTATCGATGTAATATCACGTTAATTTTACTCGTGAACACCAAAAGTAGATATTTCGACTCGTGACAGTGCCACTCGTGAAAATATCACTTTTGGTGCCCACTCAGTGAAATTAAAACGTGTTATTACACCGAACCCAACAATTATCCTCTATTTAATCATTGAAATATCACTATTATCGCTAAGCGACTTATTCAAAATGAAGATATGGTGTATTTAATCATTGAAATATCATTATTTTCGCAAGGCAGACACAATTGAAATAAGGTTTGGTTATGAAAAAACAAATAGATTTGCTTCATCAACACCAAAGCGTCCAAGCGGCCTAGTGGCTCGGCGGCCTGATGGCCGAGCGACTAAGCAGCTTTATCTAAAAAGAAGTTTTAGTATATTTCATAATTTAAATATCGCTTTTTTTGTGAAGCAAAATCATTTAAAATACGGTTTCAATATAAAAAAACAGACAAATAAATTTTCTTCATCAACATCACAGAAGCCTAGCGGTATAGCGGCCATGCGGCCAAACGACTTATTCACTTATTCAAAATGAAGGTATGGTATATGTAATCATTGAAATGTCACAATTTTGTCAAGGCAGAAACAATTTAAAAACGGTATCATTATTAAAGAACAGACATATTTTGTTCATCAACATCACAGCGGCCTAGCAGCCAAGCCACTTAGAAGCCTATTTAAAATGAAGATATGGTATATTTTGTCATTTAATTATATTACCCGTGTTGAACTCGTAGATTTTAACAATTTGTTTTTGTAATTCTACATTGCCTGTAATATAACCTGGAACCTTAGAATAAAAGACAATTGTTCATAAATACTTGCAAACATTTTAGGGTAATTTTGAATAATTCTTGTGTTTCTAGTAGGGGTGGGCAACAAGAACGATATCTCCTTTTAATTAAATGTTTAAATGTCTTCAAATTTTTGACATTTCAGATTTCAACAGATGCTGCAGATTTCGAAAATATTTTTCAAGGTTGAGATTGTCCCCATTCGGGACGTACTACTTAATATTAACTTACGCTGATTACGGAAAATAATCAAATACATATCACGGAAAAGTGTGGATATTTACGAAACATACGGAGTGAAACAGCTTATACATGTGCTTTTTCAACGAAAAGGGACATTAATTTGTGCTTTCTCTAAGAAACCACGCATTGTTCTCTCAGTTTTTGTTTAGGTTTTAAGTATTTAAGGATGGAGGATAAGTGTATAAACAATATGTGGCTGAAACCAGGGAATTTTGTTGTTTGGTGTTAAAGTTTTTAAAACGCAGGCCTATTTTCCTGTTCATAAAACCGCAACTTTCAAACGTATGCTGTATTTAACACAAAAAAGGCCACAGAAAAAGTAATTTATTAATAATCAGCCTTTTTTCTAGTTTACTGTTCTCTAGAATGAAAATATGTAAAATCGAAATAACGGTTAATACAAACACATAAATTTAAACTGACGGATATTTAGAAAAAGCAGCAGAATTCGAATTAGACAAAATTAAGAACTTTCCTACACATCTTGAGTTTCTTTGAAAGATATAAGTTTAATCATTGTTTACACTCCAAGAGGTGTAAGACCATTTGTCAGGTATATCGGCCTGTTCAATTTTTCCTTCAACACGTGAGAATATACAACTTGTTCCGATATCGAAACCTGCAGGAAAAACGTATTAGTTACTCATTTAAGACCATTTTTGAGAATTGTTGTTTGTAAAGAATGATATCTCCCTGTGTGAACATGCCAAGACTCCTGACAGGCTAAGGTTGAAAAGAGACAGATGCAGATACAGGGGAATCCAGGTACCAGACCCTACCTCTTTTACGAATAGACCCTTTGGTTCTATTTCATGCCCGGTTTATAGCACCGATATACGTGAGACTACCTCTGGGTAGTGCATTTGTCTGTCTGCTTGTAAACACTCTAGAAACCACACTTATAACTCAGTCTTAATGAAACTTGGTGACAGTATTCACATTTGGGTTTGATAGGGGATCATCTAGGTCAAAACTACCGTGTAAGCATTCGTACATTTCACAAGTTAAGCTCAATCTTTATGAAACTTGATCAGAATGTTTGTCTAAATAACATTTAAGTAAAGTTTGAAAATTGGTTAGGATCAGAATCTAGGTCACTAGGTCAAATGATAGAAAACCACGTTCACATGTTGTGGATAATTAAATACCAAAAGAGTGTCGGGATACGTTCCAAAAAACGAGGCTCTTGTGTTTTAAACCGCAAGTTTATGTAGTAGTCTGACTCTTAAGATTGTCCAAAAACCCAACTTGTAAAATTTTGCCACACCCTTGAGGTTACCATTTATAACAAATAGCTTGAGAATCACTGAATCTATGATCCTCTAACATCATGGACCAGTAGGTGACCTTTACTGATATTTAGGTCATTAGGTTCAAGGTCAAGCATTAAATGTTCAATCATTGGAAAATCGTTTGCCCTGGGATCCTCAAACTGATTGGAAGGTTGGTCTTGACCGGAGCTGACCACTGCTAATATTTAGGTCACTGGGTCACAGGTAAAGGTCACATATTTATGTTGAATAACTGGAGAGCCATTGGAATTAGATCCTCAAACTTAGTAGGGAGGTAAACCTTGACCAATAGATGACTATTAATGGTGAGCTATTATGATTGCACAGTGTCCACTGTCTGTCTGTCTGTCTGTCCGTCCGTCCGTCCGTCCGTCCGTCCGTCTGTCTGTTTACATTTGCCTTGTTAACAGTCTGTAAGCCATAATTTCCACTTAATCATTATTAAGGATGGTCCCAATGTTTGTCATGGTAAACATTAAGCCAGTTCAAAACTCGGTCACATGGGTACAAACACTAGGTTACCAGGTCAAATCATAGAACAACCTTGGTAACTTCCTGAAAGTCTCATTTTCTACCCAATGATCATGAACGTTAGTCAGAATGTTTGTCTTATTAAAAAATATACCAAGTTTGAAAGTGGATTACGTGGGGTCAAAAACTAGGTTACTAGTTCAAATTAAGAAGTCACATATTTTCACCCAATCATTGTGATCAACATATATGTCTTTATTAACTCTAGATGTGAAGCCTAGGATCTAAGTCACTACGTAAAACCAAAGACACAATTTTGTGAATATTCAGGAAGTCACATTTTCTACACAATCATCCTGGAAATACGTCAGAATGTTTACCTTCATAAACTCTAGGTTGAGTTTGAAACTAGATCACATGGGATAAAAGACCAGGTCACCAGGTTAATGGATGATAGTCTCAGTTGATTCAGGTGAGCGATCAAGAGCCATCTTGGCTATTTTGTTTGTATAGAGTAAAATTGTCTGTCTGGAGCCATATCTAGACAATGTTCAAAAGATGTAAATAACACTTTGTATGCTTGCATGTAGAGATAGGCAAATGTGGATACACATCAAAATTTGCAAGCAAAGTTATTGCCCTTTGTGTTTATGCACATGGAGTATAAATTTGACCGTCTGGTTCATTATATTTTAATGAAATTTGCAATGACGTTATATCTGAATATGCAAATGATGCACAGAAAATAATTTTCCATTGATCCATTGATGCTTGTTACTCAATATACAGCTTTAAATCTTATTTCAGCAATGTAACTTATTTTGTTGAAACGTTTTAGCCATAATTATGGTTGTATTGTTGACTGATAATTATGCTGTAATACATGTGATATATTCAAATAAGAATGTGTTTGTGTTGTTTATCACATAGAAGGACATGTTGCCCACAAAACTTCCACCCCATGTGCATTAAAGACTTCATTTTAGAAGTACCTGAAAGATCTGAAGCCTGCTTAAGTCATCGTCAAATAATTGATAAGTGACAGGGATATTTGCGTCACTGCTGATAGCATATCATTTAAGAATGGGGCGTGGCAACTGTCTCAGTTGCAATTAAAAGTTGGGATTGGCATTCAATCAGAAACAGTGCACTTGTGTATTTGCGGAGTTGAGTCTCTTTGTCAATAAATGGAATAAGCAGACTGTTTGCATTTTCAATGATTGCATATGACTCCTTTGTTATGTCTCGCTGAATGTTCATCAGCTTGAAATTATATTATCAGCAGGGTCATCAAGGTCATTAGTATCGTCATAATCTGAGGATAAATGATCGTCTTCATCATGATTAGTGCTGATTTGGTCATATGACCTTTATGCGCCAGATTTTGTGGCTGGGGTTGTAGACGGAACCAATGCCGGCATTGCTTCCACCATTGTCTGTATTCCTGTGGCAACAGTGGCCATAGTATCCTGAAGACCGGTAAGAGTGTGTTTATTACCACTTTCTCATCACTTTCACTGGGTATTGTATTGTCGTGACTATTTTCACTAGCCATTACATAAATTATTGTGTTAAATAACTTCTGCATGACAATATTTCTGCGGTATGGACAACAACTGTGAGAAGTTATTCAAAAATCAGTCGCATGTATTAGTTAAAGCCCAGATACAGACTACAAAATGTACTGGTATTTAACCCTACATTACAGGTTTTGAGGTCTTAAGTGTGACCTTGGCTTTCAATGTAGCCACATGGGTGTAGTAAACGACACATCATTCTGGTAAGGGCAACAATAGTATAATGTTTTTTTTTCAAAATCAGTCTATGTAGATCACAGGCGTGAAATACTAGTGTGTAACCCTGCATTACAGTTTTGAGCCTTGAGTTTTGAGCTGCAGTATGTGTCGAGCAAGACACACCCTTTTGTTATGGGTATACACTGTGTGAAATAATTTGAAAATCGGTCCATGCATATAGAAGTTACAGCCTGGACACGAAGTGCGGATGGAAAGACAGACAGACGAACAGATTATGGAGCACACTTATAATGACCCCACATATCATGGATGGGACTTATAAAACTCTCACACACATGCATGTACTTGTAGTTCGAATTTGTGATATACTCATTCAAAGTGTATAAATCAGTGCTTTCGTAAAATTATGATTTACCTTGAAAGGTCATATCAGATAAACCTAATGTGTATATATCATTTGCTGGAAGAAAGACATATTCGTCAGTTTTTCAAAGCCTCTTCTAAGCTTTAACTTTATCTTTCAAAGTGTAAATAACATAATAGCATGGCAATTTTGGTTGAGCAAAAGTATTAACTTTCTTACATGATATGATATTATCTTGTCTGTATAACACTTGCATATAAAATATACCAAAGACTGTGTCTAACAAAATACAAGCAGAAGGCAAACTGTATGTTTTTACACCTGTCAAATACTCTGTTGTTGTTACATAATAAATCACCTAGTCTGATAAGACCAACTAATTAACATGAAGCTGTTACCTTCTGTGAGTTTTATGTGACATTAACAATTATGAATAATGTACCTTGCTGATTAGCCCTTGCTGAAATCTACCAACATAACTAGACAATTGTGTTGTATCAAAGCTCATAAATAACATCTCCGTTTGTTTATCTCACTTATTACTTTTTCCCCAGTACCGATCGTAACTTTGATTTAGGTTTGCGCTTCTCATGCTGCTCTTTTTCCTCATATCGATTTAAATACTGTTCACATCTTGCCTCCTTATACTTGCTGATAGCGAACCTGGTATAGTTTATTTATCTTCAAGTAATTCTAGGTAATAGGTCATGCAATTCTTTCGAAAATGTTTCTAATTAGTCGCTAATTTGCTCAGATTTTTTTTGCTTGCTCCAGATACTTTACTCTTTTCTTTAAGTGCCTTAATCTGCAGCAAATCAATCTTTTGTTTTAATCCGTTTATATATTCATCCATTTTCTTCTAGTATACAGACTTCGGTCTCAAATTCTCTTAGGCTTTTGTTTGGAATTTCCTCTTGTAAGATTTTATTTGGTCAAGTGCTTTGCCAGTTAGTTTTATCCCAGTTTCAATATTGTTCTTTGCATAAACGTTCTTTGCCGATTCAAGAATGTATGAAAATACAAACAATAAGTTAAAGAAAAACTGTTATTGTGCTACCTATATATACATACAGACGTAAGAATAAATTATGAACATCAATCATAGAAACAGCAAATACGTGATGTTATATTTTCGAAGGAGTGAGAAGTACTAATTACATGTGAAGAACTGAAAACAATGTTTTGTTTCCGTAACATCTATTCATTTCCCCTATTTAGAGTATATATAACATAACTGTCATAACGTGTTACAGGAGCCAAAATCGACATATTACATAAATACGGTAAAATAGGCAATGCAATTTCATTGGGATTAAAATCCGTATTTAATCATTCGTAATATTGTCGATTTCAATATTCCGTTGACATGTATCACTTTATTACTGCATGATCTAAGAAGGACAGGAAACACTGCCCCAGCTGCATACCCCAGCAGCAGCAGAAATCATCAGCAGCAGCAGCAACAGTAGCAGGAGCAGCAGCAGCAAATGTGACAATATTCCTTGATCTTTCATACAAACTACTTTAGAAGTATCATTGTTGGAACATTACCAAACTATCCCCACAAAATTAAATGTCATTTCACGAGAAATTGCTTCCCTCGTGGCATTATAAGAACAAATTGCACAGAAATACAAGCCTTAGATCTATTAGTGAGACATTTAACTGATATGGCTGAAACACCTCTTTACACAGTACCTCTAAAATCTACCCCAGTTAGAGTATGCTTCCCAGCTTTAGAGGCCATACTCCCATGCTAACACGAAGAGGCTAGAACTAATGCAGAGGACCGCGGGTCTGTAGTGGTGTAACAGTACAGTGTCATTGCAAACAGTAAGGACTTGAGTCTAAATTTTAAGACTTGAACATAGTATGCTGCACAAACTTGAATCAGCATACAATTTGCTTATTGTAAAAAGCTTTACTCTTTGTGACTTTTATCTAATTGTTGACCGTTATGTAGCTTTGATGTATGAAAATCGCCTCCACCACCAACTGCCATGATGTTCAGTTATGAACGTGAGCAGTATCGATAGACTGATCCAGTTTTAGAATCAACATTTTATGAACTTCAAAATGTTTCAGAATATTTGTGAATGACATTTCTTTATCTTCTACCTACGAACTATCTCGCCAAACAGTAAAGTTTAATTTGAGATTTTTCTGAACCACACAGTTATAAAATACTAGTTAATTTTTCACAGGATTTTGAGACCAGAGGGCATGGATTAATCAGTTAATCCACCTGGCACTCTATGGCCAATTGACAACAAACAACACTATAATTGCAAAATTATTCAACAATCATGATAATAAAAGAATTGTTTGATTATGGGTTATAATATTGTGTTATTCATTTGTTGAATATTCTATCAAATTTCTTCACTAATGATAAATGTTGTTGTTTTTTGTTTATTTATTAACTTATTTGTTTACTTACTTATCTATTTTTCTTTCTTACTATTTTTCAATGATACTTGAATTATAAGTAAATGATACTAGACGGAGGTCATGGCTGTACATTTAAAATGTGTTTTCATCAGAGTGTAATGTCTTATTATGTACTCTATTTTACTGGTATCAATATCTAAAATTTGATCAAAAGTAATTAAAATGTAATTGAAATTACATGTATTTTTGATGATGGAATTAATTTTATTACAATTACATGTAATTGAAAAGTACTTCAATTACAAATCACATTCAATTACAGCCAATTTTGTAAATAATTACAGTCATTAGATTATTCAATTACCCCATATCTAGTCAAATGACATATACATGTATGTAGTTATTGTACATACAGATATGTATACTAAATGTACAAATAATATCAAAGGTTAGAAAAAGTTATAACATGCACACTGTATGTTTGTAACAATATCTTTAAATCAGCAACTGGATATTTGTTTAACTCATTTTAAGACCTAGCTATCAAATTATGTATGATATAGATATTACAAATATCCCGACAAAGCTCTCTATAAACAGTATACCTAAGAAACAATCAAAGGACTGAAACTCAGTGAAACTTTTCTAAACGAAAGATCCCGGGAATAGCACAAATAGGTTTAGTACCAATCACTCCTATGAAGTTTCATTGATTTCCGTTCAGTAGTTGCTGAGAAATAGCGCGAACAAAATTTGCTGAAAAAATCAAAGGACCGTAACTCAGCGGTAAATTATCCGGGCGCAACATACCGATAATATGCATAAACAGGCTTGGTATCAATGACTCCTGTGAAGTCCGGACAATATCCATAAACAGGCTTGGTATCAATTACTCCTCCGAAGTCCCAATAGTTTGCACAAATAGGTTTGTCAACGATCACTCCTGTGAAATCATTAATTTCCGGCCTATAGTTGATCAAGCAACATGTCAGCGTGAGGTTTCATTGATTCCCCGCATTTGGTTTCTCAGAAAAAGCGCGGACAAAAATTACTTAAAAAACAGAAAGGGCCCTAACTCAATTAAAGATTGTCCTAGCGCAACATGCACTTATATGCACAAATAGACTTGGTATCAATTACTTTCGTAAATTTCGTTTGACTTCCCGTCTTTGGTTGCTCAGAAATAGCGCGGACAAAATTTGCAATAACTCAAGCAAATATAATCCATGCGTTGATATGCATAAATAGGCTTGATTCAAATCACTACAGTAAAGTTTCGTTGATTTCCGTCCAGTAGATGCGTTGCAGAGAAATAGCGCGAACAAAATTTGCTTAAAAAATCAAAGGACCGTAACTCAGTGGAAAATTATCCGGGCGCAACATATCGACAATATGCATAAACAGGCTTGGTATCAATCACTCCTCTGAAGTCCCACTGATTTGCACAAGTAGGCTTGACAACGGTCACTCCTGTGAAGTTTCATTAATCCCGGCCTATGGTTTCTCAAGCAAGAAATCGGCGTGAGATTTCATTGATTCCCGCATTTTTGTTGCTCAGAAATAGCGCGGACAAAATTTGCTGAAAAATCTCAAAGGGCCGTAACTCAATAAAGATTATCCTATCACAACATGCCAACGATATGCTCAAATACACTTGGTATCGATTACTTTCGTGTAGTTAAATTGACTTCCCGCATTTGGTTGCAAAGTAATAGAGCAGAAAATATTTGCTGAAAAAAATCTAAGTAAATATTATCCGTGTGATGATATGCACATCTCCAGTTAAGTGGGTATCTGGGCAGCCGTTGCTGAGAAAAAACGCAAAACATGTTCACGGATACACGGACGGGCAATGTGACTTGACTCCAGTATACCCCCTTAAACTTCGCTTAAGCTTGTATAATAAAGTACAGATTTATTGCCGGAAGGACTGTCATGACTTGCTCACAATGTCCTGTTTTGAAGTCTCTGCTCAGGTTTATTGGCCTTTCATAATAGAAACAACTTCACAGTACATATGATTTTATTTTGACAAATCTCTTATTTTATTGCGAATAGCAAGTACCTTACTAAACAAAGATTTAAAAAATACAAAACTATCATCAATTTTACGAAGGAAGAAAAGTAGGAGACAGAAGGGGTAAAGCACCAGGTAATAACTGAAAGTAAACGCCACCTAGAGCGTATGCAGACTGGTGAACTCTCAGCATTTTATAGCGAATAGTTCACGATAGAAGTAGAACATGTGAACAAAACGAATGGTGGAATTTCTACACGTATGTTCGATAGCATGTACATGTATTAGAATTTTATTTAAATATTTTGTAAGATCGTCTTTAAAAAGCAAAACTCCTTGCCCGAGGACCATACATTTAGAAAAAAGAACAGTGTATCGAATTTGGAATAGAATCTATGACCATCTGATAGGAAATGTTCTTAGAAACTGAGCGGTAAAACGTGTTTCGTTCAGAAACGTAAAAGTTATCGCTGCTTCTGTCTGAATATGCAATGATACAACACTAAAATACACGTAACATGAATATGAATGGAAGAACAAATAACTGCATCCATCTATCTTTACTATCTCCCTTTGTCAAATCTACTCCATCTTTAAAACTGCAATTCTTCATATGTCTCTTGATTGTCCGGATGGTCGACATTTGGCATACATGTATTTTCGTAAATAGCTTCCGGGGGTGATGTAAAGCGATCCTGTTTACTATCAAGCGTTGAACTGATAAATACATTTAAACAGAAAGGTAGAAACTATTGTTTGAAATACAACAGCTACTTGTCAAACTCTTACCTTTCAAAGTTCCAAGTATTAGGTTAGTACTTTGGCAAAATGTTTAATCTTTATTCTTTCGAAAACATTACTTAAACACGAACTATTGTTACATTGATTAATCTCACTGTTTGGAAAGTCTTTTCTGCATAGACAAATTATTATCAAATGATTAATTATGTTAGCTCACGTGAAAAATTGAACACTCTAGTACAGCAGGAAATCGTAAATGATTCGAAAATTACTATTTTCGACTAAAGGAGACAAATTACGTAATGTACCTGTCATATTCTTTTCTCTCTGCAAATCAAAACAAAAAGAATGTAAAATAATATCATCGTCCTTTACAAATAAGTTTTCTATCAAAGTCTACAAAAATACATACATTGTACTACTATTGCTTTAAATAGATTAAAAACTCCTTAATAAGTGTTCCTTCGCAGGCGATATATTTCTTGCTTGTTTTCTGACCATGGCGCTTAAAGAATTACACCTTGTCTGATTACTAACTGGACTAATGCGACTTTGCAGGCATATTTAGTAAAATGTATGATGTCTTAACTGTATGCCTTCTGTGTGTACATCACTCAAATTAAAAGTTTGTTTGTACCATAGAACTATTATACACGTTTCTCAGTCTATAACAAGAGTCACTTAAGTTATTTATTTTGAAAACTCAACACTTCACTAAATTTGAAACGGAAAATGTATACCTTTAAGGTATCACATTTATTTAATAGATTCCGAACTGTCATAGTGTATGAGTAGATTTTCAGTACCAGTGATAATGAACACATTATCTAGTTTATCACTGGCCAAGATCCCTATCGTGAATATACAGTTATGTCTATCAATTTCATTAGTATCAGTATTTAAATGAATATTTTTACATTTGACGACCATTGGACTTTTTGCTTGAGTGGTATATTTCCACTGGTCGGTCAAATGTATGTGGTCTGAATTCTTATCCCAGTTCAAATAATCAGGTAAAACCCACTAGGCTTAAAACAATCATGAGGAAGTTGCGCAAAGCGTATTAATTACCTTGACAATGTAATTCATAAATTATAATACACATGTGCATTATATTTATAAAACTTACTATGGTTTCGTTTCATCTTGACAATAAGGACTATAATCACTCCAACAAGTATGAACACCGCCACAGCTAAAGAGATGGTTGTGTACATAAACAAAGATTGGTATTTGCCTTCCAAAGCTTTACTGCTAAAAGGCATTGTGGAGCTTTGCATCACTGACGATTGTGTTGTTGATATTGATGGACGGGTAAATGTTTCTGTCAAGGTACTTGTATCTTGAAATGAAATAAACGTGTTATGTTTAGAACAAGTACATGATGTTTCTTTAATCGAATACAGTTACTTCTATATTTTGTATCTCTTCTAAATACAATAGGATTTTAATATGCTCCTTTTTCTTTACCTTTTCCGTAGGAGTTTTATCGGGATATACTTTTTCAGACTAATTTTAGTGTTTTAAAGTTTGTGTTTTTTTAGAATGTTATACTTTAATCTATGCTAATTGTATGCATGTTATGTTTTTATTGTAAAGCACTTTTGAACATATTTATAATATGAAAAGAGTGCTATATAAATTTGGTATAATAATAATAATAATAATAACTTGAGCGTCGTGTGCAACAAACAAGGGGAAACGGTGTAAATGAATTATGAAGTATTTTTAAGAGACAATTAATTCTTAAGGTAAAATGCTTAATAAAAATACTTTTTAATGTTTTTAATTCACTCAACTTATATTGAAAGGAATGCATGGTTTTCATGTTTACCTGATACATAAATGACAACAGCCGTGGACCTCACGGTGCCTGCAGATGGAATATTCGACGCTTCACAATGAAATGTCACTGAAGATAACGAAGTATCGTTCAGAACGTAGTTCAAGACGCTGACAGTCTGTGAAAGGTTAGTCTGACTGTCGAAGTAATGGGTGTCGTCGTATGACGCAACCAAACGTCTGTTACTGATGAACCATTCTACAGTCGGAGTAGGATCACTATAGGACGTTCTACAAGACAAATTTGCCGTCTGTCCATAGGACAAGTTTCGGTTGCCTAGTTTTATAGACGCAACTTTAACTGGAACTGAAATCAATGAAACAATATCTTAAGTTTTTTAGTTCAAAATATCAATGTTAATGTAAAATGACGTTGTTAGAGTTGTAAGAAAACTTTCAAATATTTAATTGCGTATATACCTGTAAAACATTTCAAAACATCATGATAAAATGCAACCTGATTGCTGTTCATTCTTCTGTTGTATAATTAGAAAAAAGCGTCGGAGAAATGTTTCTCTATTTTTTTTCTCTGTTGACACAACTCTACTTTTAAACAATTTTCTCATTGTATGGACTTTGATCAAGAGAGTTCTTCTTATTATAGTAAGGTGGTTATGCAGTAGCATAAAGTAAATACCTCCAACGTAAATTGTTCCTGTTTTATAAATACCACTAGTCACTCCATATTTCCGTTCAAGACGACAAAACACGCTGGTACTATTATGTTTACTGACATTGGGAATGAATGTTAGTGTAGATACAGTTGTGTATTCTCCATCGTCACTGATCTCATATGTGTTTGTAACAGAGGAATTCTGGATCGGATCCCAGGTGATAACCTGCATTGGGATAGATGGTCCAGCTTTACATATCAGAACCGTGTCAATGCCTTTTGGAACGAAGATTTTAGAAACAGTGGTGGAGGTGTTTAAGAATTGCAGAGTACCCATTCCTGTAAATAAAAGCGATTTTAATTTTTGTTTTTATTGTTTCGTTCATTTTTGATTAATGTTTTTCAGCAAATAGTAAGCGGGCAGGTGTTCAAACTTTACATTCCGTAGAAACCAGTTAACGTGCATTCAATGAATAAACCAATGAAATGAAAATCACTCTCTCACAGTATTTTTTACAAATAGGGTACAGCTGATATAATATAATCTAGATGAACAATCTTTACATTCATGGTTCTGCTTGTATGAACAATGGCAGATGCCATTGCACCACTTAGGAAATATTCATTAACTCATCTCTATGGCTTATTAGAACTTCTCACCAGAAACATTTCATATTTATAAAACAATGAACTTTCCTCATTTAAGTAAATCATTTGCACCATAACAAAAGATAATATACCAGTTTCTCCACAAACAAGGTAAGCGCTTGAATTAGCATCGTTGAAGTCGCTTTCAGAATCTACGAGACCTGAATCTGTCACAGTGAACTGACAATGTCCAATATTTGCCTCGTCACCATCGCATTTGACAGCTGTTAACATCTGAGCGTTCTTGAAATGAACATCTTCGTCTGATACTCGATATACTTTTCTGCGATTGTTTACATATTCAACAACACTTTCATTTTAGAAAATAAGAAAATTATCTTACATCAAATATGCAGTTCTTTTATATTTTCTGATGGAACTCTTAGTCAACATCTGAATACGCCGTTTATCCTGCCAGGAATATGTCTTGGGTTTGAAACTGTCCAACAGTGTCTGCCGAACGAATTAATCTTTCTTTAATTTAAATGTCTACAAATACTTAATGTTCTATTTGTTTTAAGTATTATATTTTGGCACTAAAATAATCATATATGACTGAAATAAGCAAAGAACCGTTGTACCTTATTTCGTTGTTTTGGATTCCCAGTTGGCGACAAAGGACTGACAAGACACTGGAGGCAAGACTTCCGTATTGAACATTAATCCACGTATTTTTGTACCATATCTGAATAATACCGTCCTTAATATTCTTTCCTTCTATAGGATGTCTGAGTTGGAGCCCAAGATCGTCTGAAAAAATGTATTACTTCAAACTCAGCTGTAAAAGTATCACACTAAATTCAGTCAAATGAAAGGTTTCAAAGTATGAATGCCGACACAGTTGAAGTCAGGGAATAACATGCTATACATATGTGCATGCGTCCGTGCGTGTTTCCCATACTACATGTTCTATTACTTAAAAGTGATAAGGCGAAAAAATGTAAATGCTACTCACATCCGCATATAATGCCAGCATCTTCGCTATGAGAACAGTCATTTATTCCTATAGAATTTTTACGACATGAATGTAAGTTCAATTCTGTCCCTATACAGTTCACGTCGTCCAGCCATATGGGGCCTGTTCCATTGCCAAGTTTACCCCCTAATACTACTCGTGCGTTGGACCTGTTAGCATATAAATAAAAGTATCTACATTTACTTTTATTTTCCTGAAGCAAAAGAAACCCCACTAGGTTTACATTTATATAATTATTCACTGTCAGGCTGTTCTTATTCATGTCCTACTACTATGTAGTAGGTATGTGGAAATGAGCATCTTCCCTTGTCTTACCTCCGTCGGTTCGCAATTTATCACAAAAATGTTAATCACCATGAGAAGTTTCGCACCTTAGTTTTTTACCTAGACCCTAGCAAAAGCAGATTGTCAAGAACATTGAAATAGCCAAAGTTGGTGTCAATAGAAACACAAGCAGTGTTACGGCTAGAATTAATAAACCTTAGAGTAACCGGCATGTGGACTAAGCCCCTAATTTTTTCCACGAAAACAGTATGAGCAGCGTTATGGCAAATGATATAGTAATAGAATTTTGCATTTTCAGCTTCCATTGAGCATCCAGGAGCTTCACTGTTAGAATCGGTGAAAGCCACACACATTTAAAAGAGGTGTGGAAATAACACTAAAACTGGTTTACACAACTGCACACATTGTCCATCTTTACAATCAAGACATCAAGTCAAATGGTCATAGCTTAGGTCATCCAGATTTGATATTGAAATTCAATGCCAATGTCATCCTAGGTTAGAGCTAAAAAGTGTTTGCAAAACTTACCACATGGTCCAAAATTTCTCATTGTAGCTTCCAAACAAGAAAGTAGTCAAAAGGTCGTCAAAAGGTCGGGCCAGTTTTGACTCCTCGGGCATATTTAAATAGATGAGGAGAAGACCATTAAACAATGATGGAACTTGCAATTATTGAGAGGGAGATTTTGGACAGTTTTGGACAGGATGATTTCTGAAGTAATTTATTAAATAAGTCTTTATAAAACAACTGACCCCTTGGGTTGGGTCAATTTTAAGACTAGGGGTAACATTTGAACAATCTTGTTAGAGAACCACTGGAAAATGCTATATAGTTTCTAAGCTCAGTCCGGCTACATGTCTACTAGACAATGTCAAACACTAAAATACCTAAGCCCTACGCCTTACGGTTTTCGACAAAAGTTTTCCTTAATTTTAGACGAGATATAGCAAGAAATCCCGAGGATTAGGTCAATTCTAACCCAAGGTATATAAGTTGAACACTCTTGGTACATGTCAATACCAAATAGCTAGGCTCCTGGCCTTACTTGTTTTGACCAGAGCTTTTTTAAAGTTTTCCTTTTCGGTTGCCGTGGCAACCAGAGTCCTGCAAGAAATTTCATTGTTTGAAAAACATCGGTAGAGCTCCATGCAAGAAACACTCCCTCCCTCCTCTAACATGTCATGAAATAGCACGAATAGCACGTCCATCATCAGTGCATTGAAGTAAAACAATGACAAGCTAATTCATAGAAAAAATTGGTAGACCCTTAAGAAGTGAATAAAGAGGAATAAATTATTCAGGTCTTCATATGAATTTTAATTCGGCGGTATAAATGGGAGGGCTAAATGTCAATTAGAAATACAAAAAGACCAATGCCATGGCCCACAAGTTCACTGTCTGTTTAAAGCAGACTTCGTACAAGGCAATGTGAATGTACTAGTTTCTATGGATCCTCAAAAACTCAAAATTGCGTTCTTCTCAGGAATGTTCTCGCTGGTACATAACTTGATGCTTAAAACGGTCCTTAAAGCCACAATGGGTGTTCAAAAACTTTGCACGATTCTGGACATACACCAAAATGGTAACATATATTATGAGACACCCTGTACTAGCCTAATTAATTTGGCGTTGCAGTGTGACACATAGACCTGAAATTTTATAACTGTAACACCTTTACGCTTAATTTTAATGAGCTCAATGTTTGTTGGAAAGCGGGTACTCGTGTGACTGGCCCATAATACACTATTTATCTTGCTAAAATCACAGCTTTTCCACTCTAAAATGAAGAATTAATTTATGAAAAATCTCACCACTAAAACAAATTCTAGATGTTGGAGTTTAAACATGATATTTTACACGCACGCCGTATATCGGCAGGTACCCAGTTACTAAAACCAATTTTTACGTCAATTTTTCATATTTTACCGATTGATGCGGGTGTACAGATAAGTAAATTGAACTTGAATTTGTGTTGGCATCAATTTAAAACTTAATTCTATCACATCAAATTATAAATACATTTTAATATTAGATTATCTTGCGTTCGTAAGTGCCCAAAGAATTTCCTTTGAGATGTGTACACAGCCATTCGCACATCGCAATGAGACGTAGAAGGCGGACAACTCTAAAACGTCAGCCTGTAAAATCGGTTCGCCTTCAGAGTTGAAATAGTGAGTGTGCTTTGTTCCAGCAAAAATACCACTAATCAATAATTCACAGTAGAATAAGTTTGTAAAGTGATAAAACTGATACTTCTTTCATTTACGACCTTGATTCTATCCGTCGTCCGTTATTAACTGCCGGTTTTTACATGTATTCTAAATAACTGAAAACTATTGCCTTGCATCATGAAAAGTGCGCACTGAGTATCACGGAAAATGACAAAAGTAGTTTAGCTCGCTTTGTTCGGTAAGTAAAGTAAAAAGAGACTCGGAAGTGGGTTTTTTTTATCTTTTTTATCACATTTATTAGGTTCACTTTTGTTTTTAACCAATGTTCAATAAACCACTGTACTTACGTAGGGTGTCCTAGCTGTCGACAAGCCACAGCTGCATCATTTTTGTCCCAGGCATCATCACATACGGTACCAATTGACCCGTTTTTTCCAGTTACTACTTGCACTCTTCCAAAATTAGTCCCATGGTTACCACCGAGAAATATCGACACATACGTTCCTACAATACAAACGTACATGTAAAATTA
This sequence comes from Saxidomus purpurata, assembly GCA_022818135.1. Lineage (NCBI taxonomy): Eukaryota > Metazoa > Mollusca > Bivalvia > Venerida > Veneridae > Saxidomus > Saxidomus purpurata. The sequence goes on along the minus strand of JAFMSR010000001.1, from coordinate 1,560,384 downwards.
AGAGGATACCCGTTTTATCATATAAACGGCCATTTCACAAAATTCGATTAAAGAGACACTCCCTATAAGTGGTGTCGAACTAAATAACTTCAAAAGTATTTTAATAGAATATTCACAAGTACTATTACTAAGTCTTAACCATACATTTTAGTCATTATCGGTAAAATACGTTGCAGTACCGTAAACCATTCAATACTCCACGTTAAGTTGTTGTTGTACAATTAAAGGGTGGACAGCGATTTATTACAAAAGGCCTCTATGTTGAGAATTTGTGCTAAAATGAAACATTTTTCGATATATGCTCAAAATTTTATTTATTTATCATTTTACGTTCACTGAACACATTATTTATGTTTCGATAATAGAATATGCTAGATGTAGGGAGTGCCCCTTTAAGATTCTCATTTTAAATGTTAGCAGTCTGACTTGCGATAAGAAAGTTACAACTTGACAAGTGCGACTATCTTGGTCTGTGTTTCTCTAAATTCTCGGAACTTTTAGCAAACGAGGGTTGTTTGAATTGTATTGTTGGTAAATAAATGTCGAAAAAGCACGAGGAGTTTTTATTAGAGAAAAGGAACATCCTATTTAGGATGTAATTAACATCTATGTCAATAGCTTTACAACGATGTCATACATTTGCTTATACATTGTAATTCAACACGCTTTTACAATAATTCGTCGCCCAGTTTTATATAAATGATTGCAAAATGTGTCGAAAATGTTGAAGAAATCAATGTTTATATTAGTCTATACTAATTTATTTAAGCTCGATTGGGAAGAAAGCTTGTAGCTTATCGAGTCACTCTCGAGTCTGCTTCCTGGAATAACCAGTACTGGTGAGTAGGTACGGCTCGAACCCGCAACCTCTGGGATGAGCGGCAGACGTCTTAACCTCTGCACCACCGCTTGTTTATATTAAAGCTGATCATAACTTGAGAATTGTGTGAAGTAGATATAAGAAGTAGAACGGGCCCTTTGTTCTCCCATATACCAGTGCCTAGAATGTCTGTCAGAATCAATCTCTCTAAGCTTAAGAATGCGGATTTGCGTATATCTAACAATAGAAAATGCATTGAAGGCATGACAAAGACAATTTAGAATACTAGTAAGTTCCTTGTCAGAAAATATCAAATACACATTACATTTCGAACACCATGCACATGTCTTAAACTTACAACATAAAGACTAAACTACGGCCGAAACATGTCGATAAATGTTTAAACCATTAGTGCGTTGATTTTCTGTTTCCATATTATATCAGCATCAACCACGAAAATACTGTACATGTACGTGCAAATTACGTGAAAGCGATTCACTTCTTGGTTTTTTTCGGGCATTATTCAGTTTGTAAATGAAACTTCTTAAACAAAAACATAATAATTATAAACATGTTTGAAAATGTTTGCGAATAACTTGAGAAATGCAACTGGAGCAATCGAAATTTGAAAATGCCTACATGTGCAATGATGAGTATAATTTAATCAATTGCGACAGGAAAAATGAAGGAAAAAGACATAAATATATATACATTGTATATTGATTACGTTGCAAGCCTACATCCTAAGTTAGTTTTCTGCAGTACCTTGGCATAAAACTGCCGCATCTTCATAATGGCCACAGTTGTGTTTCCCATATCCTGGAAAGGTGCAAGACCCGATATTGCTTTCTGTACCAGTACAGTTGACGTCATCCATCCAGATTGGTCCATTCCCCGCACCAAATACAGCGCTACCTAAGGCTGTAGCATAGGACCTGCACAAACAAAACAAAAACAAGAGCGATGTTAAACATGGCCATCCCCCCGCCGAGTGCTCTTTCTATGACCAAGAAATTTGATATGAGAGGAATGGATATGGTATAGGTTCTAATTTTAATTTTTAATAAAATATAAGTATTTGACGGGGGATAATTGCGCAAGGCATAGTTATGGTCTATGGGTACTGCACTTTCCCTCACTGTGCTCTACAACTGTATGAAAATTCAAGTAACACCCTTCAGCACTTTTGTAGTTATGCTCCGGACAAAGAAAATCAAGAAAATTTACCAAGGGGGATAATTGAAAAAGCAGGCAAAATAGAGTTATGGCTATTAGGCACTGCGCTTTTCCTCATTGTGCCCTATAACTGTATTAAGTTTCAAGTAATTCCCTTCAGTACTTTTGGAGTTATGCTCCGGACAAGAAATTGAAACAAAGGGGGATAATTAAAACATTAGGCAAGGTAGAGTTATATTTCTCAGGCCTTGCACTTTCTCTTATTGTGCTCTATCACTGTATTAAGTTTCAAGTAATTCCCTCCAGTACTTTTGGAGTGATGCTCCGGACATGAAAAATCAAGAAAATGTAACAAAGGGGAATATTAAAAAAAATAGGCAAGGTAGAGTTATGGTTCTTGGACACTGCACTTCCTCTCAATGTCATCTGTCTATGTGCAAAGTTAAGATAAATCCCCTTGCATACTTTTGGAGTTATGCTCCGGACAAAAGTGGGACGCACAGACGGACGGAGCCCCATTACCATATCCCCTCCGCCATGGTGGGGGATAATAAAAATTCAATGAATCCACTCCATCAAGCCTGAAAAAGCACGTGACTGTTGACATATATTCATCAGTAAAAAATGAGTGTGATCACATCAGAAATGCTCTTAGCAGACTAGAGATATGGTAAGGATATAGTAGGTTTCCACACTTACGTCGGAAGGCCAAGTTGTCTGCAGACTACTCTTGCATCAACATTTTCCCAGTTGTCGTCACATATTGTCCCTCTGACGTTACCGTAAGAGACTTCTACTCTTCCATAATTTCTTCCATGATTACCGGCTAGGTAAACGCTAATTCCTAAATCAAAACAAGATATAAATTGGTGCAAAATAACACTTAACAGTCATCGACATGGCGTAGTAATTCTATAAACATAAAGGGCTGAAACTATACTCGTACTCGTGTCGCATACGTTGTGGCAATTATTTCATAACACGGAAGTAAATTATTAAAATATTCTGTATTGTCGAATCGAGTTTGTAGATGAGGTAAATTTAAAACTTTGAATTTTAGGAGAGAGATATATTTTTTGTAAAACTATACAATGTAATTATGGGTTATATCTAATTGACATTTCTACAAAAGCACACCACAAGAATTTCACAATGCACAATTTCGTTTGCTAAAACCAATAAGTTTCTATAACTTACCGCAGACCACTGTTAAACGGTCACTCAAAAATATATAAATAGATGGTAGTTGTTGGTTTCAGTATAAGATCACCTTATTATTTCACCGATAGGGCACCAAAAGTGGTATTATCACGAGTGGCGCGGCCACAAGTGAAAATAACTATATTTGGTGTTCACGGGTGAAATTATCGTCATATAACATCGATTCAAACAACTTTTCTGCTTATTTTATGTCTCAAATTCTACTTTTGTTGAGTTTATGTCAATAAAATGTTGAAAATCGCGGGAAGCGTACCAGATAACATTGCCAGCATAACGTCGTTTTAACGACGTCTTCTTCGTATGGTTTCTGGCATTCCATTACGCTCGGTATACTTTTTGACGTTAATCCGGGTAACAGATTTTGATACTTTTCGAGTTTATAGGAATATAACGGAGTGTCCTTATTGTTAACGTAACAGTAAAACCGTTCATTTTTGTTTATCAAAGTTATTACATAAATGAATACCTGTACAGAGCAGAAACGTATTCGAGATGATCAGAATATATCCGTACACTGCCATGTTTAAAAACAGTAGAAGCAGGAAGTTTTAAGTTGAGGTCATTACCATTTGATCGACTTTGCCTTAATTGAATACATCTTTTGTCTATTAACAGCGCGATAACTGCATAGGAAATATGTAAGTAGAGGATATTTCTTTGTTTGAATGGATATTGAATGTATCTTTTGTGTGACAATATTTATCAGGCACTCATTAATCTTCGCCAATATCTTCGGTTACGTTCGGGTGTGTTTTCGTTAGTTCAGTTGATTATCGTTTCGAACAAATACATTTCACCGATTTATGATTACACTGCAAAGACAGTGGCGTAGTGGTAAGATGCCAAAACTTGTAAACAAGGTTCCATTGGTTCGAATCCTGCCAATATAATTTTAATTTTTAACAGTTATTTATAAGAGGGTGGCTATTTTTGTTCAATTTGTGACACTGTCCTATGCACCGTTTTCGCTTTTTATATTCTATGGTTTCTGTTTTTATTTATGTTTTGTTTTTTTGATATCTTCGAAATGCTACAAAATATTAGGTAAGGCAATCTTATCTTTAGAGCGTGGCTGTTTTGATGATTTGCTCGTCGACATTTTCAGCTCCATATATGCATGAAGAGGGAGAAAGAATGCTCAAATTATCATTAAAAATATTGCAAACCCGTGCTGAACGAGGACAGTAGTGAATACATTTATTGCAACGAAACGATTAAAAAAAGTAAAACAAAAAAAGTTAGACTCGAACCTGCATACGGTGGATTGGTAGCCAAATGCCTGATCCACTACGCCATTGTGATATCAGATAAAGTACTAAATTGATATTTTATATCAAGCGCTTGTTGTTTTCATCCGAAGATTACCGACCGCATACAAAATATTCATGTGTGTCGCACAATAAATGGAATTATTTTCACAAGCGCGAAGCGCGAGTGAAAATTTCATCACTTTGAGTTGAGATATATTCTATATCCACATAAAACAAACTTTCTTTTTATTTTATGCTTAATATTAAACAAAAGCTAAATAATATATATGCACCATAAAAAAGTAGTTCCGGATATGATATCTATATCATAACGCTATATTTCACTGAACACAGTATTTCATTAGTTAGCATAAATAAATACTGGTATTCCTGTGAAACTTGTTTGTCGCAGTAATATAATATTTCAACTCACTGAATACAAGTTGTGAGTTTTATAAGTGAGAAGAACAGTCACGATGTTTTCAGTCAGCAAAATTGAGTTTCGAGTTTCAACTTGAGAGTCAGAGCCGAGTGTTTCTTTCGTTTCGAGTCGCAAAAGTACAGTACGAGTTAGAACAAAGTAAGATTCTACTTTTAAAAGCTCGTAACAAAAATACAACGGTTGAACATTGCTGAAAGTACACTGCATTACAACATATTTTATGTCACTCGTCGTTTTTATAATCTTAGTCTGTGATCTATGGTCGGTGTCAATTTTCTTATTACTAGTATCCATTCTTTTCCTGGACAAATAAAGGATGGATAATAATTCAGTCGACTGCACAGGGGATCTCGTTGATCGAGCACGTACTTAGAAGACACATGTAACTATATATATATGCAGATGACATACTCTTTTCTAGTGAGATATCAGATATAAACATTTAAAGAATATTTGGGGAAAAGGAAATAAAACTCTAATACAAAACTGTAATAGTTAGTGAATGAAGACCAAACATAATCCGATACAATTATGATAGAAGCCTCAGAATGGGCATGGTCGAATGCAATATTATAAGGCTATAGCAAAATTAAATTCGAAAAGGATACTTTGATGTATCTTTGTTTGCCTTGATTTAATATTGACTGTCTGTTCAAAAGCCACTCATTAAAGGTCCATAAAGGGGTACAAAAATTGTCATTTCATAAAACCGTTTAAGATATTTACTTAATTCAAACTTTATTACAAGAAAAATTGTTTGGATATAAAAATACATTCATAACTAGTTCCTTTTACAGTTCTTTGTAACAGACCTATATCTCATATCTCAAAGCTCGTCGAAATCTAAAAAACACATTTGTGTGTGTTGGTGGTGTGCACTTCTGGGTGATGTGGGGTTCGTTTTGGGGAGGCTGCGTTTTTGGTACGTGGCATTCCCTGTTTGATATTATTTTTGTTTTTATTGCATTTCTTTCTTATATGCACATTGACCCCCATCTTTTTATTTTTGAATTCTAAAACAAAGATTTTATCAAACTGTAGGCAAAATATCTAAAAAAAACCTTGTCATTCCTTTATCATGAAAATATCTATTTATCAAAAATTTGAAAAATTAAATTTTAGTAAAGTGGGTGGGGTAATAATAAGTAGCGTAATTTTATTCAGATGATGATAGAAATACCACTATCTCTAATTAATCATCCTTAAAAACAAAAATAATATCAAACAGGGAATGCCACGTACCAAAAACGCAGCCTCCCCAAAACGAACCCCACATCACCCAGAAGTGCACACCACCAACACCACACACGCGCGCACACGCACACACAAACGACACACACACACACAATCATGTACACTTAAGTATAACATACTAGATCAGAAAATATTAAAAATTGATGCCCATTCTGAAAAAATACACCACAAACATAACCTTTTACAATGCCAAAATTCTAGCTAGTTCTGCATTTAGCACTTTGATCTGATAGTGTATCACTAAAAATTAATATTAATATTGCGAAAAAGTTAAGTCATTGACCCATCACTATTTTTCCTGAAATTAATTAGCAATATGTTAGTCTTCATAAAAAAGGGTCAATACAATTTCTTGTTATTTTGAATTTCAGCAGTGACCCCCCCCCCTCCCCACCCCCACCCCTTTATTTAGCTTTTTACCATTTATTGGAAAATTAAATTTCAATGAAAAACAGGCACATTTGCATACATAACGGGTCGAGCCCTTAATAACAAAGGGCAGTCATTCTTTCAATAATTCAGTTTCATATCTAAAAGTCATTGTTGCTCTAGTAGATTCAGAACTATCCGAAACATATCAAAATTTACACATATAGAATTGGTTTAACATATCATATCCTACGGTGCCCGTGAATAGACATATGATACATTTTCTTTATATAGTAATAACGAAATAATATTTCGTCTTTACGAATTGTTATTTCGTTTTTACGAAACCTTATTTCGTTTTTCGTTAAAACGAAATGATATTTCGTTTGTACGAAATCTTATTACGAAATCGTAATGGTCAGATGATCCTATTGCAGTCCGGCTCAGGGATTGGCTGAAAAAAGTACAAATGAAAAATACTCATTAGAAAAATAAAATGCGGTGGTTACAGGTTATTTTCAATGAATCCGTCTCTTTAATGTGCATTTAGTGAATAAAATTGTATCTCTCGTGAAACTTTAGATAAGATAAAATGCAAAACGGAAGTCTGAATAAGTACGTGTGCAAATACCGCCTGCTAGTGGGCGTTCCTTTGTATATGAACAAACTTTTAGTACGTAAATGGCACAAATCAGTATGAAAACTTTATTTTATAAGGTTGGTGACTTCAAAAGACGTTTAAAACATTAAAATGGAATGCCGTATTTGTAAAACTGCATCGGATTTGCCAATAATGACAGCAATTTTGCCTGAAAACATCTCGAGAGTGTTCCAAATTACCTCCCTTTATTTACGACATTTGCTGTTTTACGTTATTTAACGCCTCGTGCCTAAATATTAAGTAGCTAGAGTGCTGTTTTTCACTGACATGTGTCCGAATGTTGTAAGTAACACATCAAAATGCTATTTCCGAGCCAGTGTTGATTTTGTAACAACGAAAATGTTAAAAAAATAAGCCAAAATATATGCGATTTTTGCCTTTAGAGTTAATAATTTGAATGTGATAAGTCAAAGTCGGCCATATCTTATATTTACTGAAGCATTAAAGTATCCTCAACAATACAGAATCATTAAAAACATGCAGTACTGCAGTAATAAACAAATAGCTAGTAAAAAGATGGCTTGAGGAATTTTCCGCTGTTATTTGGGCCTAAAGCCTATTTAGGTCTATAATTTTAAGCATACTTACAATAAAAATGAAATAAAGCAATATTTTAGTGCAGAAATGTTTGTTTTATGATGTAGAGAGGTGATTTTGTCTATTGAAAAAATGAGATCTGTCTTAAGGTCAGATGAACCTATTGCAGTCCGGCTCAGGGATTGGCTGAAAAGGTACAGGGAAAACCGTAAGATTAAATGAGACATTACCTAATTGGTAGAAAAGGTTGTGTTTACAAATGAAAAAGTACTCATTAGAAAAATAAAATGCAATGTCTTCTGCACGCGAATGAATATTTTAGGACTGGTTATCATAATAAACAAGAAAACCTGCGAAGCATCAAAGGTCGCCGGTAACAAGTTGCTATAAGTCTGACGGACAGATAGATTGAATTCTTCCATTCTTCTCTCAACTGTTCTCTTACTAACATCAAGCAACTCTGAAATGACTCTAACCTTAAGTCCAGAATCAATACGACTCTGTAGAGTTTCAACAGGAATATCATATTTTCTTCCTTGTCTTGACAATATTTCTATTTCTGAAATGCTGTGCTATCTGAAATGATGTGAAACTATCTCGAGTGCTTCATTAATAAATCTCATACAACTATCAATACAAACAAATATTGATAACTGTAATAAAAAGTTAGAACATCTTGTAGTTCTGTGGTAATGTTTAGAGTGCGTCCATTCTCTATACTCTGAACAACATACTGTATCTTCTGCCTGCAGAGGTCTTTTATACATGACAGCTGTTCTTCAGAGCTGAAAATATAAATGGATGCTGGTGTTCAATCCCAAACATTTTATACAAACAAAACATCTTATGTGAAGTCAAACTATTATTTTTGCTATATGCTGCAGGAGTGTGAAGCTAATTTATTTACAGACTGTAAGTAGTGATGTCAAATGCAACCATTTCTTAAAATTATGCCTGTTGAATTACAGGAAATGTTGGAAATGTAACCACAGTGGTCAATAAGGTACAATTTATTTTCAAATGTGACTACTGCTAGATGTCGATACTGCAATACTAGCTGTCGGATGAGTTATACCAGATCGGGATATCTGCAGGTTTTACCAGTGCTGGAAAATCTCATCTTACACCCCCTGGTATAAGATGACTTATACCACTGTGTTCCTTTAAGTGTTCGTTTTGTCCTCGTGTGTTTGCTTTGTATGCTAGTGTGTGTTGGTAGTGTATATGTGTGTGTGTACATGATTGTGTGTGTGTGTCGTGTGTGTGTGTGTGCGTTGGTGGTGTGCACTTCTGGGTGATGTGGGGTTCGTTTTGGGGAGGCTGCGTTTTTGGTACGTGGCATTCCCTGTTTGATATTATTTTTGTTTTGATGATGTCAGAAAGAACTACTTTTATGAATGAATGTGTAAATTTATACATTACTACAAGAAAATAGACCGTAAATAGTATAAGTCATTACTTTTATTTAATTTCTGCTACTATAAATCGAATATGGTATGCAATAAAAAGAATCTATCACTGGCCGCACTTACAGATGAGAATATCCGGATCTCGGGTAACTACACTTACACTATATATAATACATTATACTGTATGTAAAATATATACATTATCATTGGTCAAAAATAAATAATAGTATAGTACAGGTGTATTGTGACCCATTAAACAGGCCTGTTAAACTGTTAAATTAACCAGACCCTAGTGGTGGGGTGCAGTCATTCTTTACTATTTAATTTATAAAACTTGACCTGTGAATTACAAAAATGGGTATTTCGTGTCAATATTAAATAAGAAGCATATTAAACTCAAAGGTACTATTTAATTTTTTCCAGTGCATTGACACGTGAGTGAAGTATCCGAACAAACGATCATCCGAAATTACTGCCAAATCTAACAAAACAAGCTGAAATCGATATTTATTTTGGCTATGGAAATATTAACTTATGCATACCTACTTCGTTTCTGAAAGAGTGTTCATGTTCATCGTTGTTGTTATTTTCCTGCGACGCTGTTACACCGCCACGCCAACCTTTAAAAAGTCGATTTGGTCTGGTCTAGGCGGATCTTTTCTCTTGGTATAAGATATTGTAAACACCGGTCTGGGAAGCGTCATTATTTTTCACATTTTAAACAATTATTCCCCTTTAATTTAAAGGTCCAATTTTAGTGCGAACTTCAACTTCCTTCGCGATTTTTAAAATATAGTTTTTTTTTGTTTCAAACAATCAATGTAAGATGTCAGAACAAAATTGAAACAAGTTCATACATTCTAATAAGTTCTCCTACCGGCTGAAGAATCCTAAAGCGTATCAAATATAGTCGCCGGTTTCCACCGGCGACTAATAACACTGAAATCGGCAAATGAATAGAAGGTGTACACATGCGGTTTAGACCCCTAAATCGCACCTGACTGAGTGGGGTGGTTGTCTCCCTTGCCAAATTGTAAAAAACTGGGTTGGTTAAGCCCATATAAAAACAGCATTTTCTGGTGTCTGAGAGACTAATCTGTTCGAAAAAAGCAATTTAATTGGTCAACACTCTATAGGTGGGTATGATACAGGGTCACCTTTTGACTAGATTTATAATGTAAGTCAATGGGGAAAACAATGGGAGTATCTGACCTAATTGCGAAAACGAAATACCATTTCGTTCAAACAAAAAAAGATTTGATAAAAACATTTCGTTTAAACGAAATAAATACATTTCGTAAAAACGAAATACGATCACATGTCACTTCATGGGCTACGTAATATTCTTTGTCATGCATTTTAGCTATAAACATTTTAAAGAATGGAAACAGAAAACAAGTATTTTGTAAAAAAAAAAAAAAGTAAAACAAGAGCTGTCCCTCACAAGTGACGAATGCCCCCGAAAGAGGTGCCTCACAGTCTGTGTCCTCTCCATGTGCTCAATAAATGTGCTATGTAATTTTAAAATCCTTCCATGCATGACAGAGTAATCATGCATACAGTATTCCATTACTTTAAACACTAAGTGTGACCTTGACCTTTGAGGTAGGGACTTGGGTATTGCACGCGACACATCCGCTTGATGTGCTAGATATTGTGCCAAGTTATTTTAAAATCCTTCAAAGCATAATAAAGTTATAGTCCGGACACAAATGTATGCATATATACAGGATTCCATTACCTATAAACTCTAAGTGTGACCTTGACCTTTGTGGTAGGGATGTGGGTCTTGCACGCTACACGTCGTCTTGATGTGCTCGACATTTGTGCCAAATTATTTTAAAATCCTTCAAGGCATGACAAAGTTACAGTCCGGACACGAATGTGTGCATATATGCATATATAGAGGAATCCATTACCTTCAAACTCTAAGTATGACCTTGACCTTTGAGCTAGGGGCGTGGGTCTTGCACGCGACACGTCGTCTTGATGTGCTAGACATGTGTGTCTAGTTATTTGAAAATCCTTCAATGCATGACAAAGTTACAGTCCGGACACGAATGTGTGCATATATAGAGGATTCCATAACCTTCATACTCCAAGTGTGACCTTCACCTTTGAGGTAGGGATGTGGGTCTTGCACGCGACACGTCGTCTTGATGTGCTAGACATGTGTGCCAAGTTATTTTAAAATCCTTCAATACATGACAAAGTTACAGTCCGGACACGAATTTGTAAGTGGGGACGCACGGACGGACGGACAGACGGACAGACGGTCAGACGGACAGACGGTGCGATTTTAATATGCCACCCTTCGGGGCATAAAAAGGCAATTTTCTATAAACAAATTCCTGATATTTTAACAGAAATGGAAACAATGTCATAACAAGACATACGCCCATAATACTAGTATATGATATAGTAGTGATAGCTAGCAACATTTAAATACAATGTACATTCACAGATAGATGGGTGGGGTCACCTTTATACCACTTCAGTAATCGTATTGTTAACGTAACAGTTAAACCTTTCAGTTTAATTTTTCAAAGTTTACCTGTACAGAGCAGAAACGTATTCGGGATGATCAGAATATATCCGCACACTGCCATGTTTAAAAAAAGAAGAAGCAGGAAGTTTTAAGGTTTTCTTTTGATAAATTTGCCTTAATCAAATATGCCGCTTCATCTTTTATCTTTTAACAACGCAGGTATTTTACCGGCTTTAACTGCCTAGGAAATATGTAGAGGATATTTGTTTGTTTTGAGTGGATATGGAATATATCTAAACGAAAGTATTTTCACGAGCGTGACGCCCTAGTGAAAATGTGAAAATTGCATCACTTTGAGTTGAGATATATTCCACATCCACTCAAAATAAATTTTCTGTTTATTTTATGCTAACTATATTACATGTATGCACCACTGAAAAAAGTAGTTCCGGATATGATATCTATATCGTCACACATACTTCACTGGACACAGTATTTCATTAGTTAGCATAAAATAAATAATGGTGTTCGCAGTCATAGAATATTTCAGCTCACTGAATACAAGTTTGAGAAGAACAGTCACGATGTTTTCAGTCAGCAAAATTGAGTTTCGAGTTTCAACTTGAAAGTCAGAGCCGAGTGTTTCTTTCGTTTCGAGTCGTTTAACTAAAGTACGAGTTGGAACAAAGTAAGATTCTACTTTTAAAAGCTCGTAACAAAAATACAACGGTTAAATATTGCTGAAAGTACACTGCATTACAACATTTTATGTCACTCGTCATTTTTATAATCTTAGTCTGTGATCCATGGTCGGTGTCAATTTTCTTGTTACTAGTATCCATTCTTTTCCTGGACAAATAAAGGGTGGATAATAATTCAGTCGACCACTCAGGGGATCTAGTTGATCGAGCACGTACTTAAAAGACACATGCAAATGTGTATATGCATATGACATAATAATTCTAGTGACATATCGGGTATAAACATTTAAAGAATATGTGGGGAAAAGGAAATCAAACTCTAATGCAAAATTGTAATAGTTAGTGAATGAAGACCAAACATAATCCGATTCAATTGTGATAGAAGCCTCAGAATGGACATGTTCGAGGTTATAGCAAAATAATATTTGAACAGAATACTCTGATGTATCTTCCACAAGCAGCTATAAATTTTGCAACCATGTCAAAGGGTTTGAAATGAAACCAGTTCTACATTACGATTCCTGAAATGCATCATCAAGCACTGCTCACTGCTATAAGAAGGAACTGCTAGTCAATATTACTGTAGTCCGATTTTACAGACTGTCATTTCATTCGTCGACAGTCAGTCGTTTGGACTTCCTTCAGAAAGAAAGTGACAGCTTGAATGGATCCAGGTTTACTGCACAAGATTATGTGCTTCTCACTGCCCTGGATTCAACACCTGAATGCTTTATTTACCTCTGTAGGATAAAGATGGAAGATATGATCAATTTTAGTTTAATTGGCAAAATATACAGTGGATGAAAGAATACAAATATCTGCCTCTTTCTTCTAAGTGAACTGCAATGCCTTGCCATTTTCATCTGAACTGCATTCGCTGTCAAAGACATACCTACAAGACGCGAAATATAACTGACTGTGCAAGCGATAACATAATTCAGAGACAATGCTGCAATAATAAAATTTGTTTTAAACAGATCAGTCGTAAATGTGACCCACAGTGACTTTGTTATTTCTACGGACTGCCGTCAGTCTTTCAAATAGTTTAATTTTTGCCTTCTTTTTTTCTGACCATATTTCTACTGTTTAAATCCTCCTCCTATTATCCATACTGTTTAATGAACATAAAAAATATCAATAAATATTTTCGTCTATTTCAATCAAACACGTTAAACCTGTAAAACCCAATTGTGTACTGACAAATCCTTCCAATCCCTTAATTTACCTTGAACCACAATATGTTCTACAACCTGTTGTCGTGGTCACAATATTAATACGTTCACAGTATATTATTGCAACACGTTGTTCCTTTCAAATTCTTCCGCTTTCTGTCTAGTTAATCGATTACTACTTAAATACTATTTGCAAGGAAGATCAACAAACATTTTCAAAAGCAGAAATCTCTTTAGAGTTTATTTCTCTTTCCTTCAGATATCATACGTCTGCTTTTTGTAATTATACGCATTTTGTAATCTAAATAAGTACATTTTATAAAATTCAATTTTGTTACTGGAATAAATCATTAAAAAAAGATTCATGTTAGCAAAAAATCTTCAAAAGACGCATGTTTTACGAAAAACAATAAATATGAAATTCTGTTTTAAGAATATTGCGCATAATGTTGTTTACAGTTTCATACTATGAAAAATATTACATCGTTAGTTTGTATAAAAATCACCCTTAACGTGTCTTGACTTAGATCTTTTAGATGCAATATCAGTGCTATTTAAACATCTATAGGTAATGTGCATACTGTGCAAAGGAAGACATGGGACGCAGCTTTCAATCTTTTCCCGTAGGAAGGATGTCCCTAACTCCCTACCTGGCATGTTTGTTCACTAATCTTGAAAAATTTTATTTGCAAAACTTTTTATGGAAACAAACCGTGTTGGGCTAATAAAGCTTTTACAGTAAACTCTTGATAGCCTGCATTTCTATAGATTTATTTATATGTCTCAGTCTGCATTTTGATATGATGCAGCATAAAACAGAAACTATGTCAATAATTTTGCCTTTCATCAAATTCTTAAACTTCTGTTCAGATTAAACATACGCTTTTTGTTTACAGTTACACTAAACTTCAGAAACGTAAATATTTTCCTTAGTGGTTTACAGATTTAATAAACACAATTAAAATGTATCAACTTCTGGGCCGATTGTTAACAAAAAGTAACTGAAATTATCATGAATGCAACTTTAAACTAAACTACACTATATTTCACTGCGATACGATACGATAAGATACAGAACAATACAATATTTTTGTCGGAAAATACAAATAGCACAAGTTATAACTAGCATTTGACTGACTCAGCATAATCTCGGGCTCACTTAAGTCGTATCAATTGAAAGCCTGTATCATAGATTCGAGATGTGTTCCGATATAATGTTTTATGACACAGTGTGTGCTGAGTAAGTAGATGTTTCAGGAAAGCGCACTGTCGGGTTCAGTACGTATAGCCAGGGTCCGGACTGTCAGTATCAACAAATGTTTTCCCAGACAGGTTAAAAGAGGACCAGGTAAACCCAATTTTTAAAAAGAATGATCCTTTTAGTAAATCTAATTACAGGCCAGTCAGTAAACTGCCAAATCCATCTAATTTTTTTGAAAAGGTACTATCAGATCAACTTACAACTTATTTTGAAAATATTTTGATGATTTTTATGTGCATTCAGAATGGGTCATGGCTTACCCAGGCTATAAGAAGACTGGAAATGTGCAATGGACTCAAGTCACTATGTTGCAGCAATTTCAATGGACCTGAGTAAAGCCTTTAATTGACTGCTTACCACACCCAATCTTATTAAATAAACTTCAGAGTTAAGGTCTTTCAGAAAATTCAGTCAAATTTCTACCAAGATATCTGTCCTTCCGTAAGCAACAAATTAAAATCAATAATACTGTCAGCTCATGGGCTAGTATAGAGAAAGGAGTTCCTCAGGGTTCTACATAAGGACCTCTCCTCTTCAACATTTTTATTAACGATATGTTTTACTTTATCAAAAAAGCACCCTTTACAACTATGAAGAAAATAACACACTCTTTCTTTTCACAAAACTTAGATATTTTTAATGAAACGAAAGTCAAAACCTGTAAGAAAAAAGGCATGGTTACAAAATAATATAGTCATTATGTTAACCTAAAACATTACTAGCACATAAGACATGTCAAACAACAACTTTAAAAAAGGTACTCATAAATTAAGTTATTTCGGGCCGCAGCAGCGGCCCACTATATTTAATACGTGGTGAGTAAAAGATTCATGGACAGTTAAACACTAGATCGAATATATGCGTCTCTTTTAATTTAAAAATTGAGGTAATTCTGAGGTGAAAACTGTGGACACAGTCAATTTTTTGGGAAGAGTTGTCGTTCGTTTTATAGAGGGCGCAATCTACGCCAATAAAAATAGAGAAAAGCGCTTTTTACGTTTCAGGCACAATCTACGCTGTGATAAATGGAAATATGATTGTTTTTTCCACTTACACAGCCTTTGTCATTATAGACGAAGTGCAGTTGACTGAATAATATTCTTCGATTGCTGTTTTGAATATATACAATATTATGTTATCTTTTTTCCCTCGTATTAGAAACTTGTCACCATGGTGTAATTAGTAGAGACGTTAACTCACATATTTTTGTATAAGTGTACTTTTACGAATCCACGAGTTCGAATCCCACCGACATCCATTTTTTTTAAACTTTTTTCCTGCTGTTTTAATCATCATTTTTAGCTTTTAAACCATTTAAGAATATTTTTACGGCAAGTAATCATAAAATTCTTCATTGATGTCGAATTAATACGGATAATGGTAATTTAAAATTGAGACGTACCAGGAACGGTATATCAGGATTTGTTATGTATATACGATCCCTGGGTATATAGAGCATTCTTTGATATACTGTATAAATATTATTTGATAATAGTAAATTTTCGATACTTGAGGTCAGTTAGTAGATGTGATGTCGTGTCAATTTGCTTGTTCAACCAGAATTGGTTTTCTCGAGTTCTTTTTGGGCCATGCCTCAACATCAACCATCACCACCAATTTCCAAAATATTTACATGGCATTATTGTTTGTTGGCCCGCTGTGATACTTTGTATCACAGTTTTTCTTGTGTTGTATTTGTTACTTATCTTGCCGACTTTAAAATTTTACACAGAAGAAATGTGTTCACTATTCAATATGATACCGGATACCGGAAAAATTCGGTTCCCTTTGACGGGCAAGCAATATCGGAAAAATCTGGTTTATTTTATATGCAACGTGTTGTATACCAGTCAATAGCCCTTAGCTACCGTAATGGCGGACGGTAAGTAAAATAGAATAACGGAAATTTATTATTTCCTGGATAATGTATGGTTTAAATATCGACAGCTCTTTACGAAAGAACCTGTTGTCACTTTACAAATACTGCATTCTGGATTAATTCTTTACAGATCACTGAGAACTCAGCCCCCACATTTGGGGCACTTGTTTTTCAATTTTCATGAACTTTATTATTTTGGTTTTTAGCACAGACGTGGATCAAAGGTGAATCTCGTAATCATGCTTTGCATCTACTATGAGAACCCCATATACACACTGAACAAGTTTGATAGAGTTTGCAAAATACTTATCCACCCAGTTAATATGAGGTTAAGGGTAAAACCCAGCCCCTACCACGGAAAGGGCTGTTATTGTGGGCTCTTCCAGTTAGGGGTGAGATAGCCCAATTAATTTGATGTTTCATTGTGACCCCTTTCACAGATCTGATATTTCATAACCGTCACACCTTTAACGCCTAATTTTAATGTGCTCCATAATAAGTTACAAGTGTAGTTTCAATATTAGGTATAACCGGTGCGTAATATTACACAATTTACCTAGTTCAAATAACAATTTTCCGCTCTAAAATAAAGAATTAAATATATCACTTTAAATGAAAACCTAAACTTTTTAAAAAGATCTCACCACTTTATAAAAATCTGAATGTTTAAACCTAAAAATGCAAGTTACACATACGGCATGATACAACAGGGGCCTAGCGAGGGGGCGTTTAGGCCGACAAAGTCGCCTTAAACACCTCAACTTCGCCCATTTCTGTGACAAAAGCGAAATTAACTTCGCCCAAAAATATCTCAATAAACAATGAAGCGAATAAACAAAGTGTCAGACATTTCTCTGACCATTAACTCCACCCCCTCAATCAATTAGCGACTGACAAAAAGGTTGCCTGAAGGCTGAATTCATAATATGACACGAGTGATAATCATGGTGAAGGCTTCAACATCGGATTAAAGACGATACATTATTCGTATTTTGTTACATTTAATAAGTACAAAAATGTAGATTACAATATTGTTTTTTTTAATTACTTTGTAATTTTTATCCACAGTAGATGTGCATCTCTCTCTATTATTAGCACACATTGCCGCCTCAGTTTTTACATTGCGAATCATTCTAGAGTATCACTGCTTTTATTATAATTTTGTTTCAAAAAGTATTCTTTTTTTATCTGAACCTAATGCATTTATTGCCATGTATGTTGATTTTAAATATTTATCCCCATCAAAAAATTACCGTAATTGGTCAGTTTTATTCTCCACATTTTGCCTTAGGACTGATAACTTGTCATAAAGGATGACGAAATTAGCTCAATCAGTAGTAGTACTGTTTAAAATGTGACAGCACTCATTGAATAATAGAACTTCTAAATTTATGATAACTGTCAAAATTTGAGTGAATATGCCGAATTGTGTTATGAAAGTTGACAAGAAGTGCATCAAAAGTGCGTAAATTATTTAAATTCACCAACAATCGTTTGTTGATTTGTGAATGTAAAAAATGATTTCTCAGTTAATATTTGAAAAATTCCGAATGTTCCAAACAAGGTCTTTTTTTCATTCCTGTGACTTTGGAACATGGTGGGGGTAAAAGTGAGGTGGGGGGCCCAAAAAAAACCGGTTAAAAACCCCCCGGGGTTTTTTAAACCCCCCACCCCAGAAGACCCCCCCCCCTTTTTTTTTTTTTTTTTTTTTTTTTTTTTTTTTTTTTTTTTTTTTTTTTTTTTTTTTTTTTTTTTTTTTTTTTTTTTTTTTTTTTTTTTTTTTTTTTTTTTTTTTTTTTTTTTTTTTTTTTGTGTTTTTTTTTTTTTTTTTTTTTTTTTTTTTTTTTTTTTTTTTTTTTTTTTTTTTTTTTTTTTTTTTTTTTTTTTTTTTTTTTTTTTTTTTTTTTAGTTGTGATACAGTCTGTCTTTGTCGCAAC
This sequence comes from Saxidomus purpurata, assembly GCA_022818135.1. Lineage (NCBI taxonomy): Eukaryota > Metazoa > Mollusca > Bivalvia > Venerida > Veneridae > Saxidomus > Saxidomus purpurata. Next base: position 1,541,807 of record JAFMSR010000001.1, on the reverse strand, counting down.
TTAACTGGAATACCCATGGAATATCAAAATGAGTGACTTGTTCTGTATTTAAGAGAATCATGGCGTTTTTAGCATGTCAGTTTTTATGCCCCCAACGTATGGCATATTAATATCGCACCGTCCGTGTGTCCGTCCTTACATTTTTTCCTGTCCGGGCTGTAACTTTGTCATGCATTGAAGGACTTAAAAATAACCTTGCACACATGTTCAACACATCAAGACGTCGTGTCATATGCAAAACTCATGTCCCTAGCCGCAGCCTACTTCAAAGGTCAAGGTCACACTTAGTGTTTAAAGGTACATTGTAATGGAATCCTGTATATATGCACACATTCGTGTCCGGACTGTAACTTTTTCATGCATTGATTGATTCTAAAATAACTTGGCACAGATGGTCAGCACATCATGACCATGTGTCACATACAACACCCATGACCTTACCTCAAAGGTCACACAAAGAGTTTATAGGTAATGGAATCCTGTATGCATGGTAACTTGGAATGATTTTAAAATTACATGGCACAATTGTTGAGCACATGGAGAAGACACTGACTGTGCGACACCTCTTTTCAGGGCATTCCGCATTCATCACTTATGAGAGACATCTCTTGTTCTTTTGTCACTTACAATTGCCGCTAATTTTGTTATTTTTCCTTGACTGTCAGAGCCGATTTTTTCCAGCAACAAATTTCTTGTTGATTCATTTTAAAGAATTACCCTTGCTCAATAAACTAATTATTTTTACTGCAAACATTTGTTAGTCAGAGATATTAGTGTAGCCGCAGGTGTCACAAGGTCAATAAACCCCGCTGACCGGACACTGTCAAGTTTGATCTTAGTGAACACATTGCCATAAAAAGACAGAAATATTTTCGACAGTTTGATACATGTAAAAGTACTTCTTGACAATAGGCTAATAATTCTGGATTATTAAATCATTAGATGTAGTTTGGAATAAATAATGTCAGTTTTTTTCTTATTTTATTGTGTTGCCGGTGTAACGTTGTAAACTGACCCCCATAGAATAATGACCCCCGGTCATTATTTTATATAGAATAGTGACTCCTTTCTATAAAATACTGACACCCCTTATAAAATAATGACCCCCACGATTTTATCTATAAAATATTGACCCCCACCTAACCTATTACTAACATACTCTATATCAATTCAAGTCACTGTCGTGTTTCTATTGCTTATATTTGTTGTTGTTGTTGTTGTTTCTGCTGCTGCTGCTGCTGCTGCTGCTGCTGCTGCGTCTACAGCTGACACAACAGCAGTATGACTTAGAGGCCCCGCTAAGAAATAAGCGTACATCTATTGAAAATGAAATTCAAAATGGTTTTCATTTAAATTATCTTTATTGTACTTAAAGAGAAGTATTACAATAATAGAAGATATATAAGTCGTTTTAAGGTTACTATAGAAATAGAGAGAACCGATATTTAGGCTGGAGGATAATTTGGTTTTGTTTATAAACAGTGTATTATCATCTTTTATTAGTCATCTGAAATGATTCTGGTCATGTTTTCTTGATAGAAATTGAGATCACCCTTTAGAAATAAAGCGTTTACGAAAATAGAAACATTTGGAAATATATTTTATATGCTGGTTCGTCATCGATTTTGAGCCTTTATATAGCCTATTTTACGGAGAAGATGTGTTTCTTTGCTTCTACAGATATGGCATTTGATAAACACTGAAACCAGAAGAAAACCAGACTAGAAAGATTCACATAATGTGCTATCAACGATCTGACGCCAATCACATTTTTACTTGTCACTCATTCTAACTGTTTGTTGTGTATATTCGATTTCTGGCGTTACAAACATTATTGCATATCAGCTAAAATATTTGTTGATAAAGTTTCATTCTTCTGGTTTTGTTTTCAACTTAAAAAGGCAACATATTTCTTCTACTGAGTGACGTCAGATAACTTTTGTTCATACCGCGGTGGCATTGTTCAAAGTCACCGCTTAAATCAATGTGCTAAAAAAGAAAGCCAGGCCTTTGGGTAGCTCTTTAATCAATCACTGTCAATCACTATTGAAAACATAGAGATTATGTGTAGAATCTTAGCTTATACCAAATTTTATTTAAAGTTAGGAATGATTGTGGACACCGTCCTTCGACAAGCACGTGTTTATGGTTTGAAGAGACTTTGATGGAAAAAAAACTTGTTATGGGCGGGTTTTGACCCCACGACCTGTGGATCCGAAGTCCACCTCCCGTCCTCTTACACTCGACCATGAAGCTGTATCGGATGGTCATTTTAGACATTATTCTGTATCAAAAGATCAAGTTCCTGGTAAATCTGAACGCCTTTACTCGGACAATGATAAACCGGTACAAACTTCACAACACTATACAAACATATTGGCGGTCCATGAACTCAATGGATTATTTTGGAGAGTACAAATATTTGGTGTGTTGAAAGATCAAGAAAATCCGAGATTATAACAGGGGTCAGTATTTAAAGAAAACAGATAATATTTTGTTGTTCTATAGGATAACAATTCTTCATTTTGCCTTTGGAGTCATTATATTATTAGGACCGGGTGTCATAATATTATGACCGATGGTCATAATCGGAGATCATATTATTATGACCCCCGTAATAGTAATATGACCGAGGGGTTGTAATATTATGACCCCGGTCATATCATTATGACCCCCGGTCATAATTTTATGATCTCGGTCAAGTTTGGTGAAGATCGCGTCAAAATGTGATTTCTAAAGCATTCACATGTTTTTTCTAAGATTTGACCTCGTGACCTAGTTTAGACCCCACATGACCCAGTTTCAAACGTGACCTAGATATCATTAAAATATTCATTTTGACCAAGTTTGGTGAGGATCAGGCAAAATTGTGACCTTTTTTGACCCCACATGACCCAGACTTGACCTAGATTTTATTAAGGTTGATATTGTGACCAAGTTTGGTTCTGATCGAGCCAAAAATGTGGCCTGTAGTTAAAATGGCTTGCCAGTCTTCTCTGACGTCGGGCGACGCCATAATGGTGGAAAAGTAAAGATAATCGTATTGCCATGATATACAATGAGACCTTCGGTTAATTGTGTATGTTTCAGATATTTCGTATTCTATTTCGTTGCCTAACAACGGGCTTTTTTGTGCAACTGGTGAATATTTAAGAATTCTTTTGCATGAATTGCTTATTCTTTTTGTGCTAAATGATTTCTAAAATCACTTTTCGAATTCTCGTGAAAAGGGAAACAGAATGATAATTATAAGTTTGTTATTGATAGTTCCATTAGTTTCACTGTGTGGGGCGTTTAAACGTAACAAAACGCGCAAATTTTGGGATGCAATAGCATCACCATATTAACTTTGGTGAGAGATTTGGTCTACGGAAATGATTCAAACCACTTGTCACTTACAGTGATTTTGCTTAAATATTTGGTTGGAGTTGCCGAGTGGTTAAGGTCGTTGACTCCTAATCAAGCGGCCCGGGTTCGATTTCCAGGCGGGGAAGCTGGAAATTTTGAAACACATGTTTCCCACTCAAGCAACCCAGCGTTACTGGATTGAAATCCAGGCATCCTCGCCGCCTGAAAACTAACCACTTCTGGCTATCTAAAAGAGGGCTGTAAACTGAATATGAATAATATGAATATGAACAAATTTATGAAATAGAAAATAGGGGTCTTACCGTCAATTTTTTCACAAACAGCAATTACATTAAGATTTTGTAACGTTGAAACTTGTGTTACGTCGAATGACGTTTAGGCTACTTCAATGATGCACGCGATGCAAATATTTACTTCTACCGCATTTTGTGAAATATTTCACGGAAAGACCCCCTTTTTTATTTCATAAACTTGTTCGGAATTTTCTTAGCAAAAAGACTGCGTAAGTCATTAGTAAATTGAATCGTTTTTCGTCGACCAAATCGTTCACCGAAGCTCGTATGGTACTACTCTAAGGTCAAAAGAATCGCGCATTTTTAAAAACATTTAACGCCCATCATAGTGACATTTTCCGATTGACAACACTGACTTATATCATTCTGTTTCCCTTGTCAAGAGCATCCGAATGTTGTTTTTGAAATTAATGCAGCGAAAAAAATAAGCCATTTTTACTCCAGATACTTCAATTTTTCATTAATTGTACGAAACAGCCCTTTGCTAAACAAAAAATGTTGTTGTTGTTATTTCCCAGTTTTATGACCCTCCCGCCTTTTTACGAGGACATTATGGTGTGGACATACCAGCTTTACATGGTGGAGGAAGACCCCAGGTGCCCCTCCGGGCAATTTTCAGGCTCGGGCGGGCACCTGGGTAGAACCACCGACGTTCCGCAAGCTAGCTGGTTACCTTCCTCACATGAAAGATCTTGACCGTGAGCCTCGGTGGCGCAATGATAGCGCGCTTGCTTATTAAAGCGGATAAGTCTCACCAAAGGGATATTGTTCCGCCGTATCAAACCTTTGCCAATAGAAACAGATGACCTAATGGAATGGGGATACATAAAGGAATCCTTTTGCAACTTGAAACCCCTGCAACTTTCAAGGTACACGGTAGAACATACTTAGAACATAGATCACGAAACCCTTGCTTTAAAGGTGCATGACTTTTTGTTTAGAACATGTTTTAGATCTAAATCTTTTTGTTACCTATAAAGGTATCATGCTTCAAGTATTTCAACATGCTTAAGTTTTATTTTTCCAAGATTTTTCCCAGATTCGTTGAGATAGTACCTTTAACAGCCTCGTAACTTTGTGACATCGCATTATGTTACGCATACATGTATATAATTATTAATTTACCTTCTGTACAATGTAGTGTAAGCATTCTGGAACTTAAAGTAATGGTGACTGAATAGGCGAAACGTGTGTGGGGTAGCCCAGTGGTTTTATTACCTGTGACGCTCCTCGTCGTTAGAAATTATTCAAATTTCAGTATATTGTTGAAGAGACATCCTTCTTTGGATTTGGGGTATTTGTGTCACTTTTCAGGCGTTTTAAAGTAGAAAAAGTAAACAGTTATATCAATATAAGGCATCAAATATGCAAATCGGTTGTGGGGAAGTCCCATGTTTTTTTACCTGTGACGCCCATGACAATAAGATGTTGTTCGAATTTAAGGGCCATAACTCCCGAACAGGTGGAGCAAATCCATTTTTTTCTTTCTGCACAACTAGGCATCGGTAGTAGTAATTCCTGAAAGTTTGAATCGTTTGAATTCCGTCCATTAATGAATGAAGAGTTGCGGTCACAAAAAAAATGTTGCACGTACGGAAGCACGCACGGACGGGTGCCATTACCATATTCTCCTCCGATGCCTATCGGTGGGGATAATTATGTTGTAAGTGTACCTTACATGGGTTAGGGTTACGGTTTGGGTTAGGGGGTCGTTATTCTATAGGGGGTCACAATTCTATGTGAGGGTTATTTTTCTACGTGTGGGGTAGTCATAATATTATGACCCCCCGGTCATAATATTATGACCGGGGAGTCACTATTCTATATAAAATAATGACCGGGGGTCATTATTCTATGGGGGTCAGTTTACAACGTTTCACCGGGATAGAATATTTTGATCCGACAGCATGCTAAGTTGTTGGTAGAGGCATCGTATTTAAAATGTCTTTGACATTGGGAAGTTAAGAAAAACATAAGAATGTTTCTATTTTTTTTTATTGATAGATAAAATTTAACAAAAGTTAAGACATAACAAAAATTCAAGACGCGACCCCAAATGCGGACAACGCATATCACCGTGCCCAGTCACCACGAGTCACGGTGACAAATGGACTCTGTGACCAGACACACTGATTGAGGTGATGGGTGTCCCACGGTGACTATTGGGTACCAGGTTCTCATGGACACAATGACTTGGCATCAAGGTTGATTGGTGACAATTGGAAAAAAGCACCTTGTGTGTTCTGTATTGTATTGTCCCTCAACCAATCATTTTCTTCATTATATAGATAATTAATTGCCAACTAACAGGTACTGTTACATAATCCTGCCCTGTCAGTTGTGATTAAAAGATTTGTGTTAAATTATTCCTGCATTAACAAAACAAGAGCTGAACCTCGTAACTGACAAATGCACCAAAAGAGGTGTCTGAGTGTCACAGTCTGTGTACTCGACTGACAAGGTATGGAACTAGTATATGCGCATGACACTTTATCTCCATAAATTATGTGCTATTTGTTCCAGTTCATTAAAAAAAATTCAGTGCATAACAGAGTTAGAATATTTATATGAATATGTGTATTATACAGGATTCTTAACTGTCTGACCTCTAAGTGTTACCTTGACCTTCGCTTCAATTACCCCATGTCTAGTCAAATGACATATATATAGTTATTGTACATAAAGATATGTATACTAAGTGTACAAATCATCTCATAAGTTAGTAAAAATTATAACATGCACACTGTATATCTTTAAATCAGCAATAAGACATTTTTGTTTACTCATTTTAAGACCTAGCTATATAGAGAATATTAGGCTACTGTCTTTTGATAACAGGTGTTATCAGGTGAGGTAGATGCGGCCGGAAAAGGCGAGGCTCTGTCGAGCCTTTTCCTACCGTATCTGCCGAACCTGATATCACCTGTTGTCAAAAGACAGTTGACTAATATTCTATTTATCATGCAACATCTTCATACAATTTTATTTTACATTTTAGGGGAGTAAAATAGAATAAATACGGTATTTAAAAAATGATTTAAATTACGGCTACAATTACTACATGCGCATCGATAAATAGTTCTGCATTTCAAAGGACAAAAAGGATAAAAACACGACATAAATATAGTTCTATAGTTATATTCATGAGAATATTTATAAATATCTTTAGTGTTATGTGTAACGATCAAGAATCTTTTACTTTGCAAACTTTTTATGCAAATACACACGCGCAAGAATTTCAAAGTGATACACAGTCATTTTCAACACGACGGCGTGGGCTCAACTCGACAACATTCAACAACTATTGTAAATAATGAGGAAATTTAACTTAAATATGACTATGTACTTGAAAGTTGGTGAGTAAATCTTTTCTCACGAAGTATCAGTTGATAGTTGTGTTTGAAGGTGTAGTATAGACATTGAGATTTATTTTTAATGTGCAGAGTAGCCCCGAAGATCATTGACTGGAGGTTTGTATTGGTCGGAATCCACGCTGGTGCTAAGTTCTGTACATTGGGATGAGATACAACAGGATAAAGAACTGAAGAATTTTCATTGTTGCTGCTAGATGAACCAGTAGAACAGACAGGCCTAATTTGTTTAGTCTCCGTGAAAGCTGATAATGGACTACGAATGTCACTTGTATTCGCGACATTTTTGTTTGCTAGTATCATGGAACATTTCTTCTGGCTTTGAAAAGATATATTACTGTAATTAATAATGCTTTGCACATTCTTGTGCCCAGATATTTGCATAATATCTACTGGATTGCAGCCATGATCTCTTAACTTTTGAACCATGTGTTTTCTGGCAGAGTGGTTGGTTAATCTCCTAATTGGTTCAAACCCAGCAGATATACACATATTTTTCAGGAAGCCAGACAGTTTCTTGAAGCCAACTTTCTGGCGCAATAACCACTTATCGGAACTGTCTTTAAGTGGAATTGTCCTTGCTGAAAGGTAGAAAGGGTCTTTGCTGCGGCTGAACCCCTGTGGTCGCTTTGCGGCAAAGAAGTTGTAGGCATCGACTGGGCAACGATCATCTTCAGTAGCCCACAGCCTTGGCATAACATCACGACTGTCTGCAGTTTCACCGGTACGAGCTTTTGTTTGCCTTTCATTCATTTCAAGGTATTCCGTGCCTTCGCTATCATAGCAAAGCTTAATATCTTCCCAGCTGAAATAAGAAATCATACATTTTTTAGTTCTAACTACCGAGAAAATGTCATTTTCTCGTTATAAATGAACACCTGGGGTATCGTATTTCTTTCGTCACAAAATTATGAACTCAGCAGTTTTTTTTATCATTTCGAAATGGGGTTTGTAACAATTAGATTTTGAATTTTTTGGCTAAAATCAAGACAATTTCAGTCGTGAACACCAAAAGTAGTTGTTTTCACTCTTGGCTACGCCACTTGTGAAAATATCACTTTTGGTGCCCACTCGCTTAAATTATAATGTGATGTTTCACTAAAACCAACATTTTTCCTCTATATATTTATTGATGAAAGCTCATGTTTTTGTGAAATGATCAGATTTTCTTTATTTGTTGCAAATCAGATTTTATTTCATAGAATAATAAAACATCAGTGTCAAATTATACCATAGATCATAGTGCTCCTGTACGCCTCTCATGCCAAAGTGAATTGTGAATTTCAACCATAGAGTGTTGAGCACGGCATGTGGAGTGGAAAGGCCTGAAATACCCTTTTCATAGAGACAAGCAATTTCTTCATCTGTTATTGGCTGAGCTGCATGGGCTTTATTTCCTTTTCCTTCTTTCTTTAGCTTTTTTTTTCCTGCATATTATAGAAAGACCCTTTACAGTCATTTAGAATTACAGACTTTTGTATGTATGCACATGAAAAATAACTACAAATAACTTTAAAAAATGTAATTTGAGCAATTGGTCTATATTCAGGGAGTGTTCGGATTCATCTTACATTAATTTTGCCTCTTATATTATTTTGCCTGGCTAGTGTCAGACCAATTTTTTTTTCAGAGGTAAATTGTACAGTACTGTAACATGATAAGTGCTGACAAGAGAACATGATGGTGATACTTACAGACATAGTTTCACGTAGTAATGGAAATCCTTGTCGGTCTCCTTTAGAAATAGTGTACGGGCAAGTTTTATTTTTCAGCACCTTGTCAATAGTGGATATATAAGATATCAAAGTTGTTGTTTCATATTCATCCCCATCGTCCTTTCTAATCGACAAAATGAACATAGCTAGAATCTCGTCCAGTTCTTTCATAGGGTTGTCGTAGATGTTTCTCCTTTCATTTTTCATTTTCAAAAATATAGATAGTTTTTTGATGTTACCCTTAAGTTTGCGTTTTGTATTTTTGTTTTGACTTTTCTCATTGACGTTTTTGACATCATTTGTTGTAACATCAATAAAACCAGACTTTTTTCTGCAGACTGACCAGATGAAGTACAGTTGCACGGTGATGCTGTTGTCAAAGTAGACGACACAGAAGTAGTTGAAGGTTCTAAAGACTTAGAATTGGAAGCATGACTATTGTCATCAAAATGATGCTTATATGAATCAACTGGTGGATCTGCATTTAAAGGAAAAAACTCAGTGAATGATGGGTTTTTATTTGGATCAAAGAGTGTTACACTTCACTGCTTGTCCCTGCAAATACTTGTACTATGTGCTTCAAACTGAGAGTTAGACATTAGTGTTACTTCATCACTGCCACTGGCATCTGGCACAGACTCCTCAGGGAAAGACTCATAAAAAATACAGGGATCAATTATAAATTCAGCAGCAAATTCAGATTTTGGTATTTCAACAGCATTGTCTAAATCCATCTCAAGAAATTCATCCCATTGTATGTTGAAATTCGTGTCATTTAATGCCATTTTTAATATTTTTTATTACGAACGATGTTTGTTTACATTCCGTCGATGATATAAGCGACCTTGTGGTGTGCGTTTCTAAATATAGAATATAGGTCAATACAACGAGTGGTCGGTGTAAAAATACAACAAAAAAGGTTATTAGATTGGGGTATGTCGGCGGGCGGGCGGGCGTAAACAATTTCTTCTGTGCGCAACTCCTCCTACATTTCTCAACGGATTTCAACCAAACTTTCACAGAAGTATTGTCATGAAGTGCCCTGGCGCATATTGTCGGGGTTTTGTGATTTGGTCATTTTTGACAGAATTATGGCCCTTTTTTTTTTCACATATGTAATTCTTCTGTGCGCAACTCCTTCTAGACTTCTCAAGGGATTTCAACCAAACTTTCACAGAATTATTGTCACCAAGTGCCCTGGCGCATATTGTCGGGGTTTTGTGATTTGATCATTTTTGACAGAATTATGGGCCTTTGTTTTTTTCCACATAATGTAATATATATAGAGAAATACTCTTCTGTGTGCTATAATTGTTAACTAAAGAATATTGAATATATAATGTTCTGCCCCTGGTCGTCCGTCCGTCCGTCCGTTCGTTAGCAATTTTGTGCCTCCTTATTTAAGTATATATAAAAGGGAGAATACTCTGTTATTATAAAAGGGAGAATACTCTGTTATTACTGTTTATTTTTAGAATAGATTACCAGTCCTGTATACTTTGGAGTATTCTGTTACAGTAAGATGACAAAATTTCTCATGAGACCAGCGGTTCAAACCCCACACAGAGCAAGTTTTTTTTGTTTTTTTTTTCTTTCTTTTTTTTATAATTTTTGCCTGAATTATGGCCCTTTGCTTTTTTTCCACATATGTTATATATAGAAGAATACATTTGCGCTCGGCCAGCAGACTGGAAAATGAAAACCTGGTTTTGTGACAATTTCCTGTCACTTACTTTGTAATTTATGATATAAGTTTGACATAAATTATTAAAACTCGTTACTATGTCCCTGGTTTTCTGTTTGTTTCGGACATGAAGCACCGGTTTGTTGAACTGAAAGTAGTCCGGCTACAAAGTATTATCATGTCACTGAGATGATAACATTTTAAAATATCAGACAGGTGTTAGATTTTATGCTAACAACACTTTGTAACCACGCCCACATGCTGGACTACTTCAAGTTCGACAAGCAAGACTCCTCAAGTGCAAACACAGAGAAAAAGTAATCAAAATATTTCAATTATCCTATCAGTTTTGTATTTTAGTTACAAATCATTGTTAATGATGTAGTATATTTTGTTACATTCGCTATAGAGTGCTTTATTCAAATGTATTAGGACATACAGCCGAACAAAGACTGATCTCAGGTGGAACCATCACTGAAGGTGATTAATACCCCCGTCAGAGGTTACGACCCAACTGTTTTGAGACACACCGCATGTTTGGTGTTCAACCCGTTTACAGTTGGACGCTATGCTTCCCTCTTTGATTGTGTCTGACGGAAGAGGGGAGGACTCTGTGATGGGCGTTTTTAAATCCCACTGGGACGAAACTGTTTTTGATTTCTGTCCTCTGGCCTGTTTCGTCGGGCCCTTAAGGGTGTTTCTCTTGGTGCTCTGCCTTCTGCAAAGGCTTGAGTACATCCTTTTTTGGTTCTCAAGGTTAGCTTTTTTATATATTTATACACGAGCATTTTTGTGTTTTACATACCATGCCTTTTGTTTCCATTGCGTGTGTTAGAGATTCACCTAGCAGGGATTACTTTTATTTACACTGTCCTGTGACTTTGGAACATGGTGGGGGTAAGAGTGAGGTTGGGTGCGCACCATAAACCGGTTTAAGCTCCCCAGTGGTGTTTTTGCCACTGACCGTTCCAGGGCCAGGGTGCCCCACTGTGTTCCTTTAATTGTTCGTTTTGTCCTCGTGTGTTTGCTTTGTATGCTAGTGTGTGTTGGTAGTGTATATGTGTGTGTGTGTCGTGTGTGTGTTGGTGATGTGCACTTCTGGGTGCTGTGGGGTTCGTTTTGGGGAGGCTGCGTTTTTGGTACGTGGCATTCCCTGTTTGATATTATTTTTGTTTTTTTGGACATGGGAATGGATACAAGAATACCTAAAAGATTCTTCCCACCTTTCCAAATCCATCGAGTGGTTGCTGAGAAATAGCCCGAAAAAAAGGGCTGAAACTCAGTGAAAATTGTCTAAGCGAAAGATGCCGAGAATAGCACAAATAGGTTTAGTACCGATCACTCCTGTGAAGTTTCATTGATTTCCGTTCAGTAGTTGCTGAGAAATAGCGCGAACAAAATTTGTTGAAAAAAAATCAAACGAACGTTACTCAGCAGAAAATTATCTGGGCGCAACGGACCGATAATATTGGTATCAATCACTCCTGTAAAGTCCTGACAATATCCATAGACATGATTGGTATCAATTACTCCTCTGAAGTCCCAATAGTGTGCACAAATAGGCTTGGCAACGATCACTCCTATGAAATCATTAATTTCCGGCCTATGGTTGATCAAGCAACATGTCAGCGTGAGGTTTTATTGATTCCCCGCATTTGGTTTCTCAGAAAAAGCGCGGACAAAAATTACTTAAAAACACAAAGGGCCGTTACTCAATTAAAGATTATCCTAGCGCAACATGAAACTATATGTACAAATAGACGAGGTATCAATTACTTTAGTGAATTTCGATTGACTTCCCGCCTTTGGTTGCTCAGAAATACCGCGGACAAAATTTGCTGAAAAAATCAAAGGGCAATAACTCAAGCAAATGTTATCCATGCGTTGATCAGCACAAATAGGCTTGATTCCAATCACTCCAGTGAAGTTTCGTTGATTTCCGTCCAGTATTTGCGTTGCTGAGAAATAGCGCGAACAAAATTTTCTTAAAAATCAAAGGACCGTAACTCAGTGGAAAATTATCCGACAAAATGTATCAACAGTCTTGGTATCAATCACTCCTCTGAAGTCCCGCTGATTTGCACAAGTAGGCTTGACAACGATCACTCCTGTGAAGTTTCATTAATTCCGGCAAGAAATCGGCGTGAGATATCATTGATTCCCCGCATTTTTGTTGCTCAGAAATAGCGCGGACAAAATTTGCTGAAAAATCTCAAAGGGCCGTAACTCAACGATTATCCTACCACAACATGCCAACGATATGCTCAAATACACTTGGTATCGATTACTTTCGTGTAGTTTAATTGACTTCCCGCCTTTGGTTTCTCGGCGATAAAGTGGACAAAAGTTGCTGAAAAAATAGTAAATATTATCCGTGTGATGATATGCACATCTTCAGTTAAGTTCTGGTGCCTGGGCAGCCGTTGAAAAAACGCAAAACATGTTCACGGACACACGATCGAATTTGGAATACAAATAGGAAATGTTCTAAGAAACTGAGCGTTAAAACGTGTTTCGTTCAGAAACGTAAATAGTCCAGTCAACGTAGCCTTAAGTACCATATACATGTAGGTGTGAAGTTATTGCAAAAGAAACTATAAATGCGTTTTCATTCAGGAAAATATGTCCTCTGTTTGGAACAAAAAGTTGCACTCTGAACTCTGATGGGAAATTTATGAAAAGTGACATCAATTACACCCTCTTGAAAAAGCTATTTCAGACACAATAAAATACAAAGAACTAGTTTTTTTTTCTGTATACTCGTTATATTATTCTTAATGTAATTCATTTAATGTAAATATGAGTAAATATTTAAGGTTTTCCGTTTTAGATGTCTTATTGTTGCACTTTTGAAAATAAAATCTAGCTTGATTAAGTTTTCTGGGGTTAAATCATTACCCCACCCACTGATGCTTAGTATGCGAAAAAGCGTTGATGGACTGTAAACTATTCATAATTTATATATATTAACAAATATGATATCCGTCTTGATAAATAAATTTACAAATATCAAATAAATTAAGTAGGCACATTAAATATCAAATTGAACATATCATAGTCAGTTTGGCTTGTAACAGGATTTATTATATTACGATCCCTGCTTGTAACAGGCGTTTGAAAAATGCTTAAATATACCAAAATATTGCATTTCATAGATCATCATTATAATTTATTACTTCAAACACCTACATTGATTGTAATTCTGTCAAAGCAATAACATTTTTGAATTTGAAACTGACATGTTACCAAGTTATCGTTTCTTCTTTCTGAATATGCGATGATACAACACTAAAATACACATAACATTAATATAAATGGAAAAAAACAACTGCATCTATCTATCTCAACTATCTCCCTTTGTCAAAACTACTCCATCTTTAAAACTGCAATTCTTCATATGTGTCTTGATTATCCGGATGGTCCAAGTTTGGCATACATGTATTTTCGTAAATAGCTTCCGGGGGTGATGTAGAGCGATCCTGTTTACTTTCAAGCGTTGAACTGATAAATACATTTAAACAGAAAGGTAGAAACTATTGTTTAAAACAGCTACTTATCAAACTCACTTTTATAAGTATTATGTTAGTATTTTGGCAAAATATTCAATCTTTATTCTTTCTTAAACATTACTTAAACGCGAACTATTGTAATATTGATTTATCTCACTGTCTGGAAAGTTTTTTCTGCATAGACAAATTATTGTCAAAGGATTAGTTACGAGATAGCTCACGTGAAAAATTGAACACTCTAGTACAGCAGTAAATCGTAAATGATTCGAAAATTACTATTTTTTACTAAAGGAGACAAATTACGTAATGTACCTGTCATACCCCTTTCTCTCTGCAAGTTAAAAGAAAAGGGTAACATAAGATAATGATTCTTTACATATACAAAAATTGAAAGAAGTTTTTTATCAATCAAAGTCCACAAAAATGGCATGCCACTATTGCTTTAAATAGATTAAAAACTCCTTAATAAGTGTTCCTTCGCAGGCGATATATTTCTTGCTTGTTTTATGACCATGATGCATATAGGATTTCACCTGGTCTGTTATGCGATTTTGCAGGCATATTTAGTGAAATCATGATGTCTTAACTGTATGCCTTTTTTGTGTACATCACTAAAATGAAAAGTTTGTTTGTACCATAGAACTAGTATACAAGCTTCTCAGACTAAAACAAGAGTCACTTATGTCAGTTATTTATTTTGTAAACTCAAAACTTCACTAAATTTGAAAGGGAAAATGTATACCTTTAAGGTATTACATTTATTTAATAGATTTCGAATTTACCTAGTCTATGAGTAGATTTTCAGTACAAGTATCACTGGCTAAGATTCCTATCTTGAATATACAGGTATGTCTATCAATTTCATCAGTATTAGTATTTAAATACACGACCATTGGACCTTTTGCTTGAGTGGTATATTTCCACTGGTCGGTCAGGTGTATGTGGTCTGAAGTCTTATCCCAGTCTGAATAATCAGGTAAAACCCAGAAGCCTTAAAACACTCGTGAAGAAGTTGCGCAGGCGTATTAATTACTTTGACAATGTAATTCATGAATTATGATACATTTAGTTTTTAAAACTTACTATGGTTCCGTTTCATCTTGACAATAAGAACTATAATCACTCCAGCAAGTATGAACACCGCAACACCTAAAGAGATTGTTGTGTACATAAAGAAAGATTGGTTTTTGCCTTTCAAAATTTTACTGCTAAAAGGTATTGTGGAATTTTCTATCACTGACGATAGTGTTGTTGATGTCGATATTGATGAACTGATCGTTGATGCAGTCAATGTTACTGTCGAGGTACTTGTATCTGGAAATGAAAGAAACGTATGGTGTTTAGAACTTGAGCGACGTGTGGTAAAAACAAAGGGAAACAATGTAAATGAGTTATGAAGTTTTTTTAAAAGACAATTAATTCTTAAGGTAAAATGCTAAATAAAAATATTATTCTGTAACAGAGGTATAAGTTAGCTGAACGAGAATATCAAATACGAAAATTACAAGGTAAAATGGTTTGTCTGGAGAAGTGTAGCTTAGTGCAAATAAACATATGAAGCTTCGTGCCGATAGAACATTTTTTTATGCTCAACTGAGTTTTAGCACAAATAGCACCATACACTATAAGAAACAAACAACAAGCTTAAAAGTAATTTTAAACATTTACGGACTTTATGAAGAATGTAGGTACACTATCCAAAGTCTGAGCATGAAACTACGTTTAACACGAGAAAGCTGTATTACCACGGGGCCAGACTGGTTATTGCAAACAATATGTCATAGCATTTATAAAGTCTGATGACGTGACAATGAGTTTGTTCCTTTTGGCACGGTATTTCCATAGTATTTGATAAAACAATAATTTTAAGTTTGCTAATACCCATCAAGGGAAGACGTATGTTTTCTAAAGAGATCGTCATGGGTAGAAAGGACGGGTACATTCTGCTATCTGTATTACCAAAGAAACTGCCCCGCCCTCGCCATCCTTATCCATTATAGTGATGCAAACCTGACCTCGGTAGAAGTTCCCGGTTGATACTTTTTTGACTCACTAAATTGTATGGTTTTCATGTTTACCTAGTATATAAATGACAACGGTTGTGGACCTCACGGTGCCCGCAGATGGAATATTGGATGCTTCACAACAAAATGTCACTGAAGATAGCGAAGTCTCGTTCAGAACGTAGTTCAAGACGCTGACAGTCCGCGAAAGGTTAGTCTGACTGTCGAAGTAATGGGTGTCGTCGTATGACGAAACCAAACGTTTTTTATCGATGAACCATTCTACAGTCGGAGTAGGGTCACTATAGGACGTTCTGCACGATAAATGTGCCGTCTGTCCATAGGTCAAGATTCGGTTGCTTATTTGTATAGATGCAACTTGAACTGGAACTGAAATTCACGAACAAACATCTTAACGTTATATTCCAAAGGTATATAAATATCAATATTTATGTAAACATCACGCTGATGAGCTGGAGCAAACATTTCAAAAATTTGATTACGTATACCAGTAAAGTATTTCATAACATCACGATAAAATTTAGACAATCTGATTACTATTCCTTTTTCTGTAGTACAAAGTGAAAAAAACGTCGGAGAAAAAATGTTTCTCGCTTTTTTTCTATGTTGTTTAAACAATGTTCTCTTTTCATGGACTTTGATCAAGAGAGTACTGTTACTCTATTGATAGTAAGGTGGTCATGTAGTAGCATAAAGTAAATACCTCCAACGTAAATTGTTCCAGTTTTATAAATACCACTAGCCACTCCATATGTACGTTCAAGACGGCAATACACTCTAGTACTATTATGTTTACTGACATTGGGAATGAATGTTAGTTTAGATACAGTTGTGTATTCCCCATCGTCACTGATCTCATATGTGTTTGTAACAGAGGAATTCTGGATCGGATCCCAGGTGATGACCTGCATTGGGATAGATGGTCCAGCTTTACAGATCAGAACCGTGTCAATGCCTTTTGGAACGAAGATCTTAGAAACAGTGGTGGAGATGTTTAAGAATTGCAGGGTATCCATTCCTGTAAATAAAAGCGATTTTAATTCTTGTTTTTATTGTTTCGTTCGTTTTTAATTAATGTTTTTCAGCAAATAGTAAGCGGGCAAGTGTTAAGACTTTACAATCCGTATAAACCAGTAAAGGTGCATTCAATGAATAAACCAATGAAATGAAAATCCCTCTCTCGAAGCTTTTTGGATCGATTGAATTTATTCAATCGTATCCAAAGTTAACAGAGTATTTCAGACCCTTACGGCCAAACTCTTAACACAAATTTTTGTCAAATACGACCGAAAAGTAGTTCTATAATACTGTCCTCTGTTTTAAAAATTATATAGTAACAGATCTAAATAATGTCAAACATAATAGAATAGCATAATATCATATTGTTGTTTTTTTATAATTTGTAACTTAAATCAACGAGGTATCTGTTCTGTATAGAACTATTTTCCTACGCGGTTTTTATCGTCAGACCGGTGTGACATGAGAAATGTAAGACCCGTGAAATACGCATCGCTACACCGGAAACACTAAATTCAATGTTTCCGCGAGAGCGCGTTTTTTGCGGTTATGACGCACTCATTTTGTCGATGACGCAACAGAAATAGCAAAGAGCGTCTTCTATGACGCAATCAAAATGCGTTTGATCAAATTACTACAAAAACAACATTTCAAAACCTCTCAAAACGCTTTGAAATGCAAGATAAATAGTTGATAAAATACGCTTCCGGTATGGGTTATGTCTAATTTTGACCCTATTGCGTCGTCGTTGTAGTCTGATTTCGGATCGAATCGCATTTTGTACCATTGCGTTTTTGTGTGTGTTGATTCCTATGATACCTTCATCATAGATCGTAGACGCACAACAACTGATGGTCGACAAACCTTTATAGGGGCAACAAAAACGTCTTTCTGAGTGATTTTTATGATCATTTTGTAGTCATTTCAATCAGACTGTCACTATTGAAAGGGTTTTAAGTGTGCCAAATAATATCCAAGTTTAATGTCTATGGTTGAATGCACTTATGAACAAGAGCTGTCCCTCACAAGTGACGAATGCCCCCGAAGGAGGTGCCTCAGTCTGTGTCCTCTCCATGTGCTCAATAAATGTGCTATGTCATTTTAAAATCCTTCCATGCATGACAGAGTAACCACGCATACAGTATTCCATTACTTTAAACACTAAGTGTGACCTTGACCTTTGAGGTAGGGACTTGGGTCTTGCACGCAACACATCCGCTTAATGTGCTAGACATTTGTGCAAAGTTATTTTAAAATCCTTCGAAGCATGATCAAGTTATAGTCCGGACACAAATGTATGCATATATACAGGATTTCATTACCTATAAACTCTAAGTATGACCTTGACCTTTGAGCTAGGGACGTGGGTCTTGCACGCGACACGTCGTCTTGATGTGCTTGACATTTGTGCCAAATTATTTTAAAATCCTTCAATGCATGACAAAGTTACAGTCCGGACACGAATGTGCGCATATATGCATATATAGAGGAATCCATTATCTTCAAACTCTAAGTATGCCTTGACGTTTGAGCTAGGGACGTGGATCTTGCACGCGACACGTCGTCTTGATGTGTAGACATTTGTGCCAAGTTATTTTAAATTCCTTCAATGCATGACAAAGTTACAGTCCGGACACGAATGTGTGCATATATGCATATATAGAGGAATCCATTACCTTCAAACTCTAAGTATGACCTTGACCTTTGAGCTAGGGACGTGGGTCTTGCACGCGACACGTCGTCTTAATGTGCTAGACATTTGTGCAAAGTTATGTTAAAATCCTTCAATGCATAACAAAGTTACAGTCCGGACACGAATGTGTGCATATATAGAGGATTCCATAAACTTCATACTCCAAGTGTGACCTTGTCCTTTGAGGAAGGGATGTGGGTCTTGCACGCGACACGTCGTCTTGATGTGCTAGACATGTGTGCCAAGTTATTTTAAAATCCTTCAATGCATGACAGAGTTACGGTCCGGACACGAATTTGTAAGTGGGGATGCACAGACGGACGGACGGACGGACAGACAGACGGACAGACATACAGACGGTGCGATTTTAATATGCCACCCTTCGGGGGCATGAAAATTAGTTTTGTGGACAAATTTGACTTTTGAGATGCAGTGACAAAATGGAAAGCATCCAAAGAGAAACACCTGTTGTCTTGCCAACCCTTTGATTACCCACCATTTTGTGATGTATCACATGCAGTTTTACAGAAGTAAACTGAATAAAACTTCTTTAACACATAGTCATGCCTTTTATTTTTTTACAATAAAGGGTATGACCCTCGGAGTTTCTAAATGACCCCCAAATTATGATACAGGGAATTGGCACCCAGAGTCTTCCTCCTCCATGAAAGCCGGAAGTTGCAATATGACCTTAGCTGTTTGGTGCGACGTTAAATCCGAATTAATTCGCACAATACAATCAACCTTATGGGCATATCCCATAATTTTTGAATGACATTTAAAATTGTTCAAACCATAAATTTTCAATTCAGTTTTGTCAAAATCCATTTCTCAGTTACGATTCACAGCTTAATACTTCATAGGGTAGTTGAACATAGTAACTGAATGACATAATGTAAGCACATGGGTTCCTATCTTAAAAGTAAAGTTTACTCAAATGATGAAAGGTCAAAATTTGTGGACAGTTGTGTCTCCAGTTTATAACTTTACTCGTGCAAGGGTTGTCCTGATATTCACACATGTATGTGTACAGTCTATGTTGTCCAGATATTTACACATGTATGTGTTGTTCAGAGACAATCGATCCTCTAGCACTTTCAGTCCTTTGATTAACAAATAGGGTACAGCTAATATAATATAATCTAGATGAACAATTTTTACATTCATTATTCTGCTTGTATGAACAATAGCAGACGCCGTTGCACCACTTAGGAAATATTCATTAACTCATCTCTATGGCTTATTAGAACTTTTCACCAGATACATTTTTTATTTATAAAACAATGAACTTTCCTCATTTTAAGTAAATCATTTGCACCATAACAAAAGATAATATACCAGTTTCTCCACAAACAAGGTAAGCCGCTGAATTAGAATCGTTGAAGTCGGTGCCAGAGTCTACGACACCCGAATCTGTCACAGTGAACTGACAATGTCCAATATTTGTCTCGTCACCATCGCATTTGACATATGTTAACATCTGAGCGTTCTTGAAATGTACATCTTCCTCTACTACTCGATACACTTTTCTGCGATTGTTTATATATTCAATAACACTTTCATTTCAGAAAACAAGGAAATTACTTTACATCAAATATGCAGTTATTTCATGTTTTCTGATGGAACTCTTAGTCAACATCTGAATTCGCCATTTATCCTGCCAGAAATATGTCGTAGGTTTTAAACTGTCCATCAGAGCCTGATCGCCGAATTAATTTTTCTTTGATTTAAATGTCTACAAATACTTAATGTTATATTTGATCTTAATATTATGTTTTGGTACAAAAATAATCATATATGACTGAAATAAATAAAATGCAGTTGTACCTTATTTCGTTATTTTGGATTCCCAGTTGACGACAAAGGACTGACAATACACTGGAGGCAAGACTTCCGTATTTAACATTAATCCACGTATTTTTGTACGATATCTGAATAATACCGTCCTTTATATTCTTTTCTACTATGGGATGTCTGAGTTTGAGCCCAAGATCGTCTGAAAATATTTATTACTTCAAACTCAGCTGTAAAAGTATGACACTAAATTTAGCAAAATGAAAAGTTTCAAAGTATGAAAGCCGAAACAGTTGGAATTAGGCAATAACATGCTATATATGTGTGCATGCGTCCGTACGTGTTTCCCGTGCTACATTTTCTATTACATAAAGGTGATGAGACGAACGTAAAAAATGCTACTCACATCCGCATATAATGCCAGCATCTTCGTTATGACCACAGTTATTTACTCCTATAGAACTTTTACGACATGAATGTAAGTTCAATTCAGTCCCTATACAGTTCACGTCGTCGAGCCATATGGGACCTATTCCATTGCCAAATTTACCCCCTAATACTGCTCGTGCGTTAGACCTGTTAGCATATAAATAAAAGTATCTACATTTACTTTTATTTTCCTGAAACAAAAGAAACCCCACTAGGTTTACATGCATATAATTCTTCACTACCAGGTTGTTCTTATTTATGTCCTTAGTACTACTCTGTTGTAGGGATATGGGAATGAACATCTGTTCTTGCCTTATCTCGTTATTACAAAAATGTTAATCACCATAAGAAGTTTCACACCTTAGTGTTTTACCTTGACCCTAGCAAAAGCAGAGTGACATGAACATTGAAATAGCTAAAGTTTGTGTCAGTAGTAACACAAGCAGTGTTACAGCTATAATTACTAAGCCTTAGGGAAATAGTAATCGGCATGTGGATTAAGTACCTAAGTTTTTCAATGTTATCATAGGTTAGCGTTAAAAAGTGTGTGCAAAATTTAATACATGGTCCAAATTTTCTCACTGTAGCTTCCAAAGAAGTAAGTAGGTCAAAAGGTCAGGCCAGTTTTGACTCCTCGGGCATATTTAGATAGCCGGGGTAAAGACTATTAAACAATGATGAAACTTGCAATAATGGAGAGGGAGATTTTAGACAGTTTTGGCCAGGATGATTTCTAAAGCAATTCATTAAAAAAAGTCTTTATAATACAACTGACACCCGAGGTTTGACAACCTTTAATACCATGTAAAAATACTTATTTTAGTCTACGTAAAACATTTTGTCCTTGGTATATAGCCATTTTGCTACATACCAATCTAATCTCATGAGCAAGAAGATCATTTCAGTATTATTTTCAAATAGCTAGGCTTTTGTCCTTGCTGGTTTTGACCACAGATTTTTTTAAGTTTTCCTTTTCGGTTGTGTGACAACCAGAGTCCTACAAGAAATTTAGGTTTTTTAACAACATCGGTAGAGCTTCATGCAAGAAACACTCCTTTCATAACAATGGCCAAGTGGTTTAAGAAAAGATGTTGTTTGAAGAAAATGATTGACGCTATACGTTGAGAGTATTCAATAGCTCACTCTGGCACAGAATTCACCGAAAAGTTACAGAACATATGAAATGTAGAAGTTTTGTCAAGTGTATATGTAAACCAGCGGAAACACTCATTTCAAAAAGAGTTCAAACAAGTAGAAACACATATTTTTACACTCTTAAGACCTGATGATTTTTTAAATGAATAAAAACAATGACATTTGATTTTCATGCAAAGACCTGGTTCTTTCTTCAACAAATTTGGAACCAACGTCAATGTTGAAACACGCATGCAAAATTATCAATAGAGTTCAAATTAAATTGTTGTATTGCTTCAAAAACAATAAAGTAGGCTAGTAGGTCAAGGTCAACGAATGCAAAAGATGGGGAAAATGTGACCCCGAGGCAAGTCGAAAGAAATTACCTTGATTATGACCTTTTGATCTGATTTGTTTTTGTTTTAAGTGTAAAATTTGGCCAAATGTAGAAAGAAGAAATTTCTATTTTTAATTATGGTGGCCATTATTGCTGCTAAGCGGAACCGTTTGGGTAGATGACTATCCAAGGAAGAAATCGTTGTCGACACACGACGGTCATCAAGCTGTCACAATACCTCACCATGAGTACATTGTGCACTGGGGTGCTAATTACAGGGTAAACGTCAATTACAGGATTACAACCATAAACGTATTTTAAAAACACTTAATATTATTTTTGTGTAAAAACAAGGGCCTAGTTTTCAAGTAACAAACTTGTTTGTTTAGGACAATATATGACCTACATACCCTGTATTACCACTTGATTGTTCTTATCAGAGGTTCTGTTAAATCTACAAATATATATCAAATCCTCTAACATGTAATAAAATGACACGATTAGCACGTCGATCATCAGTGCATTTATGTAAAATAATGACAAGCTAATTCATAGAAGAATTTGGTAGACCCTTATAAAGTTAAAAAAAGGAATAAGTTATGTAGGTCTTTTAGGTGAATGTTAATGTCAATAAGAAATACATAAAGACAAATGCAATGGCCCACAATGTTAATTGTCTGCATAAAACAGTCCTCGTAAAATTCAATCTAAATGAACTAGTATCTATGGATCCTAAAACACTAAAAATTGCGTACTGGTTCATAACTTGGTTATTAAACGTTTTAATTTAAAACGCTCCTTAAAGCCGCAATGGGTTTGCGAAAACTTTGTACTATTCTAGATAGACTAGCTTGATTAATTTGGCGTTGCAGTGTGGCCCCTTTTCACCTGATATTTTGTAACTGTCACACCTTTACGCCCAATTTTAGGGAGCTCAATGTTTGATGGAAAGCGGGTACTCGTAACCTGCACATAATACATAAATCATCTTGATCAAATTACAACCTTTTACACTCTAAAATGAAGAATTGAATTATGAAAAATCTTGAAGTTGTGGTAGCATCAATTTTAAACTTAATTTTATCAAATCAAATCATAATTACATTTAAATATTAGATTATCTTGCGTTCGTAAGTTTCCAAAGAATTTCCTTAGGGATGTTTACACAGCCATTCGCACATTTCAGTGAGACGTAGACGGCAGACAACTCTAAAATATCAGCTTGTAAAAGCAGTTCGCCTTCGAAGTGGAAATAGTGAGCGTGGTTTGTACCAACAAAAAGTCCACTAATCAGTTATTCACGGTAGAATAATTCTACAGAACTGATACTTCTTTTATTTACGACCTTGATTTTATTCGTCGTTTGTTAATTTGCCGACTGCTGGTTTTTACGTGTATTCCAAACAATTGAAAACTGTTGCTTTGCATCATGAAAAGTGCACTGAGTAACACATGTACAAATGTAGTTTAGCTCGCTTTGTTCGGAGAGGTAAAAGAGACCCCGGGGTGGTTTTTTATAATCTTTTTTCGAAGTTTTATCACATGTAATAGGTTCACTTTTGTTTTAGCCCATGTACATTAAACCACTGCACTTACGTAGGGTGTCCTAACTGCCGACAAGCCACAACTGCATCATTTTTGCCCCAAGCATCATCACATACGGTACCAATTGACCTGTTTTTTCCAGTTACTACTTGCACTCTTCCAAAATTAGTCCCATGGTTACCACCGAGAAATATTGACACATAAGTTCCTACAATACAAACTTACATGTAGATTTGATAGGATACCCGTTTTATCATATAAACTGCCATTTCACAAAATTCGATGAAGAACATCTAACAAAATTGTTTCTAATAACGCGATAACTAAATTCGAATAAAATTAATGCTATCTCCGATTTCATCTCGATTACTTTCGTTATCCTAATTACATCTGCATTCTGATAATTGACATTGTTTTGTGAAATGCAAAAGTCACTATAATGAATTAATTTCTTATTTTATTTTAAACTTTCAAGATTTTTAGCGAAACAAGTTCTATGGAATGCGGGTTGGGACATGCCACTTGCTAATTGCTACTTGCTAATTGCCACTTGCTTATTACTGATTGCAGGTTTGGACATGCCACTTGTTATTTGCGACTTACGTATTGCCTATTGCTAGTTGCTAATAGTCACTTGCTTCTTGCTTATTGTCACTTGCTACTTGCTAATTGCTAGTTGATACATGCCACTTGTTAATTGCCACTTGCTTATACTTAATTGCTACTTGGGATATGCCACTTGGTTATTGCCACTTGCTTATTGCTAGTTGGGACATGCCACTTGCTACTAGCCACTTGCCATTTGCCAATTGGGACACTTGCTAATTGCCACCTGCCATTTTCTTATTGCTACTTGGGACATGCCACTTGCTAATTGCTAATTGCTACTTGGGACATGCCACTTGTTAATTGCCAATTGTCATTTGCTAACTGCCATTTGCTTATTGTCACATGCTTATTGCCACTTGCTACTTGCCATTTTCTAAATGCCAATTATCATTTACTAATTGCCACTTGCTAATTGCTTTTTGCTAATTGCCACTTGCTAATTGCCACTTGCTATTTACTTTCTGCCACTTGTTACTACTTGCAAGTTACCGTTGGAGTCTTTCAAACGCTATTCAATACGAGAGCAAACACACAACGTATTTTGTATTCAAGCCGTTCTGGGCGATATCTAGATTAATGGATAAATTAAAAGATATATGTTGACCAAAAAAGAATCATATTTGATCTATATCTGCTAAAACATTTATTGACTAAAACCCTTCAACTTGTGTAGGATTTGATTTAGTGTCCCCCTTTCGAAGAGAAGGTGATGCATAGGGATTGCTTTGTTCATTGGTTCGTCTGTCACAAATACTTAACGTTGGCTATAACTGTGCCATTTTTTAAGATTTTTTCATTAAACTTTCAAATTGTATTGCTTATGACAAAAGAGTCGTGATGCCGCCAATTTTGATAATATGACAAAGTGTAAGAGGGCGACACAAGAGTTCTACTGAACACCCATGTAGTTTAGGATAATTAAGGCCTACTTAGTTTGGCGTCCTGAACTAATTCATGTATATAGTGTCGAAGTGGTGCATCCAACAGAAACAATTACATCTAATTGCTGTCTCGTGTATGCCGCTCAAAATACCTTGTACTTTGTAGGGAACCAATCAATGCAAAATGGTCTGACTGTAACTCTGCTTTTGTAACGTTGATACATTGTCAATGTTGACTATGTCCCAACATGGGTGATATAAGGTATATATCTGAACTTTCGGGAGGATAGTACATTTAATACAGAAAGTCCTTTGGTTCCCAATGAAGGGTCTCTTGTGACAGTTCATTAAAATCATGCAATAATATGGTTATGTACCATTGTGTTTGTAACTATGGTGTTGGTAGTAAACCATAATTGACCAAGGGTAATCCATGTATACACGTCCTTAATATGGTTTGCAAACATGTAAAATGTAAAAGTAAAATGTTGTTTTTCCTTGACACATTTAAAGATGATGGTTTAATTATGAAATATTTCAATTGTGGATTTAGAATACAAGATATATCAGCTACACTTTATTACAGGCATGGCATAAGAAGATTGCTGAATTAGCTATGTTTATAGATATATTTACTTTGAGAATGCCCAAGCTATATTACACAATAAGACCATAAATTGTTTGGTAGTTATACCGATAACCGATTGGCATCTAGCGATTAGTAACAAGCAAAAGGTAATAAGCAATTAGCAAGTAGCAAGTGGCAACAAGCAATTAACAACAAGCAAGTGGCAGTTAGCAAGTGACATGTCCCAACTAGCAATAAGCAAGTGGCAAGTAAGTATTAGCAAGTGGCATGTCCCAACTAGCAAATAGCAAATGGCAATTGGCATTTTGCAAGTGACAATTAGCAAACGGCAATTTGCAATTAGCAAGACCGCAATAAGCAAGTGGCAATTAGCAAGTCCTAACCCGCAATTAGCAATAAGCAAGTGGCAATTAGCATGTGACAAGTAGCATGCAGCAATTAGCAAGTGGCAAGTGGCAATTGGCAATAAGCAAGTGGCAATTGACAAAACCACTATAAGCAAGTGGTAATTAGCAAGACGCATGTTTCAACAAGCATTTAGCAATAAGCAAGTATCAAGTGGCAAGTGACAATTGGCAAAACCGCGATAAGCAAGTGGCAATTAGCAAGTAGCATGTTTCAACCAGCATTGATCAATAAGCAAGTGACAAGTAGCTATAGCAATAAACAAGTAGAAAGAAGCAAGTGGCAAATAGCAATTACTAAGTGGCATGTTTCCACCAGCATTTATCAATAAGTAAGTGGCAATCCGCAAGTAGCAATTAGCAAGTTTGGCATGTCCCAACCCGCATTCCATAAAGTTCATGTTTCAGTTTTGATATACTTTGGAACTTGTTTGGTACTTATTGTATTTTAAAGCCATGCGTGTTCATGATACGTTATGCAAATTTAATGCGGATATGAGGGTTCGTTGAACAAAAATATTGGGTGAATTCAAAGTTTGTTTTACAGATTTATGAGCTCTTAAATCACTAGGCCCCCAGTACTAAAACCATACTGAATCGACGTAATATTTTCATCACCCTTATCACGATATACAATGCATAGCAATGATATTTTTGTCAAGAGTTTATATACGTTTCATTATACAAATGTAGATCATTAAACAGGCGTTATTCAGTTATATAAATGAAACTTCTTTAACGCAGACATAATGATTATAAACATGTATGAAAATGTTTGCAAACAACTTGAGAAATGCAACTGGAGCAATCGAAATTTGAAAATGCCTACATGTGCAATAATTAGTATAATTTAATAGATTGCGACAGGAAAATGAAATAAAAGTACTGGAGCGGATCACATGTGCGGATCTAACCAATCGATAATCTCTTTCACCATCTTTGATTAAACTTTTGTTAAGGACGGTTATATCGGAAAGAAAACCTCAAAATCCCGACCCTTCGCCACTCCTCCCGTTTTTTACACCCAGATAATGAAAATTAGTATAGTAAATTCTATTTCTAAACTTTCTTACTGCCGTTTTATAAGAAATACGTTTAACCCTGGTATTTATTCAATAAATGCCCATGTTTCAATCTATACCAACTTGTTATTTATTTTTCTTATAAGTTCATACTAAGTCATATTCATAATGCGGAATATGAGAGCTGCATAAATATATATACAATTGTGCATTTATTACGTTGCAAGCCTACATCCTAAGTTAGTTTTCTGCAGTACCTTGGCATAAAACTGCAGCATCTTCATTATGGCCACAGTTGTGTTTACCATACCCTGGAAAGGTGCAAGACGCAATATTGCTTTCTGTACCAGTACAGTTGACGTCATCCATCCAGATTGGTCCATCCCCTTTACCAAGTATAGCGTTACCTAAGGCTGTAGCATAGGACCTGCACAAACAAAACAAAAACAAGAGCCATGTTAGACATGACCATCCTCCCGCCGAGTGCTCTTTCCATGACCAAGAAATTTGATGTGAGAGGAATGGGTATGGTATAGGTTCTAATTTAATAACATATAAGTATTTTGGCGGGGGGTAATTAGGCAAGCTAGATTCATGGTCCTTGGGTATGTGCTTCCCATCATTGTGCTCTACAACTGTATAAAAATTAAGGTAATATCCTTCAGTACTTCTGTAGTTATGCTCCGGACAAAGAAAATCAAGAAAATGTAACCAATAGACAAAATATCGTTATGGTTCTTTGGCACTGCGCTTCCGCTCATTGTGCCCTATATTAAGTTTCAAGTAATTCCCTTCAGTACTTTTGGAGTTATGCTCCGGACAAGAAAATGTAACAAAGGGGGATAATTAAAACATTAGGCAAGGTAGAGTTATATTTCTTAGGCCGCCGTACACTTCCTCTTATTGTACTCTATCACTGTATCAAGTGTCAAGTAATTCCCTCCAGTACTTTGGAGTTATGCCTCGGACAAGAAAATCAAGAAAATGTAGTAAAGGGGAATATGTAAAAAAAATAGGCATGGTAGAGTTATAGTTCTTGGGCACTGCACTCCCACTTAAAGCCCTCTGTCTGTCTGCAAAGTCTAAATAAATTCCCTTGAATACTTTTAGAGTTAAGCCCCGGACAAAAGTGGGACGGGCTGACGCACGAACGGACGGAGCCCATTACCATATCCCCTCCGCCAAGGCGAGGGATAATAAAATTTCAATTAATCCACCCCATCATGCCTGAAAAAACACATGACTGTTGACAAATATTCATCTGTATTTAATGAGTGTGATCACATTAGAATAAGGTTTCTAGAATATAAGGTTTCCGCACTTACGTCGGAAGGCCAAGTTCTTTGCAGACTACTCTTGCATCAACATTTTCCCAGTTGTCGTCACATACTGTCCCTCTGACGTTTTTATAAAAGACCTCTATTCTTCCATAATTTCTTCCATGATAACCGGCTAGGTAAACATTAATTCCTACATCGAAATTAGATATAAATTGGTGCAAAATAACACTTATAACAGTAACTTTATACTATATATCGACATGGCGCAGTAATTCTATAAACATAAAGGACTGAAACTATACTCGTACTCGTGTCGCATACGTTGTGGCAATTATTTCATAACACGGAAGTAAATTGTATGAAAATATTCTGTATTGTCGAATCGAGTTTATAGATGAGGTAAATGCAAAACTTTAAATTTTAGGAGAGCGATATATTTTTTGTAAAACTAATCTAATTGACATTTCTACAAAAGCACACCACAAGAATTTCACAATGCACAATTTCTTTTGCTAAAACCAATAAGTTTCTATAACTTACCGCAGACCACTGTTAGATGGTCACTCAAAATATATATAAATAGAGGATAGTTGTTGGTTTCAGTATAAGATCACCTTATTATTTCACCGAGTGGGCACCAACAAGTGGTATTATCACGAGTGGCGCGGCCACAAGTGAAAATAACTACTTTTGGTGTCCACGGGTGAAATTATCGTCATATAACATCGATTCAAACAATTTTTCTGCTTATTTTATGTCTCAAATTCTTATTTTGTTGAGTTTATTTCAATAAAATGTTGAAAATCGCGGGAAGCGTACCAGAAAACATTGCCAGCATAACGTCGTTTTAATGACGTCTTCTTTGTATGGTTTCTGGCATTCCATTACGCTCGGTATACTTTTTGACGTTAATCCGGGTAACAGATTTTGATACTTTTCGAGTTTATAGGAATATAACTGAGTGTCCTTATTGTTAACGTAACAGTAAAACCGTTCATTTTAATTTTTCAAAGTATACCTGTACAGAGCAGAAACGTATTCGAGATGATCAGAATATATCCGTACACTTCCATGTTTAAAAACAGTAGAAGCAGGAAGTTTTAAGTTGAGGTCATTATCATTTGATCCATTTTGCCTACATCTTTTATCTATTAACAGCGCGATAACTGCATAGGAAATATGTGATTAGAGGATATTTGTTTGTTTGAATGGATATTAAATTTATCTTTAATGTGACAATATTTATCAGGCACTCATTAATCTTCGCCACTATTTTCGGTTACGTTCGGGTGTGTTTTCGTTAGTTCATTTGATTATCGTATCGAACAAATACATTTCACCGACTTATGATACTACGAAATATTAGGTAAGGCAATCTTATCTTTAGAGCGTGGCTGTTTTGATGATTTGCTCGTCGACATTTTCAGCTCCATATATGCATGAAGAGGGAGAAAGAATGCTCAAATTATCATTAAAAATATTGAAAAGTGGTTTACAGATTTAATAAACACAATTAAAATGTATCAACTTCTGGGCCGATTGTTAACAAAAAGTAACTGAAATTATCATAAATGCAACTTTAAACTAAACTACACTATATTTCACTGCGATACGATACGATGAGATACAGAACAATACAATATTTTGTCGGAAAATACAAATAGCACAAGTTATAGTTAGCATTTGACTGACTCAGCATAATCTCGGGCTCACTTAAGTCGTATCAATTGAAAGCCTGTATCATAGATTCGAGATGTGTTCCGATATGATTTTGTATGACACAGTGTGTGCTGAGTAAGTAGATGTTTCAGGAAAGCGCACTGTCGGGTTCAGTACGTATAGCCAGGGTCCGGACTGTCAGTATCAACAAATGTTTTCCCAGACAGGTTAAAAGAGGACCAGGTAAACCCAATTTTTAGAATTAATGATCCTTTTAGTAAATCTAGTTACAGGCCAGTCAGTTAACTGCCAAATCCAACTAAATGTTTTGAAAAAGTACTATCAGATCAACTTACAACTTATATTTTGAAAATATTTTGATGATTTTTATGTGCATTCAGAAAGGGTCATGGCTTACCAAGGCTATAAGAAGACTGGAAATGTGCAATGGACTCAAATAACTATGTTGCAGCAATTTCAATGCACCTGAGTAAAGCCTTTGACTGCTTACCACATCCAATCTTATTAAATAAACTTCAGAGTTATGGTCTTTCAGAAAATTCAGTCAAACTTCTATCAAGATATCTGTCCTCCCGTAAGCAACAAATTAAAATCAATAATACTGTCAGATCATGGGCTAGTATAGAGAAAGGAGTTCCTCAGGGATCTATATTAGGACCTCTCCTCTTCAACATTTTTATTAACGATATCTTTTACTTTATCAAAAAAAGCACCCTTTACAACTATGAAGGTAATAACACACTCTCTTTCTTTTCACAAAACTTTGATAATTTCAATGAACCGAAAGTCAAAACCTGTAAGAAAAAAGGCATGGTTACAAAATAATATAGTCATTATGTTAACCTAAAACATTACTAGCACATAAGACATGTCAAACAACAACTTTAAAAAAGGTACTCATACTTTATAAATTAAGTTATTTCGGGCCACAGCAGCAGCCCGCTATGTTTAATACGTGGTGAGTAAAAGATTCATGGAGAGTTAAACACTAGATGGAATATATGCGTCTCTCTTAATTTAAAAATTGAGGTAATTCTGAGATGAAAACTGTGGACACAGTCAATTTTTTGGAAAGTGTTGTCGTTCGTTTCATAGAGGGCGCAATCTACGCCAATAAAAATAGAGAAAGGCGCTTTTTACGTTTCAGGCACAATCTACGCTGTGATAAATGGAAATATGATTGTTTTTTCCACTTACACAACCTTGATATTATAGACGAAGTGCAGTTGACTGAATATTCTTCGATTGCTGTTTTGAATATATACAATATTATCTTATCTTTTTTCACTTGTCACCATGGTGTAATTAGTAGAGACGTTAACTCACATATTTTTGTATAAGTGTCCACGAGTTCGAATCCCACCGACACCCATTTTTTTTTTACTTTTTTCCTGCTGTTTTAATCATCATTTTTAGCTTTTAAACCATTTAAGAATATTTTTACGGCAAGTAATCATAAAATTCTTATGATAATGGTAATTTAAAATTGAGACGTACCAGGAACGGTATATCAGGATTTGTTATGTATATACGATCCCTGGGTATATAGGGCATTCTTGGATATACTGTATAAATGTTATTTGATAATAGTAAATTTTCGATACTTGAGGTCAATTAGTAGATGTGATGTCGTGTCAATTTGCTTGTTCAACCAGAATTGGTTTCCTCGAGTTCTTTTGGGGTCATGCCTCAACATCAACCATCACCACCAATTTCCAAAATATTTACATGGCATTATTGTTTGTTGGCCCGCTGTGATACTTTGTATCACATTTTTTCTTGTGTTGTATTTGTTACTTATCTGCCGACTTTAAAATGCTTGTATTCGTCTTCTACACAGAAGAAATGTGTTCACTATTCAATATGATACCGGATACCGGAAAAATTCGGTTCCCTTTGACGGGCAAGCAATATCGGAAAAATCTGGTTTATTTTATATGCAACGTGTTGTATACCAGTCAATAGCCCTTAGCTACCGTAATGGCGGACGGTAAGTAAAATAGAATAA
>JAFMSR010000001.1:1271920-1494420 GCA_022818135.1 Saxidomus purpurata | reverse complement strand
TAGAACCAGGTATAGGTAAACTGAAAGTTTACACAGGTTATAGTTTCAAAATATGTTCACAATGCTAGGTCTTGCAAGATAAGGATAAGTATATACACCATTGTTTTCACTACTGATCAAGATACTTCTTAAAATTTACACAATTTTTTCAACATTTTGTCTATGTGAAACATGTGTCTTAATTATTCGTAACTGTTAAGCTCACCTGAGCAGGTAGTGCTTGTGAGCATTGGGATTGTTGGATGTCCATTGTCCATCCTCCACATTTTACCTCGAGCAACATATCCTAAGCTGCTGGACCAATTACAACCAAATTTTAAAAACAGAAATCTTCTTCAAAACCACAAGGCCCAGAGTTAGATATTTGGTGTGTGGCATTTTCCAGTTGACCTCTATCAAGACTGAAATTATGTCCCTCAGTTCAAAGTTGGTCCCAGCAGGGGTATATAGCATAGAAATATAAAGTAAATCTTTTAAAAAATCCTCTTGTCATATATAAACTGTAAGGCTTATAGCTTAGATATTTGGTATGTAGCATTGTTTTGCGGTCCTTTATCAACTTTGTTCAAAGCATGCCCCTGAGGTTATGATTAGTCCTGCTCAAAGGGTCACTTTGCACAAAGTGCCAGGGTGAGCTATTGGGAACACTTGGCATCTGGCCATCCACCATTTCTTTCAAACGGCATCTCCTCTGAAACCACAGCCAATGTTGATGAAACTTAGCAGGGATGTTCCTTGCATGAAGCTTTATCAAAAATGTTCAAAGAATTCCATTCCTTGCAGAAGTCTGGCTGCTATATCGACAAATAGGAAACACGTTAAAAATCTTCTTTGAAACCACAAGGCCTCAGATATTTGACATGTAACATTGCCTGGTGGACCCCTACCAGAATTGATCAAATCATGACCCCTGGGTCCAAAATTGACCTCGACCAGGGGGTCACTTGATTTGGCATAGATTTCTATAGGAAATCTTTAAAAATCTTCATTTCTGAA
The DNA here is from genome assembly GCA_022818135.1 of Saxidomus purpurata. Classification (NCBI taxonomy): domain Eukaryota; kingdom Metazoa; phylum Mollusca; class Bivalvia; order Venerida; family Veneridae; genus Saxidomus; species Saxidomus purpurata. The sequence goes on along the minus strand of JAFMSR010000001.1, from coordinate 1,493,424 downwards.
ACCACATGCTCTAGAGTTTAGATATTTGGCATGTAGCATTGTCTAGTGGACCTCTGCTAAGAGTGTTCAAATTATGACCCCTAGGTCAAAACGGATCACTTGACATTACATAAATTTCTAAAGGAGAGTGTTCAAATCACGACCCCTATGTCAAAATTGACCTTACCAGGTGGGAGGAGTCACTTGATTTCATATAGGCTTATATAGGGAGCACATCTAAAATCTTGTCTAAAACCACAAAACCCAGAGTTTAGATATTTGGCATGTAGCATTTTGCAGTAGCCAAGGGCTCACTTGATTTTACATTGAAATGACTAGGAAAAGTCTTTAAAAAATCTTATTGTCTCAGACCACAAGACCAAGAGTTGAGATAGTTGGCTTGTAGCAATACCCAATGGTCATGTACCCACACTGTTCAAATCATACCGATTGGGTCCCAGTTTGCCCTGCCCCGGGGTCACTTGACCTGCTTTCTTGTTTTTAAGCTACAGCAATTAAATTTGAACTACATAGATACAGGGTCCGTATATACGGACCCTGATAGATAGTATTGCATGTAGATTTCAACTTTGACCTTTCTATTTTTGAATCTACATCAGTTAAATTTGGACCATGTATACAGTTTGGCATGTAATTTCAACTTCGACATTGGCTGACCTTGACCTGTTGACATAATTTCTTGTTTTTGAAGCTACAGCAATGAAATTTTAACTCTGTAGATAGTTTTGCATGCATATTTCAACTTTGATGTATTGACCTACGTTCTGTTTCTGATGCTACATCAATGAAATTTGAACCATATGTACAGTGTTGAATGCAGATTTCAACTTTGTCATCGGCTGACGTTGACCTTTGGCCTAAGTTTTGTTTTACAAGCTAGAGAAAAAAAATTGGACGATTTGTGCAGTTTTTCAAACTAATGTGAGCAACATAGAGGTAAGATATGTGATGAGCCCTTAACACTGATTACTTAACAAGACTAGATGTATTTTCAACGACATTCAACGACAAAAATGGTTGCACTCAAAATTTCATTCCACACACAAGTTCATTAATGACCCTAAAAGAGACTTAAAGGGCAACATGGTAGTGCCTTCAAATGCCACTGTTCACATTGTCAATGTGAAATACATTAGATTTAAAGTACATATGTACACTTATTACAAATAAGACTATGGAGTCATAAAATAGTGCTTTGTAGGCTAACTCTTATCTATGTTCCATTTGTCTTGTGACATCGAACAAGAATGTCGAAGGTTTTACTTTTGGGTTACTTTCTGTGTTTTATGAACTTTTTTGTTCGTTCTTTTCTTGTTGACGATGGAATTCCGCGAATTCAGACCAAGTATGGTGAAATTCAAGGTCAGTTGGTCCAAGCAAACTTCGACGGAAAACAACAACAGATACGTAAGTTTTTAGGTATTCCTTATGCAAAGCCACCAGTTGGTGACCTGAGGTTTCGGAAACCGGAAATGATAACGTCTCTTCCGTATACACCATTTAAGGCCGTCAAACTAGGTCCTGTTTGCCCACAACCAAATATCAAAGTGTTCGGGCTGACTAGCTCCGAGGATTGTCTCTTCCTAAATATATATACCCCGGCGATTTCTTTGACAAGCCAACTAAAGCCTGTAATGATATACCTCCACGGTGGGGATTTACATTGGGATTTTCGGATATTTACGACGGCAGCGTTATCAGCGCTTTCAGTGACGTCATTCTTGTGGCAATGAACTATCGTATTGGCCCTTTGGGATTTTTTAATAACAATGATGGAGAATCTTCAGGGAATTTCGGTTTATGGGACCAGCATCTGGCTATAAAGTGGATAGCTGAAAATATTGGAGCTTTTGGGGGAGATAACTCTAGTATGACAATATTTGGGGAATCTGCGGGTGGAAGTAGCGTGATATATCAGACACTCTATCCCGGAAATAAAGGTTTGATCAGACGCGCTATTGCCGAAAGTGGAACCGTCGCTGCATGGGGCGTAAACCGGTTTGACACAAACTACAAAACATCGATTGACTTCGCTGGGTATGCTGGCTGCAACGATTCGAACAGCGCCAAGATTCTCACGTGTCTACGAAACAAGTCATCGGATGATATGAGAACGGTCACAGAAGCGTATGAATTTGCAAGACATATAAGCTTAGTAAATAAACCATGGGTACCAGTTTACGATGGAGATTTTGTCTTATCTAGAACAGATGAACTCTTAGAGGCTATAGGAAATACATCTACCGCATCGAAATTCACTACTTTCCATGATGTGGATTTAATGATTGGCGCAAACAAATTTGATGGAAATGTGTTTCTAACAAATTGGCTAAAGTATATAAACGAATCATCATATGGACCTACAACTGGTTATTTTGGAGTCACATCTCGTCAGTTTGAAAATGTGATAATTCCAAAGGCTGCAGCGATTTCTTTGAGAGAAGCACCATGTTCACTTGTACTTGAAGCTATTAAATTTGAGTATACAGCTTGGGATGATCCGGATAATCAAACAAGAATCCTAGAAAACCTGATCAACATCGGTACAGATTTCGGACTGAATGCACCATCTGTTGCCACAGCTAAAGCTCATACGAAAAGTAACAGAACTACGTACTTGTACCAGTTTTCAACCGCCCCACCTAGGCTATTCTTACCATTGCCGTTTGCACTAGTTAGTGAATATAGTGCCGGTCATGCTGACGAAGTTGGATTTATTTATGGATTCCCTCTAGCTTTGCTTCTACCATTCGGAGCAACTCTGTCTAGCGTTACTACAGAGCAAATGAGAGTGTCTAAAGCAGGAATGGCGATGTGGTCCAACTTTGCTAAGACCGGGTGAGATTTTCATTTACACTAACGGTTCTTCACAATAATGTTAATTGTAGACGGCACCGAGACAATCATTTGATATTTTTTCTACACTTGATATTGTTACCTAACACTCGCGAGTCAGAAACTATAGCCATTAAGCAGTTAACATTTTGATAACCACTTCCTCCGGTTATAAATTTACTTCAATATATAAAAAGTCGGATTTACTGGAATTAAAAGAACAAGATTTTCAGAGACTATTTCCTGTATTCTAGTCTTTTTTTCAGACGTGAAAAGATATTAATTACCGTAATTTGACGGTAAATGAGTAAGAAAATAATTTCATATCGAAAAAATATTATTAAGAATTCTATTACTTAATTCAGTCTTACTTATTTTAACGTCATGGACTATCAAGGGAACAACTTGATTTATTAAGCTTAATTGTCATGTAAAATCATGAAAATGGTGGTTTTGCAAGTAGACTAAAACATTGTTTCTATGCATATATGAGGGATATTCTTCTATTTCCAGCAATCCGAACGTTCCGATGGACCTGCAGTCTATATACAGCAATCTTCACTGGCCATCGTACAACGTAACATCGCAGTTCTATCTCGAGATCACACCAAATATGGACGGAAACTCCGCAAAGACAAGACTTGCTGCTCAAGCAGTTGAATTTTGGAATGATTTGCTACCACAGCTACAGTCTTTTGGAAGACAATAAGTTTATTGTATCTTCATTTTTAGTTGCATGGTACAACTTGTTCCTCGGATTACCGTTTATTTCACACACAAAATCACGCGCGCGCATGCACACACGTGAAAACCAAAGCACACAGTCACGCCCACATGTTTAATTAATTGCTGAACGTGAGCCAGACAGTGTAAACCCAATTTTGCCGAATCAACAGAGACCAAAGGTTTAAATGTCACCAGAAATTTACTGATCCCTGATTCCCATTAGCATAATCAGGAAAGAAATTCATGAGATTTGTGAACCTACGTTCTCGTTTCGTGTGTGTTTCCGGAGCTATTCCATTGCATTTTTAGCTCACCTGACCACGAAGTGATTGGTCAGGTGAGCTTCATGATCGGCGGATGTCCGTCGTCCGTTGACAATTTGCTTCAAACAACATCTACTAAACCACTAGGCCAATTTCAACGACACCCGACAGGGATGCTCCTTGCATCAAGCTCTTCCAAATTTATTCGAACGATTCAATTCCATGCAGAACTCTGATTGCCATGACAATGAAAATGAAAAAAAACACTTTTAAAATATACTCTAAAACCGGAAGGTTTAAGCAAGAAACATTGTCCAGTGGACTTCTTACACGTTTGCGCAAATAATGGCGTCCGGGTCAAAATCAACCACAACCTGATTTACATATACAAATGTATTTGATATGATTTCTACAGGAAAAAAATCTTCTCCGAGCTCTTAGATAATCGGCATGTAGCCTTGCCTAGTGGACCTCTACTAAGAATGTTCAAATCACTCACCCCGGGGTCAAAATTGACACCGTCCCGGGTATCAATTGATGTTACATGGGACTTTTACGAGAAACCTTCAGAACTATTCATTTCTAAAACCACAAGGTCCAGAGCTTAAAAATTTGGCAAATAATATTTTCTTGTTCACCTCAACCAATCATGATCCCGGGCCAAAAATGACACGTCGCAGAGTCACCGGTTTTTTTCATAGGCTTATGTAAGAAAATCTTTAAAATATCTTCTACAGCGCTAAGATATTTTGGCAGATAGCATTGTCAGTTTCTTCAAAATAAAATTAGTCTTGTAATCAAGGAAAAGTAACGCGAGAACAACAAGTACATCGCATCCACTTAAACCTATGACTTGTTGAAACATATTTTGTTATTGTCTCTCTTTATACCAATCATTCAACAGTATTTTTTTTATTTATTTCAAATGACAACAATGGAATAACAAATAATAAAGTTTTATCACAGACGAGTAGAACGTTTAAAATGTGTACAATATTTACATACTAGTAGTCAAAAAGTAGCAAATATAAAAGCATATATATATATTTCATACATGTACATACACATTAAACGTAATGAAAGGTAGCATTTTAATTATTACATACTAATACGTAAAATAAAAAGTTACTTAATATAAATACTACGTACACAAAATAAGAGGTATAAACGTAAAAACTAAATGTTCACATACTCAATCATGCATATTTACAGGCATATTTAAATGACATAGGATTTAATGAAAATGTATTCATATTATCACCATCATCAATAATGTACGCTATATATACTCTGTCATCTGAAGTCCATTACTTTGCATCTGTGTAATGTAATCGGAAAACTAAGAAAAGAATGACATGTATGAGCTTCATATATTCATACTAAATGCACGTAGTCCGCAGGTCTTCGGGTCTCAACTTGTATCTGTATAGTTATTATATACAAAGTACACATGATAAGAAGTATAAAAGTGTAAAATAAATGCACACATACTCCATGATGCATATTTATAGGCAAATGTATAATCTTAATAACTCTAGAAGTTGCACAGTCTTGTCCTGAGCTTGTCTTATAAAAATGTTCAGCAACTGTTTCTTTATACCCACAACCAATGCTCACAACTACATTTTCCACGATTTCTTATTTAAATGGATGCATTTCCAGTAACAGAGGTTGAAAGTTAAGTCTGTACGCCATCCTTCTTCTTTTCCCTCACAATGAAATCTAATAGATTCTGTTTTTAGTATTCATATTCAGTAGGGAGTCCGCTTTTGTTTCTTAAATTCTTTCACCATGGAAGCTAGTTGGTTCATTCCTTCATAGATACCATCTCCGGTTGTTGCGCACGCAGCTTGTATATACCATTTTCGATCCGTGAGTTTGTGCAAGTTTAGTTGATCAATAACCTTGGTCGGGTTGAGTGCATCTGAGTTTTAAAGAAACAGATTAAATTATTCTTTACAACTGTTACATATTTTACCGGTATTCAGTTATATTGCTATAATTTAATTTGTTATTTTGATATCCATATTAATGTTACATGTGCACATGTATTATGTGCGATAAAATACTTTTAAACTAAACTCAATTTTGTCATAAAAAACAGACTTAATTTCTTGATGCCAAACATTTAATCTAACACGGCCATTTTTTAGATAACTTCGTTTAATTATGAATCTGCATACTTATCAACTACAAATGTAAATTTTAACTTTGGCCTCTCTTGAACTAACAAAATACGTACTTGGCAGATCTTGTTTGTTAGCTAGCACACATACGGGTACACCTCTCATTTCATCGCTTTCAATGATACCAAACAACTCTTCCCGGGCCTCAGACATTCTTTCTCTATCTGCACTGTCTACAATATACACTAGTCCTGAAATAAATAATTTAATTAAACTTTAATCAAATTCTTAAACATTGTCATGACTCATGAGTCAGGTTTATTTTGTTTCTGAAATTTTGCATTGATTCATACCATCCAAGAAAAGTCATAACGACGCAATGATTTATGAAGTGTACTTCATATTTTGATTTAACTTTAAAATACTGTCTAAACAAAGTTAACAAAATCATAAACAGTCTTTTTTTCACAACTTTCATGTAGAACTCGCAACAACAATGTAAAATAACCGGATAGTGCGTTAACTGCCCACAAGTTTGAATTTATACACACTGAAAGACTTTAGAAAGTTTATAATGTAGTTATACCATCGATGTTCTGGTAATAGTGTTTCCAGAGAGGTCTGATTCTGTCTTGGCCACCTACGTCCCATACAGTGAACGTGAGGCCCTTCACTGGAGTCACTGATTCTACGTTGAAACCAATGGTGGGTATAGTGCACACTGTCTCATTCAACTTAATCTTGTAAAGTATTGTGGTTTTTCCTTAAATGTATAATATATTGACAATCATTCGACTTTCATAAACAATATTTTCAAAAACACAACAACTAAGAAAATTATAGTCATTCCTTCATACTGACAAGCTAAATGACTATTTTTCAACTGGATCTGCCGCTGCGAGAAATTTGAAACTACTTCTAGATAAAATAGACATGGTCTTTTCAAGTAAAATATAGTTAATCTAGTTCAAAGTCCAGCTCTGAATAGAAGAAACTTGAAAAGCTTTTAAGCATTGGTCGAAATTATAACTCAAAGAAATATTACCTGCAGCGTCCAAACCAAGCATCAGAATTTTTGCTTCTGTTGTCCCCCAGTTTTCAAACAAACTGGCCAATTTTGAAAACAGTAGTCCCATCGTTAACTCGAAAAGCCTAAATTTCACTGGTTATTTTCTATTTGTTCTCTTTTAAATGTTGCTTTGTCGAATTGTTTCTTATTTTTATATGAATTTTTGCACTGCATGGACACATGAAGGTGTATGACATTTTTAAAGTAACGTATGACATGCCAGCGTGGAGAAATTGTTGTCACAATTATTTCATTGGTTGGTATTTTTAAAATCGGAATTCACACATCTATTTATAAATGTCCTAGAAAAAATGTAAACAATAACACCGGTTGTGAAACATGTACAAAGGTGAACGTTTACAAACGTCTCAAAACAGTTGAATATTAAGAATTATATAAACTGTTTAATGAATCAATACAGCTTTCTTATAACAAAACACGTTATTGCAATTGATATAATTCATTTTATCAGAAAAGAAATCTGGATCTTATCTCGTGTAGTAAATTACATCTTAACAATATAACATTAGAAAAACAACTGTATAATTATGAAGTGCATATAATCTGAAGATTCACTAAAATTGAATTTGAATGTTACGAAGTTACCCGATGAAAAACCTCGGTAGAAGTGAACACACATTAATTTTGTTTGTTTGTATAAATGCTTATTAGGTCCACCACCCTCTGGCGAGGTATATAAACGGTACGGCCCGGCATGTTCTCCTATTCATGCCCCTAAAAATGCAGTTTTTGAGTCCGAAAGTAGGAGAAAATTTACCTGACTGCAATTTCCAGTCAGTATAAGTCAGTTTTCCTGGTGAGATATCTAATGAGCAGCCTGAGGCCCCTCCTAACGCCTTCTGAGGCCTTCTGTGCAGACGGTATGACCATGCGTATATACATTTCGGACCAAGGATCTTTTCTGTCATGAGATCGGTTCCTCTTAAAGGTTCTCTTCCTTGATTTAACGGGTTTTCTAAATATATCCATCACCTTTTAAAATTATGTTTTAACTGTTCCAATACCAATTGGTAACTGAGATGTCGATCAACTCAAAGTATTGTAATATTATACTTATTTATAATGCTAATAATTTTTATAGCTTCTAAAGTCCTCCGCTCTACATCAGTTTTGTCCCTAGATTATGTTTAAGATGACTCAAAAATGTTCTTCTTTCCTGAAATATTTCTTCACAGCATACGCATTTGTTGGAATAATAATCCTGTGTATGCCATACTCGAAAATGATGCAAAAGGTTTCTCCAAAACAAAAAGTAATAACCACATTTTATGCACTGAAATATGAATGTTTCTACTTTTGTTTCCATTTATAATTAATGTTAATGTTTACTCAATCCAACAACGGTTTTCAGTAAATTTCTCTGATACTTTAGTAAATTCCTCATGTTACAAACATTAATGCTTCTGTGTAAATGAATGACGTAAAAGTGATGTTCCCTCCTGTTTGGCAATACAGTTTGAATGATTTAAACATAAACAGGTTCTAGTTTATGAATTTTCACCTCCTGTTCTCCAGGGATTGATATCTACATACATATTATCATTACAGGGAACTTGTTCAAACCAATCTATAACTTTTACAAATATTGTAACTAATCAAGTGACCAGGCTTCATAAAAGGCATAAGTTGAAATGCTAAATAATGCGACCGTACATTATATAACTCAAATTCAAGAATACCATGACTTACACATTATTAATTCGTTTACATAAGTTAGGAAGCAAAACGTCTGTTTCTCCAATACAATATCGATGTTGCATTACATTTTAAACTTATTGCACTATAAAATAATGATTTAGGCGTTCATCTTTGTGTATTTGTAAAAACGTTATTCTAAGGATATGCTAAAAGTTTTAAATCAAATCTAAATAAATAAATATCCTATATGTAATAAATACTGTAAAAGCAAAACAGAATATAAATCTGCTATAAAAAACTATTGTATATATGTATATTAACATATTAGCGAACCTTCTGTGTAATAGAGCAGATAGAAGTGGTTCACTGACTGTTATAAATGATTACTGGCGCGTGATTTGAATTCGATATTTATTAAGTTTATGTTTAACGAACAGACGTATCTGCATTTTGCAACTGATTTTCTAACGTATCCTCATGATTATTACGATAGTTGTCTTTAGTCTTTAAACTATTAGCCATTTGTTGTGTTAAACGAATAACGTAGTGCAAAATAAATTCAGAATTTCAGAATTTATTTAACATACTAGGACGCAATGAGATTATTATAAAGCAATTATTTTAACATTACGCTCAGGTGATTGTCATTTAAACCATAAAGTCAGTCACGGTGTGCTTCCTGTCCCTGTGTATATCTACTTTAAGCACCAATGCGCTTTTACGACCCAATGCGTTTTACGACTTGGACTGTTTTACCTCCTAATGTACTTTTAAGAATTTGGTGCGTTTTACCGCAAATGCGGTATTTTGCACCCTACTTTCCCTACTACTGCTGTGTTGAGACAACAATTCTCCGCTATACGCCGTAACGCGGAGAATTACATTTATTACAGTGTATACATCAGTTTTATTCACAAATATTTTAGAAGTATCCAAGTTAGAAATAGATGACCGAAAGATTTACAAATGTATTTTCATTCGTCAAATATTTCTTTTACGTTTTCATATTAACATCTTATATCACCATTTTTGCCATATGACCATTTTGAACAATAATATACCTCATATCACTCGCACTGATAGTTACCATAACAAACAAAATGGCAACAACGTGGCTTGAAACAGTGAGTTTTTTTAAGTGTCTCATTTTTGCATAGAAAAACAAATAGAATTTCCCGTCAATAAAGAAGTGTACTTTGCATATACAATTAATGTTTATTTTAAAGCCTTCAGAGAGGGATAGTGCAGTGACCAGAACAACAAAGAATCAGCAAATTGCTTCAGTATAACTGTACATAGTGCCCATTTCAAATTTGATATGAGGCCCAGACATCGATATTACTTACACCTGTTATTCAAATATTACCTTTTGTTTAACATATGATTTTTACCGTTGACCATTTTAACTTAAGCTAATTCCATAGAGCCTTAGAAACTTTGTAAAATATCCATCTCTTGCTAACTATGTTGGAGTTGTAAAACCATTTATATATCCGAGGTGTTCATGGGCGCTATGATAGTGTTGTCTCCCAATGTTAGAAAACTAAAAAACTAAGTTCAACATTCATATACAAAATGCACAGACGTTGTTATAATATTATTGATTCAAATGTTAAAATTATATTGCCAAGCAGAAAGCGATATAAGGTACATGTATTAAGTATATATGTTCAAGATGCAATCAAGACGGGCCTCCAGTATCTAATCGAGAATAGGTCAATGTTTACAGAACATATTCAAACAGTGTTTTGACAAATACAATAGGCTTAAGTCTAATTAAATGCCCGTATATGATTGATTTGACGTTTTTTACTAGATTCTAGCTTGAAATTCACAAATTTATAAATTGTACCGAATGGCAAAAAGTTAATGAGTGAACGAAATAATTTCAAATTTATACACAGAGTTGGTAAAGGTGATTCAGTGCTCTTATGCAAAATTGATTGACATTGCTTTATTGTTTTTAGAAAAGATTTTTTAGTGTATGAAGGTGTATGAAGGCTCATATAGTCTAGAGCTCTTACTGCCTATACACAATGTTTTGTATTCGGTCTTTGTACTGGTCACCGCAATCGAGTCAGTGAACAAATATATGATAAAATTCAGTGCAATATACCTTTAATGACATTTTCCTGCACTTTTATCATTATCGATGGGTTTCTACATGGCTACCATCCCTAACGGTAAGGATCTTGTCTCACCTTTTATTCCTCAAGTCGCTTTTTGTTACGATTGATTCCTATTTTGTAAAAACAATAAGCATCATCACTGTAGTGAATAGTACAAGAATGAAATGAGCCCTTATATTAATCATTGCCAGCTATCACAGTATAAAAACTTCTGGGTTATTGATAAAATCGTTTCCCTTAAAGTGATATTACCGTTCAAAGTGACCATCAAAATTTTAAATAAAACATTAATTAGTGATTTATACAACATTAATTAGTGATTTATACAACATTAATTAGTGATTTATACTCTAGTTAAAACCCAAAAATAATGGTCTGTATAACAGTTTCATTCACATTGAATATAGAGGATTCTGTAAAAAATCATTTTTGACTATTCTAGTCAAAAATTAAAAAATCCACCCTTTCGCTTATGTATATTTTAATTTGTATTCTTCTATAACAGAAATAACTTTGTAAAACTTATTTCTTATATGTTTTTAAAGCATCCATTGTGTTTTGAGCATCATTCTATAAAACAATGTGACTAGTTTAAAGAGTACTATTTTAAGATAGGCTTCGATCTGTCGATCAAGTTCTGTTTGTTACAGTAAAAACCTTTTGAGATCATCATAACTTTTCTTGTTTAGCTACTTTAAAATGACAGAGTCAGAGGTGGTACCTCCAACATGACTTCTGTGGAAATTAATCCAGTATGAATCGCTCTCACACCAAATAGTATCCCACACTTAAATGCTCAAACGTCGCAAAAAGTGCTTCATATCCTTTTTAAAACCCTTGTTAGTGGCTGGATCAAATTAAATTGCATTTTGAATAAATCCCGATGTTATTTCATATCCGCCGTTGTTTTGAATGAGTGTTTAATTTGTCTTCGTGCTTGGTTGCCATTGTTGTTTCCATTGTGAATAAAGTAAATTAAAATATATTTTACTAAATAATTCTAATGAGTTAGAGCTTAATTACCGAGTTATTGTTAGCTTAGGTAGATCTTTGAGATTGTGCGGACATGAGCGAAGTATTGTCCTACCCAAGTAAAAGAAAATTCACTCGTGCTCTCTTTGTTTCACCTACAGTTTCTAGAACCTGGTTTATTTCTAAGTAATAACATGAAAAGCAGCTCAGTTGTGTAACTCGGACGTGTAAATATTGTTATAGTTTGCCTCTTAAAAGAACCTCTGCAACTGTAGCTTTAGATGGTCTTTACCTATTGAATGGTTAGTCAAATGAAGATTGCCGACGTCTGTCATGCAAACAATTGGTCAAATTTTTAAAGAGATCATTCCGAGAGACTATTTGCTCACCTGTGGGACAAGTTCAAAAGTTCCAGTGAAATTGTAGCAGGCTGATATGCAGTTAGGTGTGTAGTCAATCTGATTAAAATCATATCCTCAAAACCGCTTCAGAAGATCGTGAACTTTAGTCAGATTGGGTGTGTAGTTATATTATACCATGTCAAACAGACTTAAATTTCCAATAAGCACGCACTACATAGCAAACTCTATAGTCTGTAGTATCACTTGTCCTGATTTGGCCAGAGCTAAAACTCTACGGGAGCTGTACTGATATAACTGACTGCGAAAAATCGCAAAAGGGCTTTATTACGTATGCAAGGCAGTAATGCATAGGCAATAAACAGTGCTTAATTGGACTTTACATTATTTGTTCTACCGAGGAGAATGGCAGGGGAATTTATTGAAAGTGATAAGTCAAACAGTACATGTTGAAACAATGTATTTATTTCATTCGAAAACAATTTTAAAATAGTATTAAAATATACAACAAAGTAAGATAAACACATATTTACATATGTACAAGTCCGGACAAAAACTTGTGTCTCTAAATACGACAGTAAAAGAAGAACAACAACAACAACATTCAAATCACATGGAACCTTGCCAAGCCTTGACTTACAATGATACTCATCGAAGTGTAAATTAATAGTGCATCCGTTCAGCTGCACCCGAGATGGTTACCCGCCCCGCTGTCACATAAGATATCTTTATCGGTACATAACTATCAATATATTAGTTATCTATGTACGTTCAGTGGTACTGGTTCACTAAATTGCACAACCCTGATAAAAAGACTGTAAAGGATTATTTTCTTTGACTTTTTATCAATTTATCACCACAGTCTTCAAAGCATTATTTTCTATGACTTCTAATCTGTCTATCCGTCTGAGGTAGACTTCACACAGCTCGACCTTGTCATTTAAATAACATCTCATTAAATGTATTTATATAGATCGATCCGTTCAATTTTGATTTTTTTGTTCTTTGATATGTGATGGAACTCAATGAGTATTCCCCTCTTTCTTACATTGTTTCACCATAGATGCCAGCTGATTCATTCCTTCGTAAATGCCCTCTCCGGTCGTTGCGCACGCAGCCTGAACATACCATTTCCGGCCAGTTAGTTTGTGAAGAGTTAGTTGATCAATAAGCTTCGATGGATTAAGGGCATCTACAAAATCAATGAATTGAAGATATATGAAATAAATTACAAATTAAAAACCTTGATGCAGTTATTTATTTCCGGTTCAATTCTAATAAAAAAGACGTTAGAGCACAGGTTTGTCGGAATTGAACATTTTACAGTATATCTACACAAACAGTATTTGTGCTAATGTCAAATTTGAAACAAGTTTTGGAGATTAGAAATAACACAAATGGACTAAAATTTTACATGCAAGATGAAAAACTGCCATTGAATAAAAAGCACAAACATTTTGTCAAGATGAAGTCAACAGGTTGAGACCATGTGGTATTATTTTGATGCAAAACCGATTGGAATATTTAAGCGGCTTCCTTCAGTATTTATATTCTTGTTGTACATATTAACAACTAAAAATTGATGTTTTTTGATGGTTAGGATGCTGAAGATTGACCGGGTAAGATATATTCCGGTTATTTGAGTATTAACGTCAGATAATTCTAAATTATGTTACATGTATCTTTATCACGTTGACCGATGATTAAAATACAATAGACATAATTCTGACACAAGCCGCTGAGGTTGAATAAACAATGAAAAAACCCAAAATACATAATTATATCCCAAACTGCTGTACACTGACCATTTGTGACGATCATTTACTGTTGCAAATTATGGCTGTGCTGATATAATTATACAGTATGAGGATACTTACTTGGCAGATCTTGTTTGTTGGCTAACACACACACTGGTACACCTCTCATCTCATCACTTTCTAGAACACTAAACAACTCCTCCCGGGCCTCAGCCATTCTCTCCCTATCTGAACTATCTACGACAAATATAAGTCCTGAAATAGAAAGCATGCTCGCTTTACATACCACGCTATTATAAATACAGAACAAGTGTCGGGTACAACCAACACGATTCAGACATACAAACTAGGTCAATCACATCATAGATCTCATTGGTCGCCATGATTGACCTACTTTTTGGCAACCAATCAAATTCACTTTTTGACTGAAACTGACTGGAAATTGCAGTCGGTAAATCTCTCCTATTTTTGACGCAGAAAAACATTTTTGATAGGTATATGCATGGTGGGAGACATGCCGAGGTCTCATCCACAAATACAAGCTAATATAATTGCTCTTATGGACGGACCTTTATAAAATTTGCTTCAAATCAAATCAAAGGTACAACCAACATTATAACATCTAACTTTACTTCTTTCACATTCAGTTTGTTAGATAAAACTCGATCTGTTTACAAAAAAAAAAACAGAAGTCTAAAGTTGATCTTACCTTCAGTGTTTTGGAAATAGTGCCTCCATAGCGGTCTGATTCTATCTTGACCACCAACGTCCCAAACAGTGAATGTGAGGCCCTTCACAGGTGTTACTGTTTCTACGTTAAATCCTATCGTTGGTATTGTGGCTACTGTTTCATTCAACTTGATCTTGTAAAGCACAGTCGTCTTTCCTAAAAAAATATATAAAGAAAAAGATGTGCAAAACTTTTGAGCAGACCAAACCTAAATTCTAATTCCGAGTATAACATCTATAAAACTTAGATAACAATCACACATATTATACGCGTGCCTTTTCATAATGTTTTATAATACTAATTATTGTTTTAATAGTAAATAATACATCAAGTAACAATCAGTCTGATTAAAAACGCTGCGCTATTATTAGAAAGATCGAAAAGTAATTTGAAAATAACCAGCTCTATTTTCCGTATTAAACATTATAGCGTTTTATGATTGATATTATCAAATTGAACTACTTACCAGCTGCATCAAGTCCCAGCATCAATATTCTTGCCTGCGACGTTCCCCAGTCCTCAAATAATTGACTCAGTTTTGAAAGAAACAAACCCATTTTTGCTCTTTCTTTTCCGGACTACCGTTAATTACTACAAGTCGCGTAGCAGTTTCGTGAGTGTGCTGTTGTGTTTTATTTCCTACTGCCCAGTTCGTAATGGTAAGTGTAGTGAAAAACTGTGGCTTATATAAGTGTGTTATAAAATATTTCACTGGACACATGTAATCGTATTACATTTCACATTTATAGTCATATTTGCACCCGTAATTCTTTTTACGTATACACTGCCAGCGTGGACACTGTATTAATACTGCCAGCGTGGAGAAAACACCGTCATTAAACAAACTCTGATTGGTTGATATATTTGATATAGGAAATTTCACTGTCTATATTTAGATGTCCTAGCAACAATGTCAACACACATGTACTGACCCTTTCGTTTATAAACAGATTGATGGTACATCATAACACAGCACAATATGATTCGTATTCACAAACCGTGATTAAGAACAGGAACATGGACATAGCCAATATGAATGTGATGTTTTACATTTATGGAATAAAAATTTATAAAAGTTCAGCATGGGTGTATTGATTTCACGACTTGTTAAAATCTTTTACAAAACAGGAGAACAGAAAATTTGTATGCTGGGCCTGGACAATGCCGGTGAGTAGATCTACCGTGCGAGACTTTGAGACGAATCTGATTCAATTAAGTAAATAAACATGCAATTAAGGCCACCTGAAAAAAAAACTAAAAAAAAACAAAACATTTCATGTCTTCACGGGTTGCGTTTCATTAAGTTAAGTTCGAGTTAGTTAGTTGCTATAACAATTACGAATCTTTCTACTAATCTGCACAGTTTGTTCTGCATTAAACAGTCTTCAATATGACTACATACGTGGTCTTGTATTGTAATCAAAGTTCTCGAAAATTGAAAACCTATACTAGATTTAATTTTAGTAAATGCTTCATAATTAATTTAACAATGCTAACAGAGAAAACCGCTGTTGTAGCCGTCTGTACACGAAGCAAACAATGGCAGATACTAACACTAATTTAAGTATCTTTTGGGTATTATGTAATGTTTATAATTTTAGTGAATTGTTTCGTTTTCAGTACATGTATAAAATTTCCTTCATGTTTTGATTGTAATTTTGGTGGAGATAAAAATTTAAACCAAACATTACTTTTTTGTATCGTAGGCAAGACAACAATTTTGTACAAAATAAAGATCAACGCAACTGTGACTACAGTACCAACCATAGGATTCAATCTAGAGACCGTCTCGCCTGTGAAAGGAGTAACTTTCACTGTTTGGGACGTAGGAGGACAGGACAGGATAAGACAACTGTGGAGACATTATTGCAATAGCTGTGACGGTATGTTAAACATCTGTCACTTGATTAGAAGGTCACACTTGTTCTCTCATCCATTCACGACTATATGTTAATTATTGTCTGTTGTATTACATGTGCTTAAATAAATAGAGTTTAAACTAATAGAAAGCCAGCCTTTTCGCAAAAATTGGATCACCTCGATACGTGGACAAAAGGCATTGTTCATGTAGTAAAAATGTTATCTTTATAGAATACATTCTCCGTAGTAAAGTCATCTCTCATTTCGATATTTGTTTTCGATATATCTTTTTTCTTACTTAAGACATTTTGTTATTTTGAGCCATCGCGAGTAATTGAAGAGGGAGTACTCTTACAATGTTATACTGCTATTAGTAATTAAGTAAGTAATTAAGTAAACAATTATTAAAGTGGGATGTGCATTGCATAACAACAAATGACAATAAGGAGCACCTTGCCCAGTGGGTCTATAAGTCACATATTAACAGAATCAAAAACATAGGTATTTACTATATACAATGTATATATACATCTAATATGCTGTGGATTAAATAGATGAAATGCAAATATTATGAATACATTACATTTTTTCGAGTCAAATATAACCGCCTTGTAAAGCGTTATTGCCGCATCAGTAAAGGCGAACACCTATGAATCAATAATGATCACCATCTGTAAAATATTATCTCCAACTTTCAAGCTGTAGTTGCTACGAGGTGCCCGTTCATTCTTTATATAAGTGGCATTCGATACTTCCTTACAGTCTACACGTGCCAAATATGTTTCAAAAGGTTGTACCGCATGTACTATTCACCGTGTGTAACGCTGTTTCTACGCAGCAATCAACTTCTAAATCTCCCATAATCGCAGGGGGGGCTTTTCTCCGTGACATTTTCATTTTTCTCATGTCTGATGAAACACCATGCGACGGGAATAAATAAAAATCTGTTTTTATTGTACCTTTTAAGCAAAAAATAATTACCGTATAAAAATGATCATCATAATTGTACTCCAGTTAGTCGGACAAAATCTCTTCATAACACAGTTTACTATTTATTTGTTATTTTAAACGTTCTGCGATGAAAATTTTCTTTTGAACCCCAAAAACTGAATTATGTTAGTACATATTCTCACACCAAGTCATATTTCTGATTTCAGGTTTGTTGTATGTTGTTGACAGCACCGATATGGAACGCATGGAAGAAGCCCGTGAAGAACTGTTTAACATGCTAGAAATCATGAGGGATGTTCCAGTTGTTGTCCTAGCAAACAAGCAAGACAACTTAGGTAGGGTTATATTCTGAATTGATTCATAATGCCTTTGCGACCAGTACAGCTTATCAACCGCTTATACATGAATTCTGATAACGATATACACTGTCAATAACTTAAAAGTCCCAGTAGCACAATTACAAGTACCTTTTATTTTACCAAGAAAGATGTCTTACCGGCGGTAATGACCTTATTTGTGCATATTAGATATACACCGCAGTTCTTTTGTCGATGATATTGCAAAAATATAAGAAAGGTTTCTGTCAACTATTTTTCGTGAAGAAACGACTTAAATACGAAAGAAAGGCATATCTTAACATTGTTTTAGATTATATAGAACATGATTCTTTCATTATCTCACCAGTAAGTACAGTTTATTATATCAGTTAATCCAAAGTGATCTTGGGACTCAGCATGGACAATAAATGATTTTGTACAAATCTAAAGGGCAGAAAGATTGACATTAATTTTTTTTATAGAACTTAATTCTTTCCTTGCAAGTCTAGCTGACATATGCCATGACATTATTTCAGTTATTACTAAAATTTAAACTCAATAAAGAAAATTAGTCAATATTACAGGTGCCATGACAGCTACGCAGGTAACCAGCCATCTTTATTTGAACAAACTGACTGGTCGGGACTGGTGTGTACAGGAAACTTGTGCGTTAACAGGAGAGGGACTGTACAAGGCAATGAAGCAGATGGCAACTCTGATAAAGGAATCTAAAACTTCAAAATGATGACGATTAGTTTTACGCATGCAAAGAATTATGTCTGCAGACTCGAAGGCCTTTTGTGTAAA
Organism: Saxidomus purpurata; assembly: GCA_022818135.1. NCBI lineage: Eukaryota > Metazoa > Mollusca > Bivalvia > Venerida > Veneridae > Saxidomus > Saxidomus purpurata. Next base: position 1,474,864 of record JAFMSR010000001.1, on the reverse strand, counting down.
ATACTTTACATATGCCTTCGAAAGTGTGTCGGAATAAGGCAGACCTTCCTGCTTCGTTAACAGAACACACAGTTGTAAACATGTAACAGTGATGTTGTTTTACTTTTTACCAGACCAAGTTTACACCTACTTGTTTGACACAATGAAAAGAAACTGAATTATTTTTATAAAGTATTAAATTGAAAGGTGTCGGCCAAAACAAATTGTGGCCAAAGTGTCAACCAGGTATCACAAGACCGACCCTCGATATTATGGGAAGACCGCACGCCCTGTAGGACTGTACAACCGTTGGTGTTTACAAGGTATCGGACTTTACCTCCCAGCTATTACGCAACAGAACAGTAGAATCGACATTTGGCCTAATTAACTCTTATATATTTATTTTACGTGCGGAAATGTAAGCTATGAGAACATGAAGTAATACAAATAATAAAGGTATTTTAGAATATAAGTTTGCTTGATATATTAGTTTTAAAAGAAGTCACACGATTGATAAATATGCGATTTAAAACACAGTAAAAAGTTAATACAATTAGGGGTTATTGTTCCCTCCCTATAGGCCTTGAAAAAAGGAAGAAGAAAATGGACGGCAGCTCGAATAATATTTCAGAGCGAAGAAAAACAGAACGTTTACATTTTTTGCGGAATCGACATTCACAGAGGGTGTCTTCATAAAGAGAGTGAAATCTGTAGTTATTGGTTAAAAGTTAATGAGCAAAAACGAGCCAGACCTAATGTATGTCGACATCAATTAAAGACGCCAGGGGGCCCGCACCACACTCATTTTGCAAGAAGCCATGTATGAATAGAACCACATTCAAAAATTTAACCTCGAACTCAAATAAGATCCTAAATTCCTCTTTCTGAATTTTACGTACAAGAAATTGGCAAGTTTTGGTATGTTGTATAATATTAATTTTATTACAAAAGGTGTTTTGAATGCTAAACTGGACCAGTTGTTGTAGCATAAAACGTTGGTTTTTAAACAGCAGGGCCCAACTTAAGTTTTATACATTTCACCATATTTTGCACTTTTACTGATGCGAGATACCGATTTAGCGATAACAAAAATCTTGTCTTAACATGGTTTTCGATTTTTTTAGATAAATTACTCGATTTAAAAAAATATCAAGTGAGTACCTTGATGAAGGCTTAAACGTGCAAACGGCATTGAAACAAACATACCATATAAACATACCATCCAAACCATTTATGTGTACCGTAATATATCATCAAAGGCAATAAAATATAAACCTACCCTAGATTGCCATCAGTATTCATCAAAACAGCGGATATTTTAAACAAATGAATCATTGTTTTTAGCTCTGGATTAAGTATTGATTTTGGGTATATTTACAAAGTGTGTACGCATCGATATTAAACAAAACTATTTCATTGTTGTTAAACGATATGATACCATGTTTAACTAATTCCGCGTTTCTAATGTAATGTTTATGTTTTAAAAGATAAATGTGAATATTACTGGCTATATTAGAAGCAGGATTCAAACATGGTAAGACAATCAACATTTATATAGCGTTACAGATCTGAAAGTATGATGTAAAGAATAAATTAAGCAGCAGTCAAAATAATTTGTAGACGTTGTTATTTTTCTGTATCTATTTTTTTCCCAACGAACTCTTTGCAACACGTGACCGTACAATATTTTACCATATTGGACGCACGTGTACAAAAAGTGTATTTTTTATATCTGGACGGCAACAGTCCCATAAACATATGATAAAGCCCAAAACCCGAGAAATGTCGGATGATCGGGTTTAGTAGGCGCTTGTTCGTATAATATTTTGTGTACCAGCTGGGAAATTAAGAAGGCGAAATACAATATTCAGTGAATCATTTTAATTTAATTTAAATTATTTAACAAAAGCGGCTGCTTTTTCTATATAAACATATAGGGAAAAGCCTGTATTTTATTTTACATAAAATACGCACGTTTTCCAAAGGACGACGTGCGGTAAATGACGTAAGACGTGACGTATGTAAACAAGCGCGTCCAATCGTACTCTCGTTTTAGGTTACAATGGTGTCTACTACGCGTTAAATAAAGTTCGGGATTGTTTTCAAAGAAAAAACGTGTTAGAATCGAAATAATAAATTGTTCCTACTATTTTATCGTTGAATAAAATACAGTCAGTCTGCAGCGAATAATTAAATCACTCGTGCTACCCCACTCGTGATTTACCCCCCCATTCCTGACTATATTTTATTCAACGATAAAATACAGGGAGGCTTTTTATTTCTTAACTAAAATAACTAGAATAGAATAAAAAGGTTATTTAACATTGTACTGTACAATACGAGATATATTTGGACCCCGCCCCCCCGGCCCCCCCAATTGGTTTTTCTCAGCGGACACTCAACGATTGTACAGTACCAAATGTTAAATAACTTAATAATCTCGAAAATATGTGGTGCCCCCCAAAACAGAAAGTTGTATCGCTATTAAGACTGACTCAATATTAAGACCAGAATAAGACCAGACATTTCAGAACCAAATTTTCCGTTTCATAACAAAGGTTCCGTTTCATTAATAGCTTTTACATGTGCGGAGGATGTCCTCAATACAGGAACTTTACTGTACATGGATAGTCGGGCTATATTGATATTGATATGTTACAATAGAAATTTGAGAAAGGCGACATTTGAGATAGTATGTCTGTCTGTGTACTTGTCTATGTACTTGTAGACGTACAGTGAACAACTGACAGATGAAGAAATGCTAGGTAAGAGAAATGTGTGCATGTTTCAAATTATCAAACCATTATTGTACTTTGCATTTACATTGTTGGAAGGGCTGGAACTAATGGTAAAACTTGTAGCCCAACCAATTGCACTTTTCAGAATGTTTGTTACTTGTATTTATACAGTTTATAAAAAAGGGGCAATAAGTATTAACTGACCTTCCACACATAAGTGACCTGAGACACTGATGAAATTTTATGCATGCATCTATTTAGTAAATTTTAAAGTATATATTATGCAGGTAAAACATACAAAAAACTTTCGAGGTATTGTGTGTTCGCAATTTTTCTGCTAATAATTCCATTGAGAAATGGCGACAATGCTACACCTGTGGTACAGTTTGAGTATTGTCCGAGTTATTAAAAGGCTACTTGGTACCAAACTAAATAAAAAATGGTTCAGTATCTTTTGATATTGGCCACTGCCATCTTTATAAAGGCAACTTTCTGTCGTAAGTGAATTATCAAGTACGTTCCTGTTAATGATCTAGTTACCCAATTAATATTTTGCGAATTTAATCATGTTATTTATTCACATATTCGCGAACGCTCTCAACGTAAGATAAATATCTTACTACGAATGAAACTCGTTTCATGTATTTATTTACGAATATTTTATTTCGTTGTGGTTGAGCAGCCTGTAAGCGGACTTTCGCCATGTATGACAGAGATGGGGACGGTACAGTTAGCACAAGAGAGCTCGGTGCTGTGATGAGGAGTATGGGGTACAGACCTACAGACAACGAGCTCACTGATATCTTCAATGAGTTCGATACCGAAGGTGAGAGATATAAACAGTAGAAAGTGGTCGAGGGGAGAAATCTTAAGACTGTTTGGTTAGCGCATATTGCAGTAAAAGTAGCTGAAGCATTTATCAGCTGTAATCTCAATATCGGTTAAGCTTATAGGTGAACCAATCTAAGCTTCATTGTGCAGTTTGTTTGTTTTTAAGTTGCCAAGATTATTATAGATGGCTACTGAAAACGAAAAAATATCTTAATTACATTGATAGCTTGACACAATTGAATACAGACGAGGTTTCTTTAAATTTTACTAGAAATTATTAAAAGCTATAGCACAATTGATAGAATAATTGCTTTAGTTCTTATTTTCAGGGCTTGGAGAAATAACGTTTCCAGATTTCTTGTCTATAATGGCGAAGAAATTGAAAGAATATGAAGGAGAGGAGTCCCTGAGACTTGCCTTCCGTGTGTTCGACAAAGACGATAATGGAACGGTATTTGTTCTTACATATTGTACTTAATATCATTGTTTTAACGTGTATAAATAGTTAAGCACAAGTTGGAGAGTAAAAACTACAGCAAACATAACTTCCTGTACCAGCAATGTGGGTAACATGAGTAATTAACCAGAATAGACCAGGCCGTTGGATATACCTTCCTCGGTGTTTGACTTCCGAAGTGTAGAGTGAATATGGAATAATGATAAAATTCCAATTAATCGTTAAAAAAAGAGCATTTCTGTACAGTCACCGTGCACCTTGTCTCCTATAACTTGGAGATAATTTTCTTCTATGTGTTATTTTCTGTTTGTCTGCTGGCGTATGGATCATTTGCTTGATGGTGTCTGTGGATTGATTGTGTTAAAAGTCAATCAAACTTTGTTGTCTGTCTGAGAATAAACTGACTACATTTCATTAATTGTACGAGGGGTGATCCAGAATTAACCGGACTGTTTCTATTACTATGACAAAGGTTGCAGCAGCAAGATATAAGTCACACAACTCGATGTTCAATGTCTTTTTGACCAGTACGCATTTTCTGTGAGTCTGACTACGCTATATTTGGCAATTTTTTAGCAACTTGTTATGTACTGTTTTGTTCTAACAGAAACAAGAATAACGGTGATATTTTGAAAAATAATGTATATGACATTAGTAAATGACTTTGAAGTGCCGCACTAAAATTTAACATCAGAAACACAAGAAATGTACATGCGACTTTATGAAGTGCTGATGATTCAGTCATGCTCCCCGACGGTGAGCGGTAAGTCGGTTACTATAGAAACGCTGAAAATTGCTTTCCATATTTCTTAGAAAATTATTATTTTGCGAAAACTTGTATGACGAATTAAAGTTTATATATACGAAATATCAAATTAAAGTATCGAGTAATTAACGAAATATAGCAACAAATCCGGTTTATTCGGGATCACCCCTCGTATGTATGATATAATAATGTTATAGTACCTAATTCAAAGAATGCAATTTTCCTTTCTTAAAGTTTTTGGTTTATTGACTGTACATGTAGCAGTTCTGACGGAAATGGAGTCAGCTATGGCTGCACTGGGACATTGAAACAAATTAAATGAATCTCTACAATATTACGACAATAACAAAGCATTGTAACTGCATTATAAATGTGTTATGCTCGTGTCAGATTCAGCCATTAGTGGTTTTATATTAAGCTCAAACAAGTCCGGCAAGATTCTGTTGAATTGCATCATGAATGTATTCTAAGAAAAGATACCAAACCATTGTTTAAAAATATATCAATGATAAAATTAATACACATTTTGTGGTCGAAAAGTACTGCAGGATAACAAGCAATGCCTTGAACTGTGTAGCAAAAGTACATCTCACCGGTATACTCATGTTGATCTACTTCTGAGACAAACAATATATTGCTTACGGTTTATTTACGTCATAATTTTGTACTTCAATTATTGTAATACTGGATACAAACCTGTGTTAAAGACCACCTCCGAATAGAGACCACCTTGCGAATAAAGACCAACAGGGAAGATCACCGTGTACTATTAATATATAGTAGACACACCTGTGAATAAAGACCACTTGCAAATAGAGACCACATTTGTAGCTTCCCAACAGTGATCTTTGTTCATAGGTTTTATTGTATTTTCATTCAAGGTAACAGTGGCCGATTTCCGGTACATGATGGAAAACCTCAGAGTGAGTGTTACAGAGCATGAAATTGAAGACATGATTAAAGATGCAGATAAAAACCACAATGGATATATCGTTTATAATGGTATATATATAGTTCTTTTTAATAAGACATTTACCTATGGAACGCCTTTACTGTCTTATCATGTTGTATTGTATTATATGCAGTACTTTTCATGTATATGAGGTACTATTTATTTGACATGGTACTTTTTCATGATATGCAGTGCCTTTTCCGTTATGTATGGTGGTTATTTAATCATATGCAGTGTAAAAATGTGAAGATACGTAGAATAACCATTATATGGTATTCAAACAACGTCATATGCAATACATACAACATTATATGCAGTACAAATGACATTATATGCAGTACAAATGACATTATATGCAGTCAATGTTTCGATACATGTGGTGGTATATTGATTATACGCAGTAGTTTTCCCTTTATACGTTGTATGTTGTTCAATAGGTGTGATAGATGTTTAAAGATATGAAGTGCTTGCGATTAATTCTATACGTGGTGAATTTTAATTTGTTTGTTAGTAAAAAACTTGTACGCAATGCTTTGGCAATATACATGGCGGAAACGACTTTTCTTTTTTATTATGTTCGGTCCATTCTACTATATACGTGGTGTATACAGCATTATATGCGGTACATTTTTCATTATGATGATGGTACTTTCCGGCAATCTCCGGAATTACTAAGCCGAAAAATACCGAGTAAGCGATAGATATAAATGCGGTCACGTCATCAAGCACTACCGAACTGGATGTATTACATTCAAACTTTTAAACAAGGCTTCCAAACCATCACACCTATTTATATAACTTAACTCTTTTCTCATCTATCAGATACTATTTCCGCTCATTTACCGATGATAGATAACCTTATCCTTCACCGCTTATCTCTTTTTTTTAAGTAAATTATAAGCAGCCAGCACATCACATAAAAATCGAAAAATGATTGTAAAATTTTTATTTTTGAAATAAACATAGCGTTGTTGGTGTTCATTTTCTTAGTTAGATCATTTTCTATCCATCTGTAGCAGTTTCAAGTAAAATTCGAGAAAAAGTTGATTTCATTTTTCATCCCCATCCTGTTTTTACCTTGCGTTAGATCTATATGATATGCCGAGTATGCAATATCTATACGGTCAAGGAAAGCACTATTAATGGTGGTATCTTCAATTCCAAAGTAAATCTAAACATTTACATTGTTTGAATAGGTAAAATTGATGTTTACTGTACAGTTTTAAAGAATTGATTTGAAACAGCTATTTGATTACACTGTTGTTTCTTGTATAGATCTTATATTGATTCGAAGTGTTTGTATCTCAACCCTTTGGTGGGATTTCATTATCCACAACTCATGAACATGCTAGATTCCTTTTATCTTGCGATAATGCAAAGTTTGGCCCCTTTTTTCGACTAAGAAATTCTGGTTAAAGTTTTGCATGCAACTACATTAAAGTCCATATCTCAATAACTACTTGATGTATTGCATTTAAACTTTATACAAGTCTTTCCCAGCCATCACACCTACGTAAATAATCAAGTTAGATAACTCTATCTTATGGCCCTTTATTTTTCGACTTAGACATTCTGGTTAAAGTTTGCGTGCAAATACGTTTACGTCCATATCTCAGTAACTACTTGATGTATAGTAAGAACCTACGAAGAGCTCGCTTTGGGATTGCTTTTTGGGCCGGTCCATCCAAGGTCAAGGTCACCATTACTAAAATAGAGCTATTGTTTATAATTTTTACCTTTAATTCTTACACCATTACACAATACACACGTATACCTATTCTTGGACAAAAATCCATTTTGCTGACAGGCCTCCGAATAGTCGAGTTTTTCTGAACTTTTTTTATTTTCAGTTTTCAGTTATTATCCAAAAGATTGTAAATCTATTATCTATTGACTGCAGTTTATCATCGTTATGCCTTTTCACTTGCTAAACAGACAAGCGTCGGGCACCCGCTGGTCGTGCTCTTGTTTAAATCTAGTAATTTGCAATAAGCAATTGGCAATTAGTGTGTTGTGCAGTACTTTAGAAATATCCATGTGTTATGTGACCATGCAGACAAAAAATCTTTAAGGTACATGAAAGCGCTATTCGATGTTGTACGGTGTCTTGGCAAATTTTTCTTAGCTCACTCGGTAATTTCCGCCGAGAGTATTTTTAGGGACTGTCTTTAAGCATCATCATCATAATGGGAAAAACACCGCTATAATGCCGTATGTACATCTTATACAGTTGTTTGGACCAAACATGATTAAAAGGAATTTACTACATACAAAGTTGTTGACACCATGTATATTGACAAATGCACCGCACATATTGGTTTATTATCTTAATATAAGTAATATTTCACCACTTATACAATGAAACGAAATCACTTCATACTTTTAAACATTTACCACATATATTTATCAACATACAACGTATAAAGGTACAACTACTGCATATAATAAAAAAACCACCTCATGTATCGAAAAACTGACTGTATATAATGTTGTTTGTACTGCATATAACGTTGTTTGTACAACATATAATGGTTATTCTACTGTATACACATACTTTTGCACTGCATATTATTAAATAACCACCTCATATAAAAGAAAAAGCACTGCTATCACAAAAACTGACCCCATCTAAATATGCATGTACCATGTCAAATGAAATTTGTACCTCGTATACATGAAAATGTACTGCGTATAATACAATACAACATAATAAGACAGTAAAGGCGTTCCATATTTACCTATTATATACCTTTCAGTATCACATGCATTTCGACGAAACTTATATATAAGTACTACGTTTCCAAATTTTGTTTTTCAGTTTTTGAGACATCTCTTAGTTGGTTAAAAAAAAACTGGAAATTATGCCTCATGCATTTGCTTTTAGCAAGTTCAAGTTCAAGTTAACATACTTAATTGTCATTTTATACTTCTGATAAGTGGTAGAGCGTTTCTTGATAGTGATTTTAGAAAATATTTAACGTACGTATTTGAAGCTTCTGAAATGGCATCCTGGACACATTTTGCCTATTCATATAGGTAATGGACCACTCAATGTGCACACCTATTATACATTTTCTGTACTTAAACTGTAGCGCATTAGTACTTTATACTGTAGTGGGGTTTTTATACAAAAAATTCTCGATTGCGAGAGAGAGAGAGAGAGAGAGAGAGAGGGGCAATGTAGAATTACGTTCACTACCAACTTGGCGATGGTAGGGATCGAACCTGGGGTTCTTCAATCCTGAGGCGAACGCACTACCACTGCGCTACGGCGGCCCCACTGTCGTGCATTAGTACATTACACTGTAGTGCACTTTCTTTTCTATTTTCAGATTTTATTACATGGATAACTGGAAAGTAATGAATCACAGTTGTATTACCGTCACCTCTAATATACCAGATAAGAATATATCTTACACAGTAATTTTCTGGACGTATATTGTTAAACATTTTAAGCGTGTTCAGACAAAATGCATACAGATAAAACTGTTGTAATAGTTTTACTAATATTTCATAACATTAAGGTTGACATTTGAACGAAGATCGTTTAGTTAAGATCTTCTCAACATGTATTCCATCAGATTTTTACTCAATATTACAAAGAACATGCAGTATCATATTAAAAACATAGAAATATTAGTTTATACAAAGTCCTAAACAAACACTTTTACGTCACAGAATAACTTAATTTTGGTATTGTTATAATGTACGGTTTTAATTATGATGCGAATTTTCCCTGAAGAAATAAGTAAATTTCAAGGTCTCACTTGGAAAGTCCTATGTTTATGTAAAAAGCTATATTGCTTCAGTTGTCAGTTGAATACAAGTGGCCCTCGAGCTGGCGGTAATCTCCGGTAATAACTGGGTGATACAATGTCGTTGTTACTTAATAACTGGTAATTTTTATGAGTGATTTTCCTAGAATATTAGGAGTATTATTCATATTGAAAGGCTTGCCTCTAAGTTTTAGAAGATATAAAATCATTTGAGGATTGTACTCCTAAAGGGGATGAAAGGCGTGACCGAAAGTACATGTACTTTTATATACTTTTTATACTAATTTATTTTAGCTCGATTGTGAAGAAAGCATTAGCTTATTGAGTCACTCTCGAGTCCGCTTCCTGGAAAAACCAGTACTGGTGTCATATGAGGAAGTACGGTCGTGACCCCAGTGGGGCTCGAACCCGCAACCTCCTAGATGAGCGGCCGACACCTTAGCTCCCCTGAATGAAAGTACATGTGACCTTGACGTGTATGATTACGGATGCTTTTTATGCTGTCATGGTGTTGTTTGAATTTTGAATTTCATGTACGGATATGTCTATGTCAATGCTTGATATAAATACAATCTTAATATCAATAATAAAATGTATAAAACTAACTAGACTTCCTCAATCCATCTCCTTGCGAAAGAACATGAAACTAGTTCGTACATAATGCAGGTCGGCAGGATTCGTACCCACGTAGGACCATAAACGTTTTAGCGTTCGTACAGTTGCCTAGCCGGCGCCAAATGCTGCATACAGCCAATAACTCACTGGCGAGTAACAAGATTTCTTTTCGGATACAAACGTTCCGAATTTTAAACCAGTCTTTCATCCCTTTGCATATTGATAAGGTTATTTCAATTTGAGAAAGTGGCACATTTTACAAATAGTGCGGTTACATATGAGATTTCTAAAGATTCATCTAAGTTTTAAACGTTTTGAGTATCTACGTATGTTTGACTTTTGAATGTTCCTGTCATTTTTGTTTTTATGATATATCACGTGACCTATGCTGTTCCTGGTGCTGCCATTACAAAGTATCCTTTGGGTCGTCAAGTGACGGACTGGACTATACACTAACTTGATTCCATAGAAATGCTGAATTTCAGACTGTCTTGTTGACTGGCATAAGTACTAAGAGTCATTGCCAGTTGTCCTTTCTGGACATTTAACAACATCTTCACAATTTCTCCTTCCTATGACTCTAAGATGAGCTTGGATCTAGACATACTTTTGATAGAGATAATTTTTCTAATAGAAAAGGGACTTCTCTTAATCTGAACATACTTTTAGGAGTCTAGCTGACTTGTTGAAACTTTGTTGTCTTGTATTAATGCGGCGTACGAAAGATGCTGGAGCTGAAGGTCAAATAAGATAAACAAAACGGCTGACGTAATGTGATTGATAGCTGCTATTGATATGGCTAGAGGTTATGAGGTTTGGTTGATTAAAAGCATCCGGGACACTTGTAATTAATTGAAGTAAATCATGTGACCAGTTTCCGAAACATTTAGTGATTCATTTGTTTAGAAATTTAAACCAAACTGGCATATCTCCTTTCTTATTAATGATCATTTACAACAGTTTTATTTGAACGCCTTGAATTATTGTTTGATGTGATTTTCCCAATTTTACAAGGGCTTTCATCAGTTTTCACAATATGAAGACACGTTTAAACGCGGATTAGAGAATTGCAAAACACGTTTCATGGAAATTTCGTGTAATTTTGCATGCCATTGTTCAGTAAATAAAAAGCAACTTAAAGAAGTCATGTGTATCAGTTAGGAATAAGAAGAAGAGAGAGGTGTTAATAACAAAGTAGAACAATGTTGTCAAAATCTCTATGCAGCAAAATGCACTGGCCTGTATCAGTTTGGATCTCAATAACATTTTTGATGACAGGTTGGGTTCTAAATTTAGTGAGTTTTTCGGCTCCATACTGGAACAGACAAAAGCCGGTTAATTGGGGCTTATGGCAGATGTGCTCAGAAACAGCAGGTTGTGAAACGATTTCTAGTACATACCTCACAGGTAAGTGTTTACTTTTTCAGATGATCAGATCATATAGAAAATTGCAAAACGTTTATACTCTTCTTCAAGATGTTGATGAATGAATAAGGGCGCATTGCGATCGTACTCGGCACTAATAAAGGGTTGGAAAACCAGTTGAAATGACAGACATTAACATTTGGAGTGATATTTGATCAGACTGTATAACTACCCAAAATACATGTGTTAAATGCAGACTCAAACTGAAAAAAGTGGCCAGACACACTGATGCAGTAACAGACAACCTGACAACAACACGCATAGAAACAAACTGTGGTGATGACAGGACTATTATCATGAATTGAAATTCTATCGACTGAAATCTTCAATCAGATTTCCAGCTAGCAAACATCTTTTATTTTTATTTTTTTTATTTTTTATTTTTTTCTTGAGCTAACAAACCTCTTAACTACTTAACTTAGTTTAGTTTATACTAATTTATTTTAGCTCCATTGTAGCTTATCGAGTCACTTTCGAGTCCGATTCCTGAAAAATGTCAGTACTAGTGTCAAATGAGGAAGTGCGGTCGTGACCCTAGTGGGGCTCCAACCCGCAACCTCCGGGATGAGCAGCCACCATCCTAACCTCTACATCACCGCTCCCCTTACTTGAACATAGTGGTGCACATACAAAGATACCGAACAACTCCTCAACTTTAAAACTCTTAAACAGCAGTCCTGACCTTTAAAAAGCAAGACGTTCTGTAAGATGTAAAATAAATAAAAAGTAGATAGTATAAAGAAAATATCGTGCACTAAATAGACAGCACGCATAGAGTTTGTTATATCCATACAACATTTTCATGTAAAATAAAGAAACAAAAGAAAAGCTAGGGCAAATAAAATTTGTTCCTTATAACCGGATTTTCGTTATATCCGGAGTCGTTATATACGGAGTTTACTGCGTTAATAGTCGATACTCTTCTTCAACATTTTCAGTTTGTTAGTTCTTTTAGTTCAATTTCCCTAAGGAAATAGGACGTGGCAGTATAAAATGCGTAATTTCATATTATATCATTTTATTTTTGACAGATATCATGCAAGTCGGAAGAGTATTCCTCACAATAGCATTCATTTCCTACATGGCTATAATAATTCTGGTTGTTCTTTACTTATTCTGGAGGAGTGATCTCCGTCTTCTAGCTGCGGCCGCTGGAACTTCTTTCTTTACCTGTAAGTATAGCCAACTGTTAAGTTCAATGTCGTATTGAATCAGTCGTCGGAACTTCTTTCTTTACCTGTAAGTATAGCCAACTGTAAAAATTCAATGTTGTATTGAATCAGTCGTCGGAACTTCTTTCTTTACCTGTAAGTATAGCCAACTGTAAAAGTTCAATGTCGTATTGAATCAGTCATCGGAACTTCTTTCTTAAACTGCGAGTATAGCCAACTGTAAAATGCAATGTCGTATTGAATCAGTCGTCGGAACTTCTTTCTTTACATGCGAGTATAGCCAACTGTAAAATTCAATGTCGTATTGAATCAGTCGTCGAAACTTCTTTCTTTACATGCGAGTATAGCCAACTGTAAAATTCAATGTTGTATTGAATCAGTCGTCGGAACTTCTTTCTTTACCTGTAAGTATAGCCAACTGTAAAAATTCAATGTCGTATTGAATCAGTCGTCGGAACTTCGTTCTTTACCTGTAAGTATAGCCAACTGTAAAAATTCAATGTCGTATTGAATCAGTCGTCGGAACTTCTTTCTTTACCTGTAAGTATAGCCAACTGTAAAATTCAATGTCGTATTGAATCAGTCGTCGGAACTTCTTTCTTTACATGCGAGTATAGCCAACTGTAAAAATTTAATTTTGTATTGAATCAGTCGTCGGAACTTCTTTCTTTACCTGTAAGTATAGCCAACTGTGAAAATTCAATGTTGTATTGAATCAGTCGTCGGAACTTCTTTCTTTAACCTGTAAGTATAGCCAACAGTAAAATTCAATGTTGTATTGAATCAGTCGTCGGGACTTCTTTCTTTACCTGTAAGTATAGCCAACTGTAAAAATTCAATGTCGTATTGAATCAGTCGTCGGAACTTCTTTCTTTACCTGTAAGTATAGCCAACTGTAAAAATTCAATGTCGTATTGAATCAGTCGTCGGAACTTCTTTCTTTAACCTGTAAGTATAGCCAACTGTTAAGTTCAATGTCGTATTGAATCAGTCGTAGGGACGTCTTTATTTACCTGCGAGTATATTTCTTACCTTATTTGCTAGTACTGTAAGAACGGTGTCCTAATGCATTTTCATATAATGCCATGCATACGCAAATGAAGTGCTATATGTGTTTGGTGGAACAGGTTTTAACTTCAAAATCCCCTTGGTCGAAATCCCCTTGGTCCGAAAATGGCATAGTAGTCATTATCCCCTCAATGAATTTTACAAGTGGAAAAGCATATATTGAATAAAAAAATACTGAACGTTTTATTTGTCTCTAGTTTAACTTTACTATAGCGAATGATTGGGAAAAAAAATATTGAAATTAAAATGAAAAATCCATTTAGGGGATTATGACTACTATGCTATTTTTGGACCAAAGGGATTATGACGAAGGGGATTTTGAGTGTCTCCCGCTAGGGTTTAGCGTATAAACTATATTTAGCATGTTGCGTCTTCCTGTCACAGGCCTAAAAAGCAAAACTAAGGTAAACACTTTCGTCTTTAGAACCTTATATAACCTGTTCTTTGATTATTTACATTATATTGACCATGTTATGTAAAATGCGTTTCACAATATAAGTGTTTACATGAATGTAGGGAAACTTAAAACAATTCAGTTAGTTCAGTGGTGAAGTTAATTCTAAAAACATTGATATAGTTACTATTATATTTTCTTGTATTTAGTGCCTACGTATGCACTAAACACTGTTTCTTTCTTTAAAATTAATCTTTACGCGAGATACCTTGTCAGTGAAACAGAAGAAAATATGTTGATACACCGTTTCAAATAAGTGCATGTGCGATCGGTATGTGTTATTTCGCCTAAGGAGCATTGTTTTCGGGTGTTCATGCGTAAACACACGTCACATGATTGCAATAAGAGCCACACTTTATGATTAATATCTACATTATTTCTTTTCAGTGGTGAGTTTGTTTCTTGGTGCTATATTGCGGATATCTTCAACAAATACATCGATATCTTGGTGTTACTATCTGTGTTACGCAAGCGCGTTACTTGTAGCAGCTTCCGGTGGCGTCATTTTGCACGTGCGGCGACAAGAGAGACTCCGAATAGCGGACTTACTGGAACAACAGACGAACATATAAACAAACAAAGAAACAAACAATCACTGTGATATATTGAAAAATTTGTTTCTGCAGAAGAGAGTTATTGCTGACTGCTTTGCTCAAGACTGTTACCCAGTTTTTTGCAGTAGAAAAAGCATATTATTGTTCCTATTTATTTATTATTATTACATGTACATATATATGCAATTATTTATTATAAGCGTCAGGTGCCTATAGTTTTCGCTTAGACAATAAATAAAAATGTTATATCCATATTTAACCACTGGTCTAATTTTAGATACATTCTGATATCAATCATTTGTACCATCTTTTATGCTTGTGGATGAATGCCAGGTAATGGGTATTTTCTGTTGTATGTCCCGTGCGCCGTTTCATCTCTAAGTACGCTATCATTGGGTTATACATGGCTAAATTCATATCCTTGATGATGTGATCCAGTCCTATAAGAGCACGTACCTTTCCCGCTATATCCTGTAATGAGCAAAAATATTTCGAAATATTTTTTATTATATATAATACACAAGTCGGTGGTAATATTGTACAATTAGGATTTTATGCAATAAATCCTTTAATCTGATTTCATATTGATATGCAGAATATCACGGTTTCTGTTACAATTTTATTAAAATACTGACATAAGGAAAAAAGTTATTATTGTTGTTGCTGTCGTCGTCATTCTATTGATGTTTGATTTGAGCTATTATTTGACAGTGTGCGCTGGTGTATTAAAATACAGCATATCAAAACTAAGTTTCACGATAAAAAGTCAAGCATGAGCCTAGATTCTTGGTATGGGATATAGTTTGTAATCGTGCTTATTAGGGCCACCACCCGCGGGCCAGGTATATATGCGGTACGACCCGTGTATGGGACATAGCTGGGCAACAATGTATATATGAGACAGTCGGACGCGTCTGATTGGCTGAAATAATCAAAAGACGAATATGCGGAAATAGACAATCAGTAGATAACCATTTAGTACTTAAAGTAATAGATATCATCAGAGTCGAGTACACTGTGTCAACAAATGGGAACATAGTATAAAAGTATACACCGGAAGCACTGTGCACGCACCCACAATTAGGTCGAAGTAAACGTACAACAAAATACAAAAAAAGTAATAAGTTGAATTCAGTGGTATCACATAGTAATTAATGGTCTTTTTCCTGAAATGGTGGCATTCTCACATTTCTCATCTTAAGAAACTGTTTAAACAACTCTGGTTGTCGTTTATTTATATATTGTTGATATATGGACAAGCCATGTATTGGGTAACTCGGTAAGGACTGTTTCTGTACGTATCCAGCATTTATGTCCCTCTTTCCTTTCAAATACAAGCAAGTACCAGTTCGTAGTGTTTATACAAATGTACTCTTAAAATACCATACGAATAACATCGATGAAGCTTCACTCTGCTGTTGCAGTGAATTCGAATATAATTATAGTCATGCAATAATACAAAACGGGGATGTGGAGACCATCATATGGAAACACTTTGCTATGTAAGTGGGTTTCTCCTGTTTTATTCATCGACACTAGATAAAACTGTGCTCCACAAAGTACAGGCGTTGGTTTTCTTACGAAATGAACTTTTCTACAAAGGAATCATGCATTGTGAGGTGACATTCGACTGAGCAGTTACTTAGTATCATAGTATACTGGCATTGAGAAGGCCGGAATACCTTTCGGCACACCAATACTTGTAGCTTTTTCGACACTAGAACATGTTCTGTTGTGGGTACTAATGGTGGTAATACCGGTATCTTTCAGCTCCCCACAAATTACTTATGCGTTTCCAGTCCTGTGTTTGTCTGTTAGCTGTTCTGTTTCTGGCTTTTCGTTTGTGTTCTTACCAGACCATTCTAGATGTGCGGCCAATTGAACTTTAACATCTAAACGTCATATTTTAGATGTATATCTGTCCGTACCGAATGGCAGTCACACTGTACCGAGGGTGATAAGGCAACTGTTAAATTCTAACGAGACTATAGGGGCATTTGCGGTTTCCATGATAGTGTGTATGCGTTTATAGCCATAACACATGTATTGTTACGAAAACCTCTGCGGAGTTCCTTGATTGATTGTTTACATCCAGTTTAAATTTGCACTAAATGATAATCTATTGGGATTTCATTCGAAACGGTTTTGAATAACATGCTGTAATAACGGCTCCGGCTGCTTAAACCGAGAAAAATTAATTGGCAAAACAATACTGAATGAAAGTGTGGGCGGTTTGAAATGTTATTAGAGAATGTGTCTTCATCGATTGCAAAGTAAAACGTGTACTTGTTTCGAAGAATTTCTGCTTCTTGGTTTAAAATATTCATACAGAAGAATTTTTCTGCGCTAAAAAATTCTGTATGAAATCCCATGTAATTCTCATGAAATTCCGAACCGTTTGAAATCGACTGACTTAAAACTAGGTGTTATGTCTCTAGACGTAGGTCTAAGGTTTGACCTCCATACCCGTATCCATTCAAATTGGATTGAGGATATTTATACACAGCTGATCTTTTACATTTCATCTGTCGTAAGTCATTGAATGTTGGGGATTGGATATTACCTATCTACCTTTGTAAGTCATTTACTGTCTGATGTTTGGGGATTGGGTATTACCTATCTACCTTTGTAAGTCATTGACTGTCTGATGTTTGGGGATTGCATGGGTATAATCTATCTACCTTTGTAAGTCATTGACTGTCTGGTGTTTGGGGATTGGGTATTACCTATCTACCTTTGTAAGTCATTGACTGTTTGGTGTTTGGGAATTGGGTATTACCTATCTACCTTTGTAAGTCACTGACTGTCTGATGTCTTGGGATTGGGTATTACATATCTACCTTTGTAAGTCATTGACTGTCTGGTGTTTGGGGATTGGGTATTACCTATCTACCTTTGTAAGTCATTGACTGTCTGATGTTTGGGTATTGGGTATTACCTATCTACCTTTGTAAGTCATTGACTGTCTGGTGTTTGGGTATTGGGTATTATCTATCTACCTTTGTAAGTCATTGACTGTCTGATGTTTGGGGATTGGGTATTACATATCTACTTTTGTAAGTCATTGACTGCCTGATGTTTGGGGATTGGGTATAACCTATCTACCTTTGTAAGTCATTGACTGTCTGATGTTAGGGGATTGGGTATTACCTATCTACCTCTGTAAGTCATTGACTGTCTGATGTTAGGGGATTGGGTATTACATATCTACCTGTGTAAATCATTGACTGTCTGATGTTTGGGGATTGGGTATTACATATCTACCTGTGTAAGTCATTGATGACTGATGTTTGGGGATTGGGTATTACCAATCTACCTTTGTTAGTCATTGACTGTCTGATGTTAGGGGATTGGGTATTACCTTTCTACCTTTGTAAGTCAATGACTGTCTGATGTTTGGGGATTGGGTATTACCTATCTACCTTTGTTAGTCATTGACTGTCTGATGTTTGGGGATTGGGTATTACATATCTACCTTTGTAAGTCATTGACTGTCTGATGTTAGGGGATTGGGTATTACCTATCTAACTCTGTAAGTCATTGACTGTCTGATGTTAGGGGATTGGGTATTACCTATCTAACTCTGTAAGTCATCGACTGTCTGATGTTTGGGGATTGGGTATTACATATCTACCTCTGTAAGTCATTGACTGTCTGAAGTTTGGGCATTGGGTATTACCAATCTACCTTTGTAAGTCATTTACTGTCTGATGTTTGGGGATTGGTTATTACATATCTACCTTTGTAAGTCATTTACTGTCTGATGTTTAGTGACTGGGTTTTTCCTATCTACCTCTGTAAGTCTTTCACTTGTTGGGTTTTAAGGATTGGGAATTACCTATCTACCTCTGTAAGTCTTTCACTTGTTGGGTTTTAAGGATTGGGAATTACCTATCTACCTCTGTAAGTCTTTCACTTGTTGGGTTTTAGGGATTGGGAATTACCTATCTACCTCTGTAAGTCTTTCACTTGTTGGGTTTTAGGGATTGGGAATTACCTATCTATCTCTGTAAGTCTTTCACTTGTTGGGTTTTAGGGATTGGGAATTACCTACCTACCTCTGTAAGTCTTTCACTTGTTGGGTTTTAAGGATTGGGAATTACCTACCTACCTCTGTAAGTCTTTCACTTGTTGGGTTTTAGGGATTGGGAATTACATATCTACCTTTGTAAGTCGTATTTCTTATTTGTACAAAGAAACAAGTTCTATGTTCAGGTGCAGGACAGGGGTGTAAACAATGGATCAAAGTTTCTTGGGGATACTGCCGGACGTTAGAAAATAAATCCGCGTACTCCAGACATTTGTCTTTAAAACATTGGACAATTCAAACAAACTGAAAACATCATGCATTTGATGACGAGTTAAATTAAAAACAAACCGTTATATGTTCAAAGTCTGTTATCCCAATATCAGGAAGTGTAGATGAATCGAGGCAAATAAGATGTCGTCCCGTTATGAAATTCCTTTCCATACATACCTGAAACAAGGAAAAGAATAAAATTAATGAAAAAAAATGAAACTGAGCAGGACATATATTCCTGAAAAAGAGAACTGAACAAATTCCTGAAAAAGAGAACGGAATATATTCGTGAAAAAGAGAACGGAACATATCTCTGAGAAAGATAACGGAATATTTTCCTAAAAAAGGGAACAGAATATATTCCTCAAATAGAATTACCAAAACTGTGAAAAGAGAGCATTCAACAAGTTGCTGAAACTAAGCATTGAATAAATTCCTACAACAAAGCTGAAACAATTCCTGACACAACACACGGAATGTATATATATCCAATACATTTCATTTCATATACGAGAAAAATATTAAAGATTACCCTTTTCACTGAACTTGATAAGAACAGTCTTTTTTGTAAAGCGTAACACAATGAATACATTATAATTATTTGTGTTTCAAATCTTAGCTGTTGCTTATTTATTGATACTAATTGATTTATTCTCGATGATTGCATAACAAATTTTAACAACTTAGATTAATCTCTCCCGAGACTCACGCTAGATGGAATAAACCTCGAACTTAGATTAATCGCCCTCGAGACTCACTCTATATGGAAAAAACCTCGAACTTAGATTAATCGCTCTCGAGACTCACTCTAGATGGAATAAACCTCGAAGAGACAGATGCAACGTGGACATATTTGTACCTTGCCTGAGGACACCACTGCCCTGACTCTGTAATTGTTGCTGCAGTCGCGTTTAGAAATGCAAAAATAATACCGATGACTACCGATGCAGAAATCAAGTTGTTTTATTTTAGGCTTTACACACTGAATATTAAAGACCGCGTTGACCAAATATAAGGTTCTTACTCTATATTGGGGATATCCTATCTCACATATCCAGTCTGCAATTTGATCTGTGCTCCAGTAAATACACATAGGAACCCCACAACTCTCGTCTGTATTTAGAACATAACGACTGGGTCCGTTATTATTCATGTTTTTATCGAATATTTTGACAGTACTTCTGATGGTGAAGCAGCTTCAATGGTGTGTTAATCCTTCTCTTTATATACCAATTTCAAGCTCTTTAAAATGCTAAGTACCAAAATAATAGCAAAAATAACAACTGCCAAATTTAATGCGAATGTAAGTCGTTTTCGTTTGACGTAGCTCCTACAGTAACAACGCCGTTCACAGGAAACAATAGCGTCTTGACGTCGTGACATCACAAATAAGTAGTGACGTCCGAAGCATACCGAACTTTTTTTATACTAAACATAAACACTTAAAACTTTCCAAATATAGTGTCATGTCTTATGTCAGCAAATTGAAAATTGAGGAGCAATCATAAAGTATTTTTACATTTTTTTTGTTTATTAAAACAGTTTGAGGAATATATTCCGTGCGTTGTTTCAGCTTTGTTTCAGAAATAGTCAAACTTTTCAAAAGGCATTTTTCAGCATTCCTAGAGTAATGAATTGCTTTTTTTATAGATATTGTTCCCGTTTTTGAGAATCATGCAGAAATCGTTTGTTATAATATAAGGTTTTGAGGTAGACTAAAGATTTTGTAATGTACGTATAATGACTTTTCTCTTAGCCACAACTTTTTCATAAGCGCATAATTATCGGTTTCTTTGGTTAACCTTCATTGTTGTTACCGGAATGACTATATAGACCGGTGTACGCGAAGAGAAAGAAGGTATACTGCAGACGTACATTTTGGTTCAGTCGTTCTAAAATATATATACAAAATGTATATAATAAGAGGTTTTCAATTGTATTTGATATCTAGATTTTTATAAATACCGGCGCGAAGTGGCCACTCCTACACGGTATCAATGACATACAGGAAATCCTAAATTGACATAATACATGTATCAACAACAAATGCATTTCAGAAATAGTCAAACTTTTCAAAATGCAAATCGATAGTTTGATTTGACGGTCCTGAATTCAGTAATCTAGAGCAAGACACAGTGAAGGCACGACCAGATGCTAGTTTGATGTTTCATTAAACTCGTTCTACGAAAAATTGATGACGTCAAACATCTAGACTAGCAGCCGACATCTGTTGCATCTTAAAACTGTAGTTCCTAATATGCAAACGATAAAACATGCATCATGAAAAATCTATAACTTGAAAGTGCAAGAATTATATGCATTTTGCATGTTACGCTCACATTTACTGAGCACTGTATAATTACAAAAGAATACAGAAGTGGTGAAACGAAAAGAATATTTTTATTTTATGCCGCGTTCAGGACGGCTTGATGGCTGCCATGCATGTTTAATGCACAGTAATTTTATCCAAACACGGTCCACTATAATATATACTTCATGTGTACGATGCCTCTATGTACAAGCCTATTTTACAGACGACAATTCTAAAGAATAAAAGTATTCAACAATATTACGACGTTATATAAATTCAATATCCCAATTGGTATACATCGCTTTAAGTAAACTGACGATGTTTCATCGGAAAGTATGGAATTTCTATAGCAGTGTGGTCTGTGATGCTCCGTTAAATCACTCAGCAACAGATCAATATTTGTCTCATTTTCTATGCGGAACCGAGTTGCAGAGACTCTGTTTTTAGACGCTAGTCATCAAAGAGCTCGGCCGGTATTTTTTGACAAGGTACAGTTGAGATAGAACATGGAAATTCTTGTATATCGTTTAAAGTTTTTGGCATAAATGTGTGATGTGTTGACATAAGACTTGACACTATATTGGAAAGTGTGTTGTTGTGTCTTAAGAACGGTGTCTATATCAGTTCATTCGTGGTACATCAGACGACAGTTAGATGCTTTCAAAATGGCCGCCGGAGCATGCGCGCCCAGCACGGCGGACTTCCGGGACATCCTAAATGGGATGTAGAATGAGATGGAAAGGTAAGAGCTGTGTAGTAGATATTTCATAAATGGTGTTGTTTTTTTAAGCTTTATATTGTGAATGTTACTTAAGTGAAGAAGCTGAGATTGCGAAAGCTTTGTGATACTTTATGATTGCACCTCACTTGCAAAGTTATGATGTATTAAGCGTGTTGAAAAGAAAAAGACCTTTTTTGATGCTCACCAAAATGTCCGATATCCTCTAAACACTAAGTTTTCCTTATTTATAAATGTTCATCGCCAGTTTCATAGTTTATTATTTTATTCGTGTGTACTACCCGTGGAATAAAACCTTGTGCAAATAACCCTGATAGTGCACATTAGGTGCTACAGCATTCTTAACCTGATCATCTCAAGAAAGCAACAATCGTACTAGTTTCACCGCCATAATTTTGCTGACTAAGCCCAAGTCACGTGACAGATTTTCGTTAAAAGATGCATAAAGTGATTTCATGCAAGATGTCTGATCTAAAAAATTTACCCGGATGTTTTAAGCCAATTGGCAACGTACGCATGATGGACTTTTCACAAAGCTCGTTATATAACTGCCATAGATCCACGGGTCGTGTCCTATTATATTCTTGTTGAAACCTTTACTTTATATTCAAACTGTCCGTACTCTATGACCTTATTTAATTGTTTTTAATCAACCTTTTTGTAAAGGCGACCTAGCAAAATTTTGATTATATCCAGTGTTAACAGATACGTTACGGATAATTTGACACAATCTGATACTCTTTATATAACACTTTGAACCTGTATATTTTATGAAATATTCTTGTGCTAAGTTTATTAATCAGCCATCTTTGCTCGGTCTTGTAAGAGTTAATTAATTAATCGCATGTATAGGAACACTTTGTGTGTGGCTTTGGAAGCTACAATTACTTTAATTACTTTAAATGGTGACCTTGCTCTAAAGTTGTATCAGTCATATTTATCAAATCGACCTCTATTGATGTAGGCCGTGACATTAAAAGATCTGTGCTGTTAAAACGACATATATCTGCTGAATCCGGTGATGTTTTAGTCAACACCATTAACCACTCAGCCACGGAGGGTCAGCGATTTATTTAGTTGTGTGCTGCGGTACTCGCGGGACTTTGCCATGCACTTAGTTTATGTTTGAAACACTGTTGTCGCTTTGATTGTAACGCCGTGTCAGGTATGTAAGCAGTCATCCGGTTGGAAATCCAACAGCCACCCGTTGTTAGCTGACCGTTATATGTCCTACCATTCCTTTCCAGACGCTTACAATTGTTTTATTTCCTCGCTTTTCAGTTGCTAAAAGAAGTTACAACCATGTATTCCTTTTCAAGCGCTTACAATTGTTTTATTTCCTCGCTTTTCAGTTTTTAAAAGAAGTTACAACCATGCATTCCTTTTCAAGTGCTTACAAAATGTTTTTTTCCTCACTTTTCAATTGTAAAAAGAAGTTACAAACATACATTTCTTTTAAGCGCTTACAAAATGTTTTATTTCCTCGCTTTTCAATAATAATTATTGTAAAAAGAAGTTACAACCATGCATTCTTTTTCAAGCGCTTACAATTGTTTTATTTACTCGCTTTTCAATTGTATAAAGAAGTTACAACCATGCATTCCTTTTCAAGCGCTTACAATTGTTTTATTTACTCGCTTTTCAATTGTAAAAAGAAGTTACAACCATGCATTCTTTTTCAAGCGCTTACAATTGTTTTATTTCCTCGCTTTTCAATTGTAAAAAGAAGTTACAAACATGCATTCCTTTTCAAGCGCTTACAATTGTTTTATTTACTCGCTTTTCAATTGTAAAAAGAAGTTACAAACATGCATTCCTTTTCAAGCGCTTACAATTGTTTTATTACCTTACTTTTCAATTGTAAAAAGAAGTTACAAACATGCATTCTTTTTCAAGCGCTAACAATCGTTTTATTTCCTCGCTTTTCAATTGTAAAAAGAAGTTACAACCTTGCATTCCTTTTCAAGCGCTTACAATTGTTTTATTTACTCGCTTTTCAATTGTAAAAAGAAGTTACAACCATGCATTCTTTTTCAAGCGCTTACAATCGTTTTATTTCCTCACTTTTCAATTGTAAAAAGGAGTTACAAACACGCATTCTTTTTCAAGCGCTTAAAATTGTTTTATTTCCTCGATTTTCAATTGTAAAAAGAAGTTACAAACATGCATTTCTTTTCAAGCGCTTACAATTGTTTTATTTCCTCGATTTTCAATTGTTAAAAGAAGTTACAACCATGCATTCTTTTTCAAGCGCTTACAAAATGTTTTATTTCCTCGCTTTTCGATTGTAAAAAGAAGTTACAACCATGCATTCCTTTTCAAGCGCTTACAAAATGTTTCATTTCCTCGCTTATAAATTGTAAAAAGAAGTTACAAACATGCATTCCTTTTCAAGCGCTTACAATTGTTTTATTTCCTCGCTTTTAAATTGTATAAAGAAGTTACAACCATGCATTCTTTTTCAAGCGCTTACAAAATGTTTTATTTCCTCACTTATAAATTGTATAAAGAAGTTACAAG
The DNA here is from genome assembly GCA_022818135.1 of Saxidomus purpurata. NCBI lineage: Eukaryota > Metazoa > Mollusca > Bivalvia > Venerida > Veneridae > Saxidomus > Saxidomus purpurata. The sequence continues at coordinate 1,450,207 of JAFMSR010000001.1, read as the reverse complement.
CATGCATTCTTTTTCAAGCGCTTACAAAATGTTTTATTTCCTCGCTTTTCAATTGTAAAAAGAAGTTACAAACATGCATTCCTTTTCAAGCGCTTACAATTGTTTTATTTCCTCGCTTATAAATTGTATAAAGAAGTTACAACCATGCATTCCTTTTCAAGCGCTTACAAAATGTTTTATTTCCTCGCTTATAAATTGTATAAAGAAGTTACAACCATGCATTCTTTTTCAAGCGCTTACAATTGTTTTATTTCCTCACTTTTCGATTGTAAAAAGAAGTTACAACCATGCATTCCTTTTCAAGCGCTTACAATTGTTTTATTTCCTCGCTTTTCAATTGTAAAAAGAAGTTACAAAAATGCATTCTTTTTCAAGCGCTTACAATTGTTTTATTTCCTCGCTTTTCGATTGTAAAAAGAAGTTACAAAAATGAATTTTTTTTCAAGCGCTTACAATTGTTTTATTTCCTCGCTTTTCAATTGTAAAAAGAAGTTACAACCATGCATTCTTTTTCAAGCGCTTACAATTGTTTTATTTCCTCGCTTTTCGATTTTAAAAAGAAGTTACAACCATGCATTCTTTTTCAAGCGCTTACAATTGTTTTATTTCCTCGCTTTTCGATTGTAAAAAGAAGTTACAAAAATGCATTCTTTTTCAAGCGCTTACAAAATGTTTTATTTCCTCGCTTATAAATTGTAAAAAGAAGTTACAAACATGCATTCCTTTTCAAGCGCTTACAATTGTTTTATTTCCTCGCTTATAAATTGTATAAAGAAGTTACAACCATGCATTCTTTTTCAAGCGCTTACAAAATGTTTTATTTCCTCGCTTTTCGATTGTTAAAAGAAGTTACAACCATGCATCCTTTTTCAAGCGCTTGCAATTGTTTTATTTCCTCGCTTTTCGATTGTAAAATGAAGTTACAAACATGCAACTGCAAAGGTGTTGATCGTTTAACAACTCAAGATGTCTGCAGGCTCATTTATTGGGGATGTCCAACGGTGTTTTAGACTGTTTAACTTTCATAATTTCGGACCAATCCTTGCAGGAGTAAAGTTGCAGGGTAATCAGGAGTGGCAAAATGGCAGGTTAACATTATGCTAATAATCAGCGTAATAAAGTTTTAGTGAAAGCTGATGTAAACATGAAAATAACAGTAAAACAGGACAACGGCGAAGTTAAATTTAATTGTAGTTAGATGTAACAGCAAACAACAACTGGATAAAATTAAAGCAGGGCTCAATGTTATGACAACGTAATAAAGTTCTAGCGTAATTATATGACAAAATACAATTTTAAATGATACCTTTATAGTTTGTATACAGACAGATCCCGTGTTGTTATTGATAAACAGTTTAGTATCTATGATATATAGATATTTATATTTAATACTGCAATTATGTTAATCTTATGTTAGGGTAATTTGTCTTGACAGCGGAGGGGCTTAATTTTTACATTTTCAGTCCATAAGAACATGGACGGTGCCACCACTTATGGCTGTTTTGCTATTTTGCAAATGTATAAAATATGTGTAGTATGTTCTTTGTTTCTGTATTGTGTTAAGAGAACATTTTTACTTTACTTTACTTGGTGTATAATGTCTGAGAGGGGCGTTTACTGTCGACCCGAGCATTCTCACATGATGTTGTTAAACTTTAATGTATTGTCTAAAAGGAGGTACCACTAATCCTAATTGCCAAAGGATATTAATTTTGATTGCCAAATGAAGAGTAGAGATTTGGCATATTCTGCCTAGATAGCTTTTCCCGTTGAAACGGTAAATAGGTACAATGTCTTTTCCGTTATATCATATTGTTTTTGTTGTTAGATCCCATAAGTAAGAATATAAATAAGCACACCAAAAGGTCAAGCGTATAATTACACACCCAAGCGTACCGTGGGTTAACTTTCCAAAAACTAAGAATTTGTAATGACACAGGTTAATGTATTTCACTTATTTTTTGTTACTACTTGTTTCGATACAGAAAAGACAATGTATTTAAGTTTTTTGTGATTTTTCTTAGCTGTCTTGTCCGCGATTATATCGCGTTTAGTGTAATGCTGGAAGTAGTGTGTTTTGGGTGTGCCCTCATCTTTGTGTTGAACTGTGCCGCCTGTGCTAGTAAATCAATGTAAATTTATATTTACTAGATGCACTATTGTATGTATTGCCAGGAGTAACTGTCTACTCAGTTTTGTTCTGTCTTTTTATGCCATGTGTGGTGTATATTGCTTGAAATTGATTAATTTTAGTAATCAGTCTTCCAATGATGTCAATCAGCTTTGGGTAAAATGTCACATGATCTCCACTGCACTTCCCACTCATACGCTTTTCAAAATAGTTCTGTGCGTTTTCAATGAGTCGTTGAGTCGTGTAGGCATACAAATGACTACTTTTCTAGGTTTTATCTACTTCCGCGAAATTTACACATGACAACAATGTGTTGCAGGAAAAAAACAAAATTAGAAAATCAAACAAGAAATAAAAAGTATATAATTTGACGACACAAATTTCTTCTTATTCATGCTATTAAAATTCTTATGATTATTAAAATGAACGCGAGCAGTTCAAAGGCTGTAATTGGCATCTCGGTTTACCTCAGGTTTTCACAAACTGACATCGATTTAAAAACCACATCAACGATCGGTGCATCAATACGTTGGTTTTTTTTCAATGGCATATGTATTCTTTTCAGTTGTTGTATAGATTATTATAAGTGGTAAACTTGCGAATATTTTTTTTTGTAATCCAGTCAAATAAGTTCTTTTGCAATAAAAAACAATTTAAAACAAATATGTACATTATGCCAAAACTATTTCTATATTACTAGGTGTCATTACAGTAAACTCCGTGTATAACGACTGCTGATATAACGAAAATCCGGATATAACGAAAAATAATATAGAGGATAATTGTTGGTTTCGGTGTAAGATCACGTTATAATTTCACCGAGTGGGCACCAAAAGTGATATTTTCACGAGTGGCGCAGCCACGAGTGAAAATAACAACTTTTGGTGTTCACGAGTGAAATTAACGTGATATTACACCGACACCAACAATTTTTCTGTTTATTTTATGGTTAAAACTCTACTTTTATTGAGTTTATTTCTACAAAATGTCGAAAATCGCGGGAAACGTCATCAGAAACATAGCGCAAATGACGTCATTTAAACGACGTCATCGTCGCATGGTTTCCAGCATTAATTACGCTCGGTATACTTTTTGACGTAAATCCGGGTTCAAGATTGCAAAACAGTGAAAAATAAAAATGGTAATCCACTGTTTCAAAACTGTGGATTATCACTTTTATTTCACTGAGAAAACACTATAATTCACTGGAAAACATAAAATAAATTTCTTTATTTTATATGAAAATGTTATATGGATATAACAAACTCCTAATATAACGAACGCATTTCAATGATCCCAAGGAGTTCGTTATAAGCGGGGTTTACTGTACTACATATTGCGGCATCACTACTTTAAGAATTATTTCAATGAAAATATCATTTTGTAGTTAGCATTTAGCGTTACTTTTTTTTCAAAAAAGAGCATGAACACACATGTGTATACAAATGTACGGGCACCTATTGATTAGGTGTTACCTGTCCCGCTTCACCAAATGTTTCGTCTAATGACAATCTGTGTGGAGATACATGTATATATGTGGTACATGTATTTCAAGCCTAAAACACTACAATGTGTTTATCAATTTTGATGGTTACAGGAAGTACTGATTTGTTTTTGCATTTCAACTGACGTGAAGGGTTCGCGGTTTTTGAGCAAAACAAGTATTACACAGTACACAGTTGAGTTTACAAAGATCTTAAATAAATAAGATATCGCCTATAGATTTCTATTTTCTTAATGTTTTAGAAATATAGTTTATCAATTAAATGTTGAACATGTATTGACACAACCCTCGTGCTTGGTATTGTCTTTTGCAGGTACATTTTCTCCATCTTTCGCCTGTAGTAATGTAGCTCAATTATTTATAGAAGTGAATATACGTCCATCCACCAATATACATTTAATACTATAATCAGGCGGAAGCTACAAACTCCAGATTATTGAATTTGTTCAGTGTCTATCGATCCATATCTTCGCGAATTGTTTTGCTCTCAGGGTCATACTGTTTCGTTCTTGAATGAATCAAGACGCCGCCTTACCCTTGATGTATATTATTCGCTCGTTTATCCGTAAAATTGAGTTAGTGACAATAAGATTATTGAAAATTAGGTTATTATTAATGATGTAAATGAAACAGAACATGTCGTATTGTCGCCCCCGCCCATAACGGGTAAAGTGAAAGTGCCATTTTGGTGCGATCGACAGCACTGCATTCAGAGTTTGGTTTTGTGTTTGTTCTGTTGCGCCAGCCACAATACATGTTTAGTGCGCTGATTTTGGCATGTGCTCGACTAGCATTCTGTCGCACAAGCCACAACGTCAGTTTTAGGGCGCTTTTTGTGTATGCTCAGGTATCGGGCTTACGTTCTGTCTCGCTGCATATTGGGAGGTCTCGTTGTCGCGCGGCCGACCGAACATCAGGATTTGTGGCTTTGCTATCTTAACCGGACAAAAGTGGCAGATACGAGGCTCTAGAACATATATGCTAGAAAAATTGGCATTTGCGTCAATCATATCCACTTCCGATCCGTTGCATTGGGACGGGTTTATTCCTTTAGCGTCACAACATGAAAAGACTTCTTTAAATTTTTAATTTAATTTTATAGTGTTACATGAACTTCCGCCTGCCTTTTTTGAGAGATGTAAACTTACTGGTTTTACATTCCTTAAAGAAACAAACAAATAAAAACACTAAAATATGTTCAGCAATGTTGGAGCATTAATCACTTGTGTCGCGCCTTCTGAAAAAGCAACAGCCGTGCTGCAAAACTGACAAAGTAAATGAATTATTAATAATAAATTTAAATAAAAAGACTGCGATCCGTAAAGAATTATCAAAGTTCATCCGTATGAGTGAGTTTTTTTTTAGTTTCGTGTATGTAACCAATAGCTGCAGAAAACAGCTCTCCATGCCGTCTCTTAAAGCAGCGGGGACGGGTAATTGGAATGATGCAACTTTTATCAGCTACTGCACGTACACGGATCAAACATTCAATCGAATTATGCATGAATACGGCTGCATAAAGCTCATATAACATCCTTCAGTAGCTTTAAGCTATGAATCATTAGTGCCGTTGCACTAATCCAAAGTTTACGGATGCTTAATTAAACACTAAATAATCGAGCACTTTCTGTGCACACTAAAGCTATCAAGTATAATCTTCGTGCCTTTTTTCCGTCGCAGACGAGATTTGGAACAGTGAAAGTACATTCAGTGCTAAAAGTACATAAAACTAAAACTAAGGGATAACACAGTAAATAATCATGAATGCATGAAGATTACATTAACTTTGTACACTAATCAGCCTATATAACTGACGTTCACAAGACATGTGTACCGTCCGTACTATCCTATATGGAATAATCACGTTTTTTTTTGTAATGCGATTTGGAAACTTTTTATACTTCTCTCAGGGGTTTTCTTCTCAATCTCTCTGATATTCTTAAGATATTATCAACGTTTGACCATGTACCGAAACCAAGACTATTCGTCGTCATACCTTGGCTTGATTTTGTGAACTGGGTATTATTGTTTAAATTATCAAAGCACTGAAAGTACTGTAGGAAAGCGAAACGGATATGTAGGTTCGAGTCTTACCTTTTCTATTGAATATGAAGAATTTATTTTTGTTGATTGCTTGAAACTTTCGATTTCCATTTCTTGTATAGACATGCAACGTTCATATAGGAAACAAGCATAAAGGACATCGTTGCAATGCATATGTGAAAAAGTATTACACAAAATGTTGCAAAACCGGGCAGGCAGGAAACAGATGGTGATTTACAGATACACATAATTTACATGTACTATTGCATCAGACTAGAGAGGAAATCAATTTTTGACGAATGTGCAATGAACCCACCATAAGTCAGCTGAATCCTGTATTTGCTATCTGCTTTTATGTAAAATTCCCGATATTCGGTATAGTTTAACATGTGTTTAAATGTTTGTTATTGCATAATACATACAAAACTGTGCATATGTAGAAATATCAGATCATAATCTTCCTGATCGTATATGTCTCCGGACAATCGAACAAGAAACCATGTCTGAAAGACAGTTTAAAATAAAGCATTTACGACAGATTATCTGCGCATAAGCACTATCTACGCTGTGCTGTTGCAGAACGAGTCGTAATTATGAATGAAAATATTGTTAAGTTTTATCAATGAAATTTATGTGTTTAATTATTGATACTGTTTATTGCAAAGTTTAACTGGCGCAACACGTTTTATTGTTATTCAAATTTCCACAATTAAAAGAATCATTTTTGAATATGCGAATGTTTAGAGAAGTGGTGTAAGGGTAACTGTGACTAACTTTCCTGGTTTATGAATTTGTAAGGGTAACTGTGACTAACTTTCCTGGTTTATGACTGTGTAAGGGTAACTGTGACTAACTTTCCTGGTTAATGACTGTGTAAGGGTAACTGTGACATACTTTCCTGGTTTATGACTGTGTAAGGGTAACTGTAAGTAACTTTCCTGTTTTATGACTTTGGGAAGCAACTCGCTTCCTCAAAATGAGAAATATCTATTTCTGTATCAGTTCTATTGACTATGGTGTTGCAACTAAGGGAACATTTTTTTCAAATGGTACTACGAGTGTCAGACTGAGCACTTTGTCCTTGTGGTACAAGTGTTTCAGCCAGTAATTCGCTAATGATCTCCATATAAAGTAAGCAAAAACCAACTTGGGTAAACAAGTTCGTACATCAAAGCAAAACGTAATAATGTTAATGTGAAAACAAGTGTGACACTTTCAACAGCGCTATAGCAGGTAACCGCCAACACTATTATATCCCCTTGGGATGGAAACCTCTGCCCTAAAAAGCACAGTGCGTGGTACATTTTTCTCCCAGTGAAATTTCACTATGCTGACTTGCATGAAAGTGTCTACAAAATTATTTCTCGTCAGTTTCTTTTATAGAAAATTGCTGCTGAGTTAAAGGCAGATTTCAAATCGATTAATCTGCAAGCAAACAAAATCGATCCAGAAAATAATTTACAGAGTTAAGATAATATTCATGAAAGGATCGTGAACGAATATAACAAAAAAAGCTAATAGATCATACTCCTTACACGTCCTGCAAAATGAAAGTACAATGCCCTTCGTCTATGATTGTAGGTTAATAGTTTGGTCGATTATAATAGCAGTATCCATATATTTAAAGGGATAATGGATTTTCAAGCAAGTAATCGAACATGGCCTCCAAAGTCAATAAATCGAATAACGTAAAGTGGCAAGTTAAGTGTACTGAAACACTTGCAACGATGTAGGTTCTCGGATTTCTTAGCTATTGTATACATAATTGATCAAGAAAGAGAGACACAGTCAATAATAAACACTGGAAGAATTAGGTTTTTTTTATGCAGAATTTTCTTGGAAAAACGGAACAGTTATTTGATATCAGTGGCAAATCTTAAACACGGCTACTTTTTATACATGTATTTTATTTATTTACGTAGCAAATAACTATGTTCTTGTAGCTGTACGGTTGTGTGTCGTGAAAAGGGGGAAAACTTCGAAGCGGTTAATTGTTTTTTTTCTATTTGTACTTGCATCATTTCATTTATAACCATGACATGCAATAATGAATTTGTTCAGCAAACAATGAGACTAAGGAGTTTGAAAAGAGTTGTGTTGTATACCCTTTCTTTATAAAAATCAGTTGTTGTTACTTGTTTCTTTGTCATCCAATTAATAGCCCTGCATAGGACGGGTATATGAATGTGTCGGTGCAGACGTGAGTCTTTTCGTGCGTATAATCTGATTTTGAAAAAAAATACCGCATAAGTATTTTGTTATTATGCTGTACAATATTATCTCTAGTGTTTTGAGGCTATGAAAACACATAAGCATCCAGGATCAAAGCATCGGTCCAGAGGACTTTTGTGCTTACTAACTACCATGACAGATTTTTGATACTTTTAATTTAATTCAAAGAAAAGCTTGTTGTGCATATTTCAGAAAACAAATCCGTTGTCATTGGTAAAAAGATTTTTCAAAACAACACTCACAGAACAATTCGTCTTATTACTATTCACTTTATTACAAATGTTCTTCAATTTAACAGGGTCGAATTTCCCAAATCCCATTAAATTCAAAGGTAAACCATTCCGTTCAGAACGGCTTTTTCTATACTCTATAATGTAAGAAAGGCAACTTAAAACATGATCGATTTTGGACTTCGTGCCCGACAAATATACAAATGACATTGATTTCCATTAAAAGTTTGCATTCCGGGTTGCAAATCCTTAACAAGTTTGCATCTGACATGTTGAAGCGCAAACTACTCTCTGTTTCTTCGATAAAAACCATTTACCTAATGCAGGTGCCCGTGCGTTACCCGTTTCCCCTCAAAACACGCAAAAATCGAGCAACTCAACTCAAGTGAGGATTACTGTGCAATTATTTTCCCATATCGACACAGTATGTTTGCACGCAACATACATATTTTAATGTCATTTCAGTTGGAAAAAATGGTCACCTGACCGAAAAAGAAAAATATCACTCATTTTTCTCTTTGCCATTAATATCTATGTTACGTACTTTTTATGACGACGAGGTTCAAATGTTAAGTTCTTTTATATCATCCTTTTGTCAGTTTAATCATCATGGTCCATAAAGCTATGACCTCCATTATAACAAGCGAGTCACCGATCAATGGCGCGATTTCTGATTACATATAATTGTTTCTTTTTTCCTATACAAACTATCTCTTCACTAATACTTTTCAAGCAATTTCCCATGGATAATGGAGATATGTAAATAGCGAGAAAGACAGTGCGGAGGTTGTGTTACCGGAATAACATTGTTTGCATCGATTCTTGTAAATGCTTTGCAACATTTATGGTTTCGATTAAAATGTATGGATTTTCAAAATGAGCCTGTGATACTTCTGTTAATATTTAAACAACTAAATATTTCTAACCAAAGAATGTGCATTTGAGTAAAAGTGCTGACACATGGCTGTTTTGTGCTTACTGTAAATACATGAATATAGTAAAATGTTGAAGGTGAATGCCGAAAAATACATGTATATCAATTGACAGTTTGGTACTTGAAGCAAGATGTTTTTATGCTAGAGTTGCAGATTGCTATAAGAAAGAAGTTTTGTATTTGGAAAAGTTTTGCAGTTCCAAATTAAAAATTCAAAGCACGACACAAACACATTGAAACAAACGATACAGGTTTCTTACTGAAAACTAAGTTCGCATCTTGTCGTCGTATATCTGCTATACGATGACGTCTAAAGATGCTTCCCAATAACAATATAACATGAATTATTCTTAAACCTTGTATTAGATTTGTAAGAGAATGCTGTAGTACATGTCAACACTGAAGCGATCTCTAGGGTCAGGCAATGTCATTAGTAAATCATCACGCAACTCTACCTTGTTGACTCTTGTGCAACTGAGGAATGTTAGCCAATATAGATGTTTATTGTTTTTATTTCTTTCTATTTGTTCTGTATTATAAAACTCTCAGTCTTCTTGCACTTTATCCACCATTAACGGTTGTGAATTCACGAGTCTATATATTTTTTTATTTGCAACAAGTGACTACAAATATTGTTAAAAAAGCGTTGCAAACGCTTTTTAAATTCCAATATAAACATATAGTGTAGCGGTGCCGTAAAACCAGCATGTGAACCGTATATGTCCCGGAACGTATATATACACGGTGTGTTATTCGACCGTAAATATAACACGTGTTTAATGTGACATTTCGTTTGGTCTTTTGACGTTCCCGAAACGTATGTCTCAAGGTTGTGATATTAAAGTGCATGAAAGTACAAATTATACTTTTGCTTAAGTCATTCCAGGAAGAGGATCGGAACAGACCACGGGCGCCATGCAGATATTCAGTTCTCTGTGTTTAGTTCCAAAAGTGTTGTCGCATGTGCTTTCCTTGGCTTTCTTGGAAACATGTCATTGCTTCGCCTCCACCCCTATATCATGTATATCCTATAGGATGCCTCCCAAACCGTTCATTCGTTTTATTTGCCTTTTCCTGCACTGAGATATTCTTTTCTGTTCCTATAAAAAGTAAACACATTATGTGCCATAACTTTCACAGACTATTTTCGATCGACTATATCACACGTGCTGACAAGCGGTCATTTTTTCTCGTGTAACTACGGTTCAACACAGCATTTTTCAATCGATTTTTGCAAATTCCTACCTAGATGTTTACTTCTAGTGTTGATTTTAGCCTTAAGATTTATATTTATGTATTAGTATCTCATTTGTTTTCAACGGCAAATGAAACCGAGCAGCGTTAAACACAATAAAATTTGTACCATCTGTTTTTGTGATGCGATACAAGTGTTTTATTTTAGTGATGTTCGGCTTTGTTTTAAGTTTCCCTCAGTAAATCAGTCTTAGCAAAATATGTTAACAAATTTGTCTCACTCCATTTAACTCTGTCTGGAACAACTTTTACAAGGGCCATTGGCATCAATGCAAAAGAGTTTAAGTATGTTAGTAGCTATGCACGAGGAAACAGAAGGATATGTAACTTAACTATTCTTTTGAAAAAAATAACACTATCTGTATATTTCCTGCAAAATCAGACTCAGACAAGATGAAATTATTCATCAATATACGGTGCATAAACATCCTTGTAAGAAACTAGAAAACTGCCTGCGTTACAAAACCTTACTATCATTTCTTGAGATTGCTTACGTCAGAGTCCATGACAGCTCTAAAAGCTCGGGGAGTCATAACTACATGTATTTAACCTTTGATACGCCATGCGTGTTAAACGAGCGACATACAGTCACTTATTCTGAAACACTTGTTTGTTTATGGATAGAGCAAATCTTAATTCCACTAGTGACTTTGAGTTCTTTGAAATAAACTTGAAATAAAGTTGTCTGAAAAATGCGCTGGTATTCAGTATTAACGAGGCCAGAAAACGCCATTGTCGGCAAGTAAAACATCAATATTGCATGACTAGAATTGACTTCTGTACGCACTATTCACAAAGATCACATGAGGACCGGCAGATGGACCGTAGAGGACAAGAATCGTCCGTTTCCTTGCAAATATCTCTATCGGTAGTGCTTGTGTTTATTTCCTTTGTGAAGCTATTAAGTTTGAGCTGTACTTCTTTTCTTCCGGGTTTGGGATGACACGAACACAGTTGCTAGATGTCAATGAGGCGCAAGTTATCGTTAAATGCATGTAATGTATCAGACGAGGCCCCCACATAATATTTCAACTATGGAAATAATTTCTAAACAGTAGTATCCTTGTAAAATACCAGACGTATCAACTGATTGCAAATTAAGGCAGAAAAACAGAATACGGATTGAAAAAGAGATAAGAGAGATTGTGATATGTACAGTTGGCTGTCAGGAAATAGTTTTTGTTAACTTACAAACAGACGGTTGCACCATGAAATCTTAAAATGTTTTAGTATTTGAAGTGCAAGCTCCTGTGAAATATTTTTCTTCAAGCAGCCTATTACATGCTTGCATCGACAAGATAGACTGAGAATTTGAAAGATGCACCATGCATTATTTATCATTATAGACTGCTTATGTAACAGTAATACGAAAGTGTTATAGATGTGCATTAAACAAATGTTTTATTTTTAACCTTATATACATCGAATGACTGGGCCTCAGATCGCCTACTCGTCATGTTCTTGTTCAATATGTTGAATTATTTAGACATTTTCATACATGCGCATTTCCTGCGAGCCGACGCAGGAACACGATCGGAATTTATGTTCTAATTCCGATACCAATCAATACCGCCAATGGAGGACTAATAGAATATTCCATTTAGTTTTTATGTCTCGCCGCTCCATGTTTGGCTCAGTTCTGCTATAAAGTATTATAGCTTCATAATATAATTACTTGGGGGCTTAAATATGATGGATGATAAGCTTGTATCGAGCAGGCCTCCTTCTTTAACACACATAGAGCTTTATTAATTCTTGCAATGCTTTTACAATTTAATCAAGCATTTCTCGAGAGAACTTTTTCGGGCTTTTTTTTCTCCGGAAATGTTAAAGATTGTATTAGTATTAACCTGTTACAATATAGACTTTGTTGAACTTACTTTATTTATATTGTAATTTATATAATTTTGGTTGCGCAACAAGTTCTTACAACTTGACCGATTGATCGCTCTCGAGACTCACCCAAGATCAACATCAAAGAGAGCGAGGGAGAGGTAATTTGAAATGAATATGTCACCATGACATTGCATGGTTGAGGTCGAACATAGGACAGTGTGATCCTGGGACGAACTCGCACTGTGCTGCAGCGGCTTAGTCACGATGGTGAACCCTACATGTTTTCTTTTGCTGGGTGCGTGTGTGCAGAATTGAGACAATGCCTCAAGTGTGAGTAACTAATTTACCTTTGCATACACGGACTGCTGAATCATAGTCACGTGATTAGAGTTTCTCTTTAGTTATGCAAATGTCCTCGCATAATGAAATTTATTTCGATTGACGATGACTGATATGGGGTGGACTTCTGTCTATCAGAAAGATGAGCTAACTGCAATTTTCAAACCGCTGTTAACTTAGTAACTGTGAAAGCAATACACAATCATGAAAATATTAAAGTGTAAAATGAATGTCTTTACTACTGTTGTTACACATGAGGTATATAGTCGCCGTAGGTCAGTCGTAGCTTTGGTTCGAATCCAGGTCAGTTTGACCAAGACCGCCACAGTTCCTTCTTTTGGTAGAATTCCAGGAAGCAGGTGTCAGTCGGTTGCTATACTTCTCACCAATTCTGATTTTATACAAATTCAGTTGTACGGCCGCATATGGCACTTTGACCTTAAAACTTATCAACGTAGCTCCATGTATAATTTGTTGGGAAAAAAAAGAAATGATACCGCACAAACTATGGGGAAAAAAGAGTTCAGTTATGAAATTAAGTTATAGTTACAAAACTTATCGTTTATTTTATCCCTCTCCTGCAGAATTTTCAATGTTTTTCAAGGTTGCTCTCATAACATATTTCTTTTTAAGTTTAATGCAGTAGAATGCAATTCTTACAAATATAAAGTGTTGAAGATATGGTATATTTAGTAAGCATATACAATAGTAAACGTTACAACGTATATACATGTATGATATGAACTGTCTCGACATTTTTGGACAGTTTACATTTTCAAATTATTTATTGCGTCAGTGTGAAACAGGTAAGTACAACAGAAATAAGCGGATACAGAGTACAAACCATTGGTTTAAGTGTGACAGTGGAAATGATTTACACTGATGAATTTTAGTGAAAATTAACGGACTTCTCCCCAGATTTTGCTCATGAATGCGTTTATTTGTCGTTTTTTCGCTAATTTCTATTTGTCATCTTTATGAGCCTGCCAGATTAATTGTTTACAATAGTGTAGAATTTTTCATTCACACAGTCATGTATACTGTTTTCCAAATATTCCAGTATTTGTCGAATTCGTCTTAGAACATATACAGAACAGAACATATAGTTTATTAGTATTAAGCATATACAGCTTATCTTCTTTTACATATAACATTCAATAGCACATAAAGGTGTTTGATAATTATTGTATAATATATGGAAGGCCTACTTTGCAAACCATATTATGTTTAACACTATTAACTCATTTATTACCTTCAAAGGTTAGCAATAAACAAAAGTTTAAAAAAAGTTGTTTTGTACAAGGTCGCCAATACAACACTTCGATTAAATTATCTTATGAGAATTTAAAAAAATTGTTATATTTGATTGAAGAATTCATAAATCATAACTTTTTGTTACAATACAATCATTGATCGCACGAGATAAAAACTACTTTGTCTAACCATAGTATACCAGTAATATATACATGCATGTATATCTATTAACTATGCAAAGGATATAATGAATAATTTATGGCGTTGCTCTATTGCCCTAATCCAGTGTTAATTCAATGAAGACCTGGATATATTGTTCTACTTGTGACCTTGATTATGATCAAAATCTATAAATTATTTGATTACTACAACATTCTGTCGTGCTTTTGTTACATATTAATTTAGATAAGACGTCCAGTTACCTATCTATACATCTAATGAGGACATGTAATCCGTGGATATGTTAGCAATTGCATTTATTAATACCTTAGGGTTATCAATATGCTCCGTGTCGTTCCTGTGGCTTCTTGTCCTGACATTTCATTGCACTAGAACTGGACCCCGGTCCTAGGTTTAGTTAAAACACTATATCTACTATCATATAAACAGACAAATATATTGGATACAACCAAACAATATAGAATTTACCTCTCTTCAACAAAACAAAAAATGGTAGAGCCGGATCACATAATTAATTACGTTTTTAAATCTAAGTTTTAGACTGCTTTACTTATACACTCAACCAAGATAATTAACACGAGAATTAAAACTAAAGTTGCATTCATGGTCTAATTAAAATAAAGAAAACGGGTAAAAACATATTTCCTATCATACTGATTTCTACTAACAAATTTCGCTTATATGTAGCATGATACGTCACAAAACACTTTCAGTTGACATGATTTATCTGTATTAACCACTTATTTCAATTTTAATTGAATTTCTTCAAACGCGTTTAATTATTCAGTTATTTTGTTGCTGGCAACAGTGGTTTATGCGTTTCAATTTAGAATTTGTAAATGTTTTAAGCTGTATGTTCAATGGTTTGATTTGACTTTAGTTAGCCAGTGTTCACTTTAGAATAGAAATTATATCTAGAATAGAGATTACATGTAGATAGAAATTAAAAACGAATTATCAATCATCCAGTTACAGATGCTTTCACTAATGGTCAGTGCATGATGACAACTGACAACTTCAACACATGCTTCACTAGTTTCAGTTTAGGTCAAACATATACCATACCAATGAAAAAAAAAACACTATAAAAGAAGTAATTTAAAGATACCAAGGAACCAACCTTTGTTTACTCATATCTACTTTTGCACTATCAAGTACGTTTATTGACCAAATTTTAAAATAAGTCACCTGCCAGTCATCATAAAAAATATTAGTTTACAGCCACCACTGAGTGATGTCACAAGGTCATATGCATCACATAAAGGTCACAAAAGTTAACCCGCTCTTGTTCCTTAAGGTTATTCGAACAGTTTAATCTTAAACACGCCTCTTAAACCATTACTTTAAATTTAAAATGACATGTCTTTTCAAATGTAGTATATGATAGTGCCTTATGTATAGTAACAAAAGTAGTTTTATATACATTTTTAAAGTTGTCTTTGACTATATCTATCTATTGTACTCCATGCAAATGTATTTGATAGCTGGGATTTAATTAATTAGATATCATTAAAATACCTTATTAAATCTAAACAAATATCTTGTAGAAATCTATTGTCTTATCAATAATAAATAAGTTGATAACAAATTAAAGCGGGTATTTTAATCTCTTTAATTGGGTAAATAGATTGATATAACGGCTAAGCATGCGAATTATTTAGTATTAAATTCGAATTTAATATATACATTTTGAGACAAATTGTCATAGGTACGAATGATTCTTTTGAAAATGGAACGTTTGCACGATGCTCTGTTTAAAGCAAAAGTTCACCTCCAACAAGTTTAAGTATTTTTTTTTTGAAAATGGAACGCTTTAAAAGAGGTGTTTTTCGGGATTTCTGATTGAGGCAACGGTGGCGTGGATTGTAATTCCGAGGTTTGCAGTAGAAGTGCTCGTGTACGCATGTTTGTATGTTCATGGCTTTATAACTGAGTTTTCAGCTTATTTATATAGGCGCAACTGTATGAGGTAGCTACAATATTATCCGTGTGTACAGTTATGTAAGTTACATTATTAAAACTATCTGCCTTGACAGTTATCAGTGACAATTGCGACTAAAGGGGAACATTTTAATTAATTATGTAACGCTAAATGTACGAATTACATGCATTTTCTGTGCGCGTAATCTACAATGTCGCTTTAAGGACACTACTTTCTGCATTTCGTTCCTTTGGGATTACTTCGTGAACTAATGCGTTTTAAATTCTACGAGGAAATTTAACGAACTATTTGGTAAGTGAATTGTCACGTCTTTTTAATTCCATATACATATGCATTATCACATTGAGTATAACATATATAATCCACACTGTTCACATGCAATGTTTGCATTTCTTTTTTGCCTGTTTGTTCTTTTATCTATAAAGTTGTCTAATGTTTACTAATACCAAGGGATATTACATTATAGTTCATGTTTTAGAAGTATGCACCATCTTCTTTTCAAGGGATGTCTAAAAAAAGAAAAATTCAATGTTTGAATAAATTCGTCTGATCTCAACAAAGGGACATAAGCTCTCCGTGGTAGAGTGCTTAGAGTCGCTAAATGTCTTGCTATATACTTTTAGAAACAGAGAGACAAATGCGGAAAATGATAAATAAAGAGCCAGTGCTATATTCTATGTTTCAAGGATATTAAAAATGATGAGAATAATGTACTTTTAATGAAAGTAAAGAAGACTTACTGCAAATAGGTCAGTGTCAATTGTACGATCTTCTCCATTATATATACAGTAAATTCGAATTATAAAAAGATGCAAGTTTTGCTGTTACTTTTCATACATAAAGGTATTTTCCATCGACTGACAGCTTTGATACGACTTATATTTATCATTTTGCGCATACGTTTTATTACTTGAAATTCTGAGTAATCTTAAGTGTGTCAATGTACCACCAATATTGATAGCTGCAAACCTCGTCTGCTAGTGTATTTTACAGCGCCATATTGACTAAAATTGATATGTATGGTCGTTTAAGCGTGTGGTGTAAATGCATTTTAGTCAATATTTCATTTCTCCTAATTGGCACAATATACATGGGAAGTGCGCTTCCTGTACTGAAAACAATTAGATTAATACGAATTTTTGATGTCGTGCCAAGTTATTTTGTTTCATATCTATACAAATTCAATGACCAGTTGTACAATACTTTAACATAAATGATTGTCTTATGCAGCCAATAGACTGATTATTCATTTAAACTTTTGTTGTTTTTTGAAATTAATTAAACGCACTGCATGAAGTAGACAAGTGCAAACTCAACCATAATATTTGTTTACATTTTGTAACTACATGTATTTCTGTTTTATACATCGGTTCGATTCTTTCGCATGGTTGCCGCTAACTTGCTTAAACATAGAATCAGTTATTAAGTTTGAGATATTATGACCTACATCCAAGTAAAATCTATTTAAGCCAGAAATATATCCATCCGCAGGCAGACGACAAGTGAAAACAATGCGATATACAAGATGTGCGTGTCAGTGATTTTATAAATCATTCAGTTTCTCGCGGCAAATGTAAGAAAGAGGATATAAATCGGCTATATACACAGCAAACATTTCTCCCGTCATGAATATTGCAAAATCTTGGTGGCAAAATTAATTCCAGTTACATGTATCGCTCACAATTATTGTGGACTTGAACATACCGCTTTTCCTTAGGATGTGAACTGAGTCACTTTAAATGGGACTATTTTTTTCTTCTCATTTTTGATTCAATTTCATTTAATTTCTTGTTTAAACCGTCTGTTTTCCTCTCCCTTCGAGCTGGCAGCAAAGACAATTCAAAATTGTAAATTTCCATGAAATAGCAAGGAAAGAGATTATTATAAAAAAAAAATTCTTGGAGAAATGCGATCAATTTTAATGTTGTGTATCAAAGGCGTTTGTCGAAGCACAGCAACAATTTTATAAAAAGGAGTATGCTAGTCTGAACGGTGTAATAAAAAATATCCGGATTCACTCTGAAAACAACTTTCTGTTACATTTTCTCTTATATACGAACAATAGTACCTTTCACGGAAACTTCTCCGCACCCCCTAGTAACGATTATGTTTATCATATAAGAATTCCCGTTAAACTTAAAAAAAAAATGACCATGGACGTCACTGCTTAAGAAAGGCGTGTCATCAGTTGTTATCTCTTTGTTGGTGTCGTCTGTTGATATCGCGTTATTGCAACTATAGCAACAAACAATAAGTTCTTGAAAATTTGCTTTCTTTTATTAGAAGAATCATCCCTCAATCCATTAAAAGGAGTAAACAAACCATACCACGCACTTGAGTTAAATAAGCTTGTCAAGACTTGAAATTGACATGACAGTTGTGATATCAACAATGGCTTACTCAGATAGTCTTGTCTCGGAGTTCAGCATGTGACTGACTTGTTTCTTATTTGTATTGTACCCTATGTAGCCCATAATGTAGGTAACCTGTTTCATTTTGTTTGTCGTCTGCTGTACGATTTAACGAAAGTATAGTCAATTGTCTATATTGTTCTTTTTCTTATATTGTGTCTGCAGATTGTGTTTGTGTGTCTGTATGCCTGTGTACAATATACTTAGTTTCGTCTGGGTACTGGGTAGGCATATATTACCACAAATGTGTACCGGCACTAGTTTGAATTCTTTTTCTCGTTGCATAACAATTCTATAACAGAGAGGTAAGGGTTTTAGCTTGGGACACTAAAATGGAATAATTTTGCGTTCTTTTTGCTGTCTTGTTGATCACATCGAAAGATCGACAGACAATGTATACATGGAGATTTTATCGTTACAAACTGTTGGATTACCTCCCATTAAATTGCATTTTCATTGCACAGCTGCTTAGCTTTTGCACGAAATTTCTACATAAATAGAGGATATATAGCGAGCTTTGGCACAGTAACCTTCCATTTAAGGCGAATATGATTGCCGCTTCATATGCTCAGAAGTTGTTTATCTAGGTTTCTTGGCCAGCACAAGGTCTTGGCTGTATACTGTAACGCATTTGTATAAGGTGACCTAGGTTTCCTAACAGAATGACATAAAAATAATTATGATCACATCGAGTCCTTCAATTTTTCATCAGGAAACCAAATTTCCCAACATTATTCTATTTTCCGAGACAGTGTCTTGATTGCTTCTAAATTAATCATATAACTGCGCTCAAAGCCTAGGCCAAAATTTTCAGTTCGACCGTGCGTGAAGCGGTTATTATTCCGTTGCTCTCTCCATGGGATTAGACCGCATCGATTGCAGTCTATAGACGGAATGAGGCTAGAGTAAGAGTATTTTATGTTTAATGTTTTGAGTTCATTAGTTGCTACTGTTGAGAGATTTGATGAAATGATTCACGCCTGATATAGAATACTGTCGTAGGATAGAAGTACTGCTGAAAAAGATTGCTGTTGGTGTTAAATTCACATACATTTTACTTTGAAATCTGTATCATGTTTTAATTTTACAGGCACTTAAATTGTTGAATAAACTGTTGTTGTTGATGATGAATCAACATTTATCTGCCTTATCTGACTGACAGTGCTACGGTTGTACATTCTTATTTTTTCTGAATGTTATAACTGGTAGATGCTAAGATGTGCAATATGTTTTGAAATTTTGTAATTTCGTTAATTCTAAATAAAGCATGGTGAGTTGTGTCACGCTATCTGTGCCGCAAACAGTATTACCATGTGTGAATTTGACAGCCAGTTGTGACTCTAGTATTTGAGCATAAATATACATCATACATTTGTGCTTAATAGTCAATTAGCATTCTCTTGATTCGTACTATAGAGCACTTTGAACGGAGATGTACCATGTGTAGTCTAGTAGTCTGTCGTTTCATTCTGTTACTAGGCCACAATTCGTGTGGGCACATCAGTAATTAAGTCATGTATCTATACTACCAAATCGACAAAACCTAAACTTTATTTGAATTTACAATTTAAAGATATTAAACGAGTTTTGTGTCTTAGTTTATGTACTGAACACTGTTTGCTCTGCCGGCTACGCTATCATCTACAGTCACGTTGCAATCTACTGCTGGCTCTAAAGAAGCGATGCAGTTTTATGGATTTCTATGGATTTTTCATAGTGCAAATAATTGCCCTTGTATATTTGCAATGACTGCAATTTAGCACAGCGGGGCACGAAATTAAAATCACAACTTATTGCTATAGGCTTTCATTCAATTTAACTGTGATAATTATATGGGTTTTCAGGTAACTGCCTTCGATTGGAATAAACGCCATTGATTGCACGCTGTTTACAACAAATGTTTACATGTACTTTCCTCAATGATATTTGGTCATACCAATTGTTCAGTCATTCTGTGAATTTCAAAAATGCCAGGAACTTGCATTTTCAAAACATAAAATATAGACACAAACTAAGCAGACGACCGCAAATTCTTCTTAAATATACAATTTTTCTTTTACCTTCCAGTTTTCCAGAAAATTGGCCTTTAAAACATGTATGCACCATAGCATACAAGCACAATTTCAGACATGTATCGTTGGCTTTTTCTTTTAAATGCATATTCATGAATTACAAGTCTTTCAGATAATTATACATAAACTTTTGTGTGGCCTAAGTGTGTTGGTCTAAAGGCTTCTGTATTATTATTCAACAAGACAATGATCAGGCTCATAGAGCATTCGATATTACTGGTTTTATAAAGCGATTGTCGGTGCAACGGTATTTGTTGTTTCAAGAAAAAGCATGTGATGCGGCCGCGATCGATATACTGTTGTAATATTGGTAAAACGTATGGTGATACAGGGGGCCGCATCATCTTTAAGGTCGTGATGTAACAACATGTTAGGTAATCATAGAAAACTGGCAGTATAAAATATGGTTGATAGAACAAATTGATAGGTAATGACGATATAGATACATATTTATAAAAGTCGATAAAACAGAATAGAAAACTTAAAAAGTTTCCATTTTCTGTTATGTTTGTGAACACAGATCAATTAACCTTTTGTATTAATTGGAACTCTCTTTGGAGACTATATTGAAAGCAATATTGTTTAGTTAAAGCGCTCTCGGAAAATTAATTAAAAAGGCTGATAATAATTAGTAATACTTTGTTTACCGATTTTAAACTGTTATCCCTCTGGTGGCAAGTGACTGTTACTTTGCGACCAATGTAGATCCTTTCCACAGCGAAGCTAATGATACTGTCTGAAATTAAAGACGGACAAGCATCTTAACAAAATGGACGTAATACATGCAATCTTATATGTTTCTTCCATGAGCATTATTACATGCCGTTCAGATCGAAATATCCGTCAGCGAGGGTAACTGTTTTGGCGCGAAGCAGTAACCAGAGATGACGGATATTTCCATCTGAACCATATATCTCATGGTAGAAACTATTTCTTGCATACCGTCTTGCACTTTAAAATATATATTTTAATGTAAACTTATCAAAATGATGCATTTTAATATAAAACAAACGTTATTCAGATGCTGTGTTTGGGAAATTGACGTCACAATGTTTATAACGTTACACGAAATTCTTGCATACCCCCCGGGGAAAGTATTGGCGGATCCCAGCACGCGGAGGGAAGAGATCAGCCTATACTTTCCCTAGGGAAAGTACATCTCGGGCTTACTTGACAGCATCCGAACAACTTTCGTGTATTCAACTCGTACCTGGAACACTTTATTTCCGAGATACGTTTCACGGCGGTTTACATGTGAAAGATTAGAATGTTTTTCGTAAATGTAATCTAAGATTCTCATAAGAAAGCACACACTTCAATATTTGTCAAGTCGATGTAACAGGAATTTCATTTTTAGGAATGGTTCGAATTTTCAGGGTACGCAATAACGGTTCAAATTACGAAAATTGTTGGTAACGAATATCCATGAAGTTTTGAAGCGAGAGTTGATTGCGAAAAGAAATGGTGCTTTTTATGGTGTCACAAGCAAGAGCATCAAATTTTAGAAATGTATAGCAACAGAATCTGTTCACATTTCAAAGAACAAACCTGCAATCATACGTTTTTTTCAAAACAAAAAATGGCGGTAAATGACGTCACAGTTTCTCTTGATAAATGACGTCACTGTGTAAACAAAACCAGTTAATTAAGTCAATGTTGATGGTATAGTCGCATTAATCAAGTAAACTGGACGTGCGTCAGGAGAATTTCTGTTTTGGATTTAATTGATATTTTTTTTTGTTTCACAACGTAAATAAAGTATAGTTTTGGGTGCGATCAAGCACTATGTTTTTAGCTCTAGATACATAAACAGTGGTAAATTCGCGTGTGAACCTACCAAATTTCCTACGCAAAGGGGTTCCATGCGGGGAATTATATTTGATCAACATGAAGTTTTGATTTACCGCTCAACATAGTAGGACCTATTTAAAGCGGTTTTCTCCTATCCCCTCCCCCCGCTTTCCCTCTGGTCGGAACAACCCAGTCCTCCACAGCAGGCCATGTAAGATCCTCATAGTCATTTTACATTTGTACATAGGGGGTGGGGGGGGGGTGTAATATAAGATTTTCCAGCACTGGTGAAAATTTCGGATACCCCGATGCGGTATGCAAGAAAAATAGATAGTAACTCTTGCTCAATGAAATGCATACCGTGGAATACCTGTTTGAATATACATGTAAATACTTTCCCAATAGCCAAAGACAAAAACTAAAATCCTTTAAGAAATCCTTAAAGAAATATAAATATTACATAACGTCTGTGACGTACATGTACTCTCACTTCTCAGATCAGCAAGTGGCATTGACGTAATCCCAACTAATACCTATTGGATGTTAACAATAAAGAGAAACAAAAAAGAACATATGTCATAAAAGTTTCCCATTGAAGAGGGATATTGATGTGTTGACTGTTTAGCAATGTAGACATGAAATTTTGCTTGTTTTCCTCTGTCAGTTCTTTCGTCCGTTCTTTAATCGTCTGGTAGGCATAGTTAAAGTATACATACATTGTATAACTTTTCTATTATTTTTACTTGTTTTTTTGTTACATATATTACTTTAATGAAATAATATACTAAGTGATATTTCTGGGCATGTATGAAAAGGTTTCTAATATAAGGACTCATACATGACGCTTGGAACTAGATATCTGAACTAAACTATAAATCAGTATTTAAATTATAACCTTTGATTTTTCTGAAAGGCTTATTTTAACAAATTTGTGGTTGTTGCACCTGCAATACAGTCCAACCACTCTAAACAACACCTCCGAAGAGCAAAAAGCTCTTTTCTAAGACAGATTTTTTATTTCCCAAAGCAGTGATACATGAATAAATTAACCCCCCTAGAGCAACACCCTCTCCTCAACAAACAAAATTTGATGTTCCATTTCTGTTGTTGTAGAGAGGTTAGACTGTATATCCTTGTACTATTTGGTCTTACTGCTACTATATTACGCCATGTGCTTGTTAATGACCAACATCCAGCTATCACCACAATAACACAGTAAAAAACCTAGACACAAAAATAAACCAGATCACATCACAAGAGAATGATTCTGCATTCACCCAGAAGACGTTTTACTACGACGTATATTTTAAGGTCAAACCGCAATAATCGGGTGGTCTTAGATTCCGGTAATTAAATCTGGCTTCTATACTCCCACGAGGGAAAGCTTCCTATATTCTGCCACATCTCCATAATCTCTTCTTCTGGTACTGATGGAGACAATAGACAGAGCTCAAAGTTACATGATAAAAAAAAACACCAAGACAGTATCTGAGAATAATAAAAGGCACGACAATTTCGAGCATTGTTTGTCTAACATGATTCTCCGAGGTTTATTCATGTTCACTATTAACTGCATGTTATATAGTAATCATATACATTTCAGTTGTTCTGGACGTGAAATTTGAAGTTCTTGCAATCCCAAACATACAATTAGCCAGGGTGAATCCTGTAATCATTTGGATGCCTTTGGTAATTATGTTTAGCTGTTTCCAGTTACAATTTCAGTTAGCGTTTGTGCAAAAACATGTTCAAGATTGATTTTCAGCGTTTGTTAAATAGCCTTAACAATGAATGATTAACTGCCGCAACAAATGGATATGAGGTAAAAAAAATTACCAAAAAATGGTTCATGTTGAAATTTTCCGAGATTACTTACAAAATCTGGAAACTATTTTAGGACGAATGCACTAAAACAAACAGCATATACAACTCTTGCTAGTTGTTTTGTACTAAAATGGTATTACTGATTACTGTAGAGACTCGTATTTTTATTGCAAAACCAGCTTTTTCGGTCACCCACGCTTCTTTCTGTCCTGATGAGCAACTATAATTGCAAATTTTAAGTTCTCGGTCAAGGGACGGCGTTTGAAGATTTAGCTATGCCATGACAAGAGCATAAAGGCACGGAACATCATTGGGAATCCCTAGGGACGTGTTATATTGATTGGAACTTTGTATTACCAGCCACCATATCAATTATTTATACACATATGAATCACACATATCAGCCTGTTATGGTCATTTATAACGCACAACAGCGGTATACAGATACGTCCAACATTGCTATAAATAAACTTGAATTCAGATGACTGATGAGAATTACATTTAGAACTTGTGCATCTTTTATTGATCTAGGACTGACTATACTTAAATGACCAGATAATACACGTATATTTAAAAGTCTGCATTATCCGTCTATAATATCTATGTTTTAGGTAACATATACAGCCCTAGAGCACCAAAAACGCTAGTAAAATCAGATACATGGTTATTCCACTCATAGATATATATTACATAATTATAAGGGTTTGAGAGAAAATTGCAAGTACATGAACATACATGTACATCTCATATACCGAAGTATAAAATTACCAACAGCTAGTGATAAAATATTTGACTGTACTTGAAGTTGGATAAAAAATCAACCAAATAGTCAAAATCTGTCGTAATGATACTTCTGATGGCTCGTGCAACAAAGCCCTACTTAGTCTATGTTATGCATTTTGTATTTTTCAACTGCAATACACTGAATAGTAAGACAGGGTATGATCATAGACTCTACAATCTAGATAGCACGATTTTCTTAGGAACATTAAAAGGTTTAATGTTTCATTTTTTTTGACACCTTAAACAGCATTTTCAGAAATTCTTTTAAAAATCGTTTTTAACATCTTGCAACTTGTTAGGTTTGTTCTGTTCTTTTGAAATTGAAATACTCCCTTGCTTTCTATGCTTTCTGTCTACGTTGGTCCAATCTTCTGTTAGCTTTGCCAGTTTATAGAGTGTTCTGAATATTACACGTCTCCAAACTTTACTCTGTGTAATTAATAAGACGCAGCAAAGGTTTCAAACAACTACACAACTGGATAAAATTTCAATTGTAAATGCCCTAGGGTATTTCGGGGTACGTTTTTTGACCTTATAAATGTGCAAAACAATATACCGCTCAATAGACATAAATGATTAATATTGAACATAATCCGTGAATGAAAATTTGCAACGTTTTTCCTTGCATGTTTTGACCTCATAAAATAAGCAAAAAAGAGGAAGTTTTGCTCAATAAGCATTTATTATTGATAACTCTACAACATGGCGGTGCCACTATGTACAACATAACGGTGCCTGCAGATAAAACATTTTGCTCTTTGGTCCATGAGTTAATTATCAGATACAGCGGCCCCGGGGTTATGTAACAGAGTAGTTATGTTTAAGATATATTCTTGCATACCCCCCGGGGAAAGTATTGGCGGATCCCAGCACGAGGAGGGAAGAGATCAGCCTATACTTTCCCTAGGGAAAGTACATCTCGGGCTTACTTTGACAGCACCCGAACTACTTTCGTGTATTCAACTCGTACCTGGAACACTTTATTTCCGAGATACGTTTCACGGCGGTTTACAAGTGAAAGATTAGAATGTTTTTCGTAAATGTAAACTAAGGTCTCATAAGAAAGCACACACTTCAATATTTTTCAAGTTAATGTAACAGGAATTTAAATTTTTAGGAATGGTTCGAATTTTCAGGGTACCAATAACGGTTCAAATTACGAAAATTGTTGGTAACGAATATCCATGAAGTTTTGAAGCGAGAGTTGATTGCGAAAAGAAATGGTGCTTTTTATAGTGTCACAAGCAGGCATCAAATTTTAGGAATGTATAGCAACAGAATATATTCACTTTCAAAGAACATACCTGTAATCATACTTTTTTCAAAACAAAAAATGGCGGTAAATGACGTCACAGTTTCTCTTGATAAATGACGTCACTGTGTAAACAAAACCAGTTAATTAAGTCAATGTCGATGGTATAGTCGCATTAATCAAGTAAACTGGACGTGCGTAAGGAGAATTTCTGTTTAGGATTTAATGGATATTTTTTTGATTCACAACGTAAATCAAGTATAGTTTTGGGTGCGATCAAGCACTATGTTTTTAGCTCTAGATACATAAACAGCGGTAAATTCGCGTGTGAACCTACCAAATTTCCTACGCAAAGGGGTTCCATGCGGGGTTATATTTAATCAACTGAATTTTGATTTACCGCTCAACATAGTAGGGCCTATTTAAAGCGGTTTTCTCGTAGAATCTGCAATAAAATCAAATAAAGTATGCAAGAAAAAGGATCTTGCATGGCCTACTGTGGAGAACTGGGTTGTTCCGACCCTCGGGAAAGCGGGGGAAGTCGGAACCTCGCTTCGCTCGGTTCCTCCTATCCCCCGTTTCCCTCTGGTCGGAACAACCCAGTCCTCCACAGCAGGCCATGTAAGATCCATAGGCTACAGAGTGAACTTCAATTCCTAGTTGAGAAAATGTTGTTTTTAACTTACTTGGTTCTATTTGATTTAACTGAAGCAAGTTAAAGGTACTTCTGTGTAATTAAAACATATAAATAGCTGAAGCAAAATTCTCGACAAAAGGAATAATTATATTGGATCATAATGAAACGTTTGGTAAGAGGGTCAATTATTCGCTAAACACAAACATAATATGTATATAAAGTCTTTGAAAAGTTCTTAGTAAAGCTGCTTTGAAAGAAAAAGACATCCCAAGTCGAGTTCTACCATGATGGTTAGTACATGTCAACTCTGATATTGGGCAAGTTAACTAAAACAGAAGTTAAACTCAGCAACTCTTTAGACTGAAATAGAAACAGAATTGTCCCCGCTGTGAATAATTAATACCAACGCCGTTCGTAAAATGTGACATATAAATGACATTGACATCATGAAAGCAAAATTCGCTATCACTATTTCATCCATCAGGCACTACACGTAAACTTTGCTCAAGTCACAAAATATTTACGAGTAAACTAATGTTTGTACCATTAATAAAATATATTCATCTGAGTGAACTGCAGTATTTGTTAGATGTTGGAAAAATGTTTTCTTTTTCTTAAGAAATGTTATAGTTTTGTCCAAACTTAGTATCAAGAGTGCAAAGTGCTTGGCAAGTTAGGCTTTAGGTTGCCGGGCCTTCATGTTCATTGTAATGGCTGCCGAAATACATACAATTTAAAATTATCAAATTTATGGCAAGATACACTAGACTGATGGACATCAAACTAGTTTTAAAACGTATGAAATATTCATTATAGCGTCATTTAAACTTTGTAAAATATTTGAGTTTTGAAAGACTGCCTAAAAATAGATGTGCCTCTTCAAAAGTGTGAGCGCAGTTCAGATTTGTATGGTACATGTATATTGCTATGTTGCCATTTAGCGAAAAACATTTAAAAAAAACAACCGTTTCTCATCTCAATATTAAATAGAAGTTAAGACCGTCAATATCTATGTAGTATTTCTAAATAATTAATTTTATTTATGGTATAAGAGTATGGTGTAAGGTGACTAATACACAGAGTATTATGACAGCATCAAGAGGCAGTATATTCATTACACTAAGTACTCTTGTACTAGATTATTGACATCGTTAACTAACCATTTGTCAGTTCACAAATGTAACATGTCTGACTGGATAGTTTCTTGATTGAACGATTTGTACAAGAACGCTAGCTTTCGCGCCAGAATTGTCTGCCCTTGGCAATATTACGGTTGTGTTTTCTTGTAGAATGTCGGCATAGAGTTATTTTTACCCATTAATGATAACTCTTATTTGACACTAACAAGACCCGTACTCGTGGATAATAATCATATCACAGGCAATTACTGCACGTGATGCGCCAATTAACAAAGGTATATAATATATACTTATGAATGACTAATAAATAAATCATCATTCAGATGGTTTCATTTAATGAACGAAAACAAAGTTTTGGGTTTTAAACGTCAGTGGGCCTAGATGGACTAACTGTCAGTGATTATGTATGTTTTAGTCGAATTGTCTCGAGTCCAGTAAATGAATTCCGATGTTACTTACAAAAATATTATTGCAGCAATCGTGATTTCTATACCTACTACAGTGTCATTATTAACTGCTAGAAATAGAGCACAAAATGCACCGTCATATAAACAATTAGCTTTGATAATATACAATCTGGTGAGAGCAATCGTAGAACAATTAGTTATAATTAATCCGCAATGTTTGACAAGCTATGCATGTGGTTTTCATAATCCATGTATCTTCTCAAGTGCTCGGCTGCAGTAGAGGTTATTGATTAGATGTATCTGACTGCAGTGTAAAACATCATTGGACGATTTAAGTCAGCTGCATAACTTTGTGGCAAGGGGGATTATCCTTGATTTTAATCATCAGGGTGAAAAATTATTGTAAGATACTATGAGTTCTTATATTTTTTAGTTTCTATAGATATCAAAGGTAGTTCTCGCTTATTGGTTAACTGTCAAATAATGATTGTTGGCGTGTTCTGTTTTTTTATCCAATCAAAACTTGATTGGACAAAATGTAATGATAGCATAACACAATCTTTCCTAAGCTATATGTGTCAACTAACTTTGAAATATTTATATTTTTTATTTGTAGCGTAGTATTTTAAAGGCAAACGAAGGATGCACGAAATATAAAATTTACGATACCAAAACGATGTGGGTCACACAAGAATTCTACATATAAGTGAACAGTAAATACTGAGTATTTTTAAGGGTTTGGCATTAAAGGAATTTGTAGGACTACCGAATACGAAAATCGTCACAATGGTGATAATGGTCATTCTAACCTTAACCATAGCTCTAACTCAAATATGAGATATTTTACCCGATATGTAAAAACGTTCCACAAATGTGTAAAACAGTTGAAAATATTTTACATATCGGGTAAATTTATTTCACATTTGAGTTAGGGTTAAGAGTTTCACCTTTGTCGAAAGATTTTACATTTGGGGTAAAATAATTTCATTTCCATTTCATGTCCCTACAGTCATTCAATATATTAACCATCATTCACTTTAATATGTTCTACATTTATTGAAGTGATATACCTCTCTTGACTATATACAGTTTATTGTGTGAACGAACGATGTAGACTATGTGCAGAAAGGACATGGTACTGGTTCCTGTGCAGGATCGGACCGGGTACTGGTTCCTGTGCAGGATCGGACCGGGTACTGGTTCCTGTGCAGGATCGGACCAGGCACTTGAAAACCTGATAGTCTCTATGCACACGAATGCCTCCATATGACTTCATAATTCGAAATAAAATACATGTATGATAAATTAACTTTATTTGGGGCAATGTTTTGTCTTCTTAAACATTATTGTTTACGTTCAAAGATATATTAACAATCGTTCAGACCAGAAGGCTCGCCACTCAGGCAATATCAAAAGAATGGTTATAAGCTCGATTTGTACTGATTGACTCACAATAACATCACCTTTATTGTATTGACGAAACTAAAATGGAGAATATTTATCACCTCACACTGACAAAACACTACAACTAGAAAACTCTCTGGGAGAAAAAAGAACCAGGAACCAACCATCCTAATCTTATTACTGCTCAAGTAAATTAAACATTCCCTAAGATGCAAATGTAACTTTAATAGTTCCGGACTGTTAGATAAGATTGATTAATGGTCCTTACAGACAACCATGATTAGATAATATTTTGTTTGTATTCAACCGCGTTATCCGCCGTTCTTGTTTCAGTCAGATCGCAAGATCTACACAAAAAGAATTGGCCAGACTAATTTAGTAACTGGTAGCAAAAAAAAATAGTAACTGGTAGCGGTTCAGAAAAAATACAAATGACAGCTGTTCAAAGGAGTGATGACAGCGACCTTAAATACCGGTGTCCGCAACATTTTCATGAACCGGCCTTCTAGGTGGTTTGTCTCATGGAATAGCAAGAAACTTGTTTCAATTAGCTTCAAGTTTTCTCACACACCGAACTATAAATATGTATTGGGTGGGACGTCGCCGCTTTGAGCAGATGTCTCCGTAGATAAATATGAGTGCATGGTGTTGGATTATAGCATGATGAGTCTGAAATATTGTTTGTTTTTTTTGTCATAAAATGATGCCTCTAATGTAATTGATCATTTATCACCCACAAACATGTGTCATGCGTAAAAAAATGCCTTTTTTTCTTCTAATTTTGTAATTGTTGTAAATTATACATAACTGGGGAATTTCAACCGCTAGTATTGTACTGAAATTACCAATCAACGTCATACATTTGTTCCATGGTTTTACAGGATTGTGAAGCATCGTTTACTGACTGATATTTATACATAGGATAGTTCAATAGAAATAGATAATGAATGTGGTATGTATATCAAGTGTATGTACCATTCACCACTTGTAACCTACGAGTAGGTATCTATATCGAAGCATAGAGAACGTCGGAAACTATCATTTCTGAATAACATTTTCCCTTGTGATTTTTTCCGTAAGGTCATCCTATAGTTATTGCAACAATTACAAATATTTAAAAAAAATTGTTTCGTGTTTACCGAGGAAATACAATGTACATGTAACGCCTTTATCACCGCTGACCATCATCGGGCGCGGAAGTTGCATGCCATTTGTCCGTTGGTCGGACTGATGCTGATTTTGCCGTCGTATCGTCAATTACATCTCCTTTTGTAACACAGCATCGTCTTAATTCTTTAAATCGTTTGTTAAATAAATATGAATATTGTTTCAGCATTTAAACACCCTCTGGGAGATATTCACCCAGCTGATAACGGAAGATTTGGCAAAATCTGGCGTCTAGTGTATGCGCTCGCATCCATTATAATTTCTGTTTTAGTGAGTTTGTTATTCACAATAATATAGAGAATAAGTTTGTTTTACGAGGAAGGCTGAATTTGGCCATAGAATCGTCTAGAGCAGTCTGTCTCCAGGGGGCCATATTGGTATAAAATGCACAAAGAAAATTCTATACGATGTGTTACGCAACGGAAAACTGGGTTTGTAAGGATCAACTGTCTGTTTAATCGCCCGTTACTCCCCACAAGACATGAACACTTTTTTAAGGAAATGGGCCTAAACTTACTCTATAAAAGCGCCGATTTATTTTACAAATGAAGCAAGATAAAGTGGTATGAACTAATGTAAGAAACAAAGGTAGTAGTGTGTTAAATATACGGACATGTAAGTTAACAATAATTTTATATTCAACTGCTCAATGATGTGAAAAATTTCAAGAGCTATCCTGATATTATACATTACCTGCATGTTGCCTTATAAAACTGTAAAGACCCGGAAATTGTAATCTCTTTTCTGTCGATGTGCCTTAAGTTGTGCTAAAAATATTTGCCTGGGAAATATTGCAAAAGACTTAAGTCAATATAATTTTAATTGTAAAATCTCCCTAGTCAAATATCGCGTCGTTAAGATCACAATATTTAATTCATTCGTTTGTTTACTCTTCAGCAATTATTTTCGTACTTAAAATAGAAAACGATTCCGGAAATATATGAGACACACAGCAGGTTACTCAGCGTCCTCTCTCTACGTTTGTTTACTCAGTTTTCACCAGTCTTCTTTCCATTATACAACGATGGTCGTTAGTCTTTCTTTTGAATCAAGTACTGTCTTTTGATTTTTGTTTCTCGGTTTCTTGTTATTGTTTCTCGGTTTCTTGTTATTGTTTCTCGGTTTCTTGTTATTGTTCGAACAAATCAAATATTATCTTTTTCTGTTCGGTCACAGTTCAATTCGCACGAATGCATCTTTAATTTCCCTGAGTCAATGCCTATTAATTAATCTTTTATTTATTCATACATATATATTTTATTACAATTAAAGTTGGTCTTTCTAAAGGGCAATGCAATGCCAAGGCCTATCCTACCTAGAAATGCTAATGTTTCTTTTTTTGGCAACAGTGGTGGAAATCGCCAACGCCTGTCACGCCCGCTAAAATTGCACTTAGAAGAACAGTGCATGAATTCGAATTATTATTGAAAGAGAGTAATTTCATACTCATGTCATCGCCCATCTGAAATGTATGTTTTTTCGATTTTGATATTTTGTACGGTACCTGTGAAGTGGCATGTGATACATTCTTTTTATTTCGTAATTACGAAATACATTTCGTAAAAAACGGAACAAGATTTCGTAAAAACCAAGTAAGATTTCGTAAAAAACAAATATTATTTTGTAATTACGAAATACATTTCGTAAAAACGAAATAAGATTTCGAAATTACGAAATCTTGTTAATGTATTTCGTAATTACGAAATAAAAAAAGTTTATCATATGTCACTTCACGGGCACCGTAATTTTGATATACTATGTTGTTACTGTGTATGTAACCTGGTTTATTACAATAAAATACAGTGCCTACCTGACTGCCTGCCTGCCTGTGTAAGTTGAAGGTCTTTTGTTTTTATCACTGAGTCTTCTCGCGTTGAAGTCATGTGATACACCTTCAATCTGGCCCGTTATAAATTTGAAGGTAAGCTTGAAGTTCATAACAATTAGATGAAAGTCAATACGTATTACTCAATGAATAATTTAAAAATATAGGATTGAACACTAAATTTATTAGCTATAAATTGTTTTCATGTACTCACTGACTGACATAAACTTTTTTTGTATTATTTGTACGATAAACAAGAACATGAAACGCATGAAGTAGTGTACAGGCTTCCACTGCCGCATGAGGTCATGGGCGGGAGGCTGTTAGCACCCCAGCATGGGTTTGATTCCATAATACGCAACTGTCGACTTCACTTAAACATGTATGTTCCTACTTTAATCACGGTCTATGGTTTAAAAAAAAGATAAATTGATAGAAAGTGTCGCTAATATAAATAAAATAAACTGGATAGAAGGCAGTTAATTGCAATACTTGTGTAAGTTTTATTTCGTGGCTGAGTTTGATAATGATATAGTGACTCATACAAAACCTACATCTTAATTACTAGTGTTACCTTTGAAACTATTTCGCTCATGACCATATGCAAGTATATTAGACCTTTGCAAGACACTGCATGTGTAGGATATACTCTAAAACATGACTTACACCCATATTTTAAAAGTGGGAAGACTCTTTAACATGACTGACGCCCATACCTAAAACGTTCCGTCTTTCAATTTGTTACGACTAGATGGCCACACTATGTCAATGCCTGCTCAAACTCTAAATTTTTAATCTAAACGCAGACGATAAATATTAAGTAGAAGGCTGGTGGTACTGTATGTTTTATAGCTCGCACACCATCGATGACAAGTTGACAAGGAAACTATCGATCAAGAAATATTACTTTATGCAATTTTCATCTCGGTAATGTAATATCTTAATTGGTGATACATATCATAGCACTGAAATGTCAATTTTCATTCAAATGATTGAATAACTGGAACATTTCTATCAAATATGTTCGACACAGCAGCCAACTACAGCCACTGTGTCGTTTAGTTTTGTCTTGTAATTGGTTTAAATAAGCAAAGATAAAAGTAACAGAACGTCGCATTTAACACGTGTCTGTGTCATCTAGGAACTTTGTGGATGTGTTCAACAGTGATCAAAGTACATGTATATTTTCACACTTACCTGTAAAATCTAGATATTCATATGTTTTGTTTTGGCCAAAAGCAATAAACTAACACCATAACATCATGGCCAGACACACACTTGTAAGAACATGTCACGACATTGAAAAGTACTACGCCTTACATCTATGACTGGGTCAACAGAAATACATCTGGCGCGTTTGGGAAATTTGATTATAAAAGTCCATTGATTAGATTCGTATAAATAATGATTTAGTAAACACTTTATCCAGTCTTACATTTCGTTTTTTTAACATAATCGATTGTGCTATAAATAGAGTTTTTTGTCAATTGTTTCCCATTTTCTCTACAATGTAGGTCTTTCATTTGGATTATTCTGTTTATATCGCTATTTTCCATGTGCTTTGATAAAAAGTAAGCTGAAATACTTGCAACCATAATAATTAGATTTAATAATAAATTTGCAACATGTTCTTTTAGTAGCATTGTTTCCAATTATTAGCAGCCCTATAAGTTTTATTAACACAGAAGTAAGAAATTCCATGCATTGTAACTGAGATATCTCTATTAGAAACAACGACAAAGTCAGAGGTCTCCAAATGATTGACCTACTAGTGATTTTATTATCTTGGCCTTTGTCCAATAAAAGAAATAATTTGTAACTCACGAAAGTATACCATTGCTGTCCATAAGACATGTCTTAAAGCGTACAGGTCTTCACCATCAGCATTATTTTTACTCATGATAATTCATCTACATATAAGATCTAGCACCACGTTGGGAATAAGTCTTTTATCCTGTGCACTTAATATATCTGTGATAATTTCAATTGTTACTACTTTAATATTTTTGAGCATGATGACGTAATTCCATATTTGTGATACCAATATTTACTTAACTTATCTGCTCGAATTTCAAAAAGACCTATCTGTGATAGCATTGTTTGTAATCATTGTACTATGTGATATGTGGTCCGGACGAATATAACTTACCTATTTACATACTCAGGCATATTGGACCACTTGACGCTTTTGATTTTTAATCGAACTAAAAAAATAACTGCTCATTTGTTTAAGGAAGTCGCAGGTTTTAATTTTCACGAACTATTTATTAAATCTTTGGATAATTTGGTAGAACCGGAAACAAAGCCCGACAACAGTCTGATTCCTTCTCGACACAATCTTTAATTGAATTTCAATCATTTTCAAATTAGATTTCTAGCAAAGCACCGCTAGAGAAATTGAAATAAACCCAAATCGATTTGATACACTGTTCTCATGTCTTAACGTTAACACGGATGTGCCCATACTACCTCGAACACTCGTGCTATATCTTGAATATATCACTCTAACCAAGTCGTTATATAATCGTCTAGAGACAATACTATTTCATTGTGTCATAGATAGCAGTTTACACACGCCAAAAACGAGAAGCCCCCCCCCCCCCCTGGGGATGAAAAAGAAGCTTTTTCTCGATTTTATTTAAAAACTGCTATAAATAAATAAAAAAAAATTAAACTAAAAACACCTATGTTTTTTCAAAAATAACAATTTTAAGCTTTTCGATTATTAAAAAAAAAAAATAAACTCAACTAGTTTGTCATAGGGAGATATACTTGTGTCATAGATAGCAGTCTTCATTAACAATTAAACTAAATTGTTTTCCTAAGTAACTGTTGAATGTTGCTGAACCTGTCGCTTACCTTTCTGAAGGAACTCTCTTACTTCCCCAGAGTGATAAAATCAACATAAAAATGATATAACATAAAAATGATCCATTATTAACAGATTTGAAAAATGGTTAAGTACATCTTGTCATGATTAGAAAAATCTACTAGTACCAATCACCATTATTGCACTATGATTGCAACGCGAAAACAATGGTTTGACAGGTATAATTAAGTATGGCTTAAGAGCCAAATAAAACCTGTTATAACAAGATAGAGAGATTGCAGACTCGCAATTATCATTATAGCATCTAGTCACATCTGAATGTAGAAAGGATCATTAGTGATGTTTTGTCAAGCATGTGTACGGAAAGCAACATAATGGAAACTAGACTGAACAAAAAGCAAACAATAAAATGCGCAGTACATACGTACCGTACCGAACTCACTGTCCCGACGTTTAACGTACGAATTTAATTGAAAAACAGGTGACTACATTTGTTGGAAAGAGAGTGCGAATATATTTCGCAATAAATTTTGCAAAATGTCTACGTTCAAGACGTGTTCGGTCACATGCCGTAAAGTGTTACCACGTGTACTGAGCTTGGGCATGTCTGCAACCTCAAGCAGTGTCACTTCCTGTTTGAACAGTACTCTTAACAACGATTTATAATTGATGTTATCAAATATATTTAAAATAATGTCTGTTTATGCATATTCTTAAAAGAACTATAAAAGGTAAAGGTAAAGTGTTTGTTTATTATAGTGTCACCCCTATTTTAAAGGGCCAGTCTTTCTGCTTATGGACCCTTCTTTTGAGCCGACCTCCCGCATCCTATCCCTTTAACGCCAGGCACCAGGCAGGTGGCATAAGGTACCTTTTAACTACTGGCGGCTCACCAACCGGCCATATCAGAACGGCCCTGCTGGGATTCGAACCTTCGACCCCCGCTCCCAAGCGGCACGACTATATATATAATAGGAAACGGAGATATTGAGTTATGGTATGAAGCTTATAGATTAAACTATTGCTATAATTTTGTTTGATTGTCAACTTTATATAGATAGATTGTACATTTCTAAGCTATTCACTTGCCAAAGACATGCATTTGCCGACTTTGCTAATAAATGTAAGAACATCAAACAGACCTTTATAATCAAATGCAGTTTACAATCGCAAAACAACTTGTAACTCGGTCTGTCCAGAAATTTCCGCTCCACCGGATACACGAACCGGAAATTATACTACGTCTGCGGCATATGCAATACACATTATACTTACTG
The DNA here is from genome assembly GCA_022818135.1 of Saxidomus purpurata. Lineage (NCBI taxonomy): Eukaryota > Metazoa > Mollusca > Bivalvia > Venerida > Veneridae > Saxidomus > Saxidomus purpurata. The sequence goes on along the minus strand of JAFMSR010000001.1, from coordinate 1,413,509 downwards.
TTTTCATTGCAGTTCTCTTTCTTTGAATTTTGGTTTGTTTTTACAATATTCATTGTTACACTTGAAATTTGACTAACAATAGCTTAAGTTAGGGTAAAGTGTTGCCATACCAATCGCATAGATGGTTCTTCCATTGAACAAGTTTGAAATCCACAAAGTTAACGCAAGAACAAGAAGACATGTACATTATTTTCAAGCTCGTATGGTTTATCTGTTTTTTTGATGATAGACTCGATCGACCATATATTTTCTTGTTTATGTATATGATCAGAAGCTATATTCACAGATCATGTTTCACCGATTGATTTCTTTCACGTAATAACCTGATTAAGTTATTTTCTCAGAAACACCAGCGCTGTTTGATTAGCACGCCTGTCTTTTTATGACACAGGTCACCCTGAACATCTATAAATATACGTCGTCCTGACGGATGGAATTTGTTGTTGATTCATTCATTTCCTTGATATAAAGTTTACAATCTAGAAGATAATCTCCGTGTGGAACGGCAAGGCATTTGAAAAACTCAATTCCAGGGCTATTAAGATTGGCCATTTCAGCCGCATCGCTTCCCTCCTCGTGATTGTGTGATTATTAATTCTTTCCTTGTCATGAAGTTTGTATCTCTAACAATAAACAATGGATTTGTAAGAGACAAATGTAAACGATATGCAATAAATTTATTGTCCATTTGTTATTTCAATTGATCAAACCACGGACCCAGCAAATTGTCCCGGATGACTGTATATATATTGGATCAATAGCACATCTTTTGTTACAGAAACTATTCTTTTTAAGATGTCATTACATTAGAAAGTATACCGTTTGTTCGCGATTAGATTGCAGTGTGTGTACATGTTTAGCGGTTACTACGTTGTCAGTTCCACGGAAGCCAATTAAGCTGTCTGTTGAGCTTAGTAAATAATGTTATGCATATCGTCTTGTTATATTTGACAGTCTTTGAAAAACAAAATTCAGGGGCCATAATCGTATATTAGGGTGTTTGCAGTTCAAACGTGATATGCAGAGAACACTCGGCCGTGCAAGCAGTGTTACAAGACGCTACGTCATCAATGTAAAGCAATATGTAATCAGCTAAGCCACAAAATAAAACTTCGTGGAAGTGTTTTTCACAGTAAGTAGGTCATATGCATAGTAAAATACTCACTAAAAGGCATACATGTAAGATTTTATCTATTGTAAAGGACGCAGTGTACAAAATACAATGCGATGTCAATAAGAAAAGTACAAGCATGGTCCAGGGAGTCAATGTGTATTGTGCTGGGATACATGTAGAGTAATGCCTTCAAGCTAGTGCATATAAGCCAAAGGTTTACTATTTTACAGAAGCAGAGTGCTTCCACAAAAAAAGGATGAAACAAAACAGTCTGCTATGGCTAAAGTGGTCTGGTAGCATACACTTCTGATCACTTTGAATGTAAAATTACTTGTAACTCTTATAAGATATTTATTACTGGCAAAAATGACCGTTGTTTGTACTAAAACATTCCTAACATTGCTTTTTAAATCAAAAGTTCCTACTATGAATATACCACAGTATAGATTTTCAATGGTATTTTTGTAAAAAAAGAAACACTTTCTGACCACGCTTTTCGTAAAGATGCCACGAGTACAAGTCATAATTGTTATAGAGTAGAGGGTGTAGTTCTGTCATATTCCTACTCGTAAAATTCAACATGATTATTCAAAGTGATAATGGGACCCAGAATGCTAGAGAGGAAAAGAACTAGCGCACCACCATTAAGAAAATGTACATACTAAATCCAAACGTCTGAACCAACAGTTTACAAACTGCACCTCAAACATGTAAATGGCCTTAGTTTTATCATATAAAATGTCTTTTAGGGAAAAATATGTAATTACAAACAACAGTGTCTTAAGAAACGGTGTATTCAGCCATTTTATCCAAGATTGAAAGATGATGTCTAGAGAATGTAATTCATTCGTCCATGTCTCACCCAAGCCTATATGTTGTCTGAAGTAGTGTAAAATATATTGAATATTTGTTTGCGAATATTGATGAAAGCTTTCGTACGTAGGCGGAATACCATTGTTGATTCTTATGGACAAAGCAATTTCTCACGTGAGAAGGCTAAATATTGTAAGAAATTCTTGCTAAATTAATTAGTCTGTATGCGATAATAAGCACAGGTTCATACGTTTGGAGTCACAGAAAGTAAAAAATGTTGCCATGTTCAGAAAGTATCGGAATGCTGGTACTGATGTATTGAAAACTTTACACAAACCCGGAATCTGCTTTTAAATGGCCCTGAACGGCGCCAGTACTTGTTAACTCGAGACGTGATGGCAAGATTCATTTACAGTCGGTTTTACACAAAATAGTCGCAGTTTGATGTTTAAAACTTAAATCCAATACTTGCGTCCCTGGGGGAAATTATACGTTCAAAGCACGACCTTCTCTGGTCTGAAAATACAAACCATATACTGGTATCTTCTGTTGATGTCCAAACCTTAGCGGGGATGGAAAGTGTTTTGTGTTCTTTTAGTCGGCCGAACTGTCAAAGAAAAGTTAAAAGCTAAAACACAAAATGATTTAACAGAACAACTATTGCCATGCATGACCAGTCGCATAGAACTGCTTGGAGATAAGAAAACGGACGATATTAGGAGGAACAGAGTTCATATGAGAGCAAGCTCGGGGGAAAAAGAGCAGTTATAATAGTCTGTTTATCAAACATATGTAACCCAAGTAGTTGAAGTAATGTGTGGACATGAAATTGAAGTCAGGGTGTGTGGACACGAAAGTGGAGTCAGGGGTGTGTGGACACGAAAGTGGAGTCAGGATTTGTGGACACGAAAGTGGAGTCATGGATACCAACCAGTATTTGCGATAAACGTGGTGGATGTAATTATTATTAAATGCTGAAGATCTTGTCGGCGTAGGTTGTAGAAAAGGAAAGTATCAGTAACACTCGAGGTATGACAGATATCACCTCTACCAAACGGACTGTTCTTTATGCAAACCTGCATAAATGATTATGGTATTCGAACATCATCAATATTATATTGATATCGATTGTTCAATATTCAAAGAGTATAAGCCATAGAGAGGAGCATACGGGATTGACTTATGATCGAGTTGATACGCTCACAATTATGTGTGGGCTGTCATTTATTTGATGTGGGTGGATTTTTCTGCGTGCATCGTCTGTTAATAACATTGGATAGGCGTTTATGATGAAACAAATATATCATGTTCGTGTGAATAGGTGTAAATTTCAATGTCACCAATGTATAAAAATGAAATTTTCTTCAATATTGTAAAATGCAGAGACGGCGAAAGATAACTAAAATCTTACAAGTATGCCAGAAGTTTGAGTAAGTGCTAAAATCTGTTGCAGATTGATTGATGTTTAGATCTCATTTTTTGTCTCAGGAACTATCAGCCGAGAATGGTAATGTACCGATATACTTCGTAACAAAGTAAAGATAGTGTGATCTCACGGGTAAAAATCATTACTGCAATTGTGGACATGTAAGTTAATTGTGGACATGCAAGTTAATGAAATGTCATTACTTCTGAATCAATTTGTAATCAGCATGTTTTCTACAGCTTCTGTCGTCCGAATCACGCAACGTCCGTGATCCACGATCGATAGTACACGATACATGAGAGGTATACAGTACTGCACATTTTCCGTGGCAGTAAATTGCAGGAAAACACCAATAAAAATTATGCAGGTTTGCGTAGAGATAGTACATTGTATCATTACTAATTAATGAGCGAAGGAATAACTTCCTAAATAATAAATTCCTCAATATGCTCTTATTCCGTATGTAAAAAAGCCTTCTCCATCATGGAATTATATTGACGATAATCTATCAACTAGCCTTAGCGAATGGCATTCCAATCAATACCGAGGCAAGCACTTACCCATTTCTGCCATTCAGTGGAAGAACATGTAGCGGTGTGTAGTGATATGTGCACGTCGTGAGGTTTTCATTTCCGGATATTTAATAACGACGTTTTGATAATTATTTTGGAATTTAAACCACATCTGATGAAAGGATGTGATTATAACAGGTAGGAAAGCAGTGTTAATGAGTAGAAATTCCTTATAAGTTTGCGCTTTCTCTTTTCTTATTGATATTCATTCTTTTTTAAGCAACAAGGAGAATATATTTTTTTTTGGTATCAGCTATTTGTGATGTATGTATGATCTTGGAGATGAAATCCACTGTAAAATATTTGATTTTTTTCCACCATAGATTTGTTTGATCTTCTTCAAGAACAGAAATGACCCATGTGATTGAATCGCTTAGCTTGGTTACATAAATATGTTGCGAGTAACAAGTATGTCCAGTTCTTTTCTTTCAATGATTAAGTTTCGGAATTGGGCATAGAAAATTCCGTGCAATATAAATAATGGAGTAAATAACATACAATATATTGTTATTTGGTAGGGACATTTCTTTACTTCATTGTTGTAAATTAACTTCGTTTTTTATGAAACCAAAATGAAGAAATGAACCCAATATGGAGACTGAACATATTCAAATAGTCGTCGGTGGGTGTTTAAAGTTGTGTTGTTATAGTTAAATCTAAGTATATTTCATGATTTTTTGTACCTATTTGACCCTAAGTAAATCAAGGAAATCGTTACAACACAAGTGATAATAAATGACAGCAATATTCCTTGTTGTTTAATACACTATGTGCGGTGAAATCACATCGGAAATTGACAATAAATTTGAACTGTCAAAAAGGATGGATAATTTTGTACACGAGAATAAGTTATTATATTTAGGTAGTGATTTAATCGATATAATAAATAGCAAAATGATAGGTTATATATTGGCACAAGCATCGTGGTATGGCGAGCAGATGTTATCGTCGGACGTATGAAACGATGACTATACGATTACGACATTACAGCGTTTGTACCAGAGAAAACTGGGCGCTGTATGTGGAATATCTAGAAGCTTCTAGTGTGATTATTAGATGATATGTGCTGGATTATCAGTGTGTCTATTACCCGAAAGCTTTCAGGCATTCCCACATAATTGGCTAATTCTGCTAAAGCTTGGACGTTAGTATTTATATGTAATGCTGGAATATTAATGGACAAACTTATAACTTCTATAACATTTGGTGTCATTTTGGTCGACAGGAAATACAACTGTCAAGCTATTTAGCAATGGAACTTGTTATGGACTTTTAAACACTGTACTGGGAATTGCTTAGTGATTCTTGGATTCTGTGGCACTTGATCAAAATGAATGAACTCCGTGCAGTGGAGTAGAGAGTAACCTAAATGTAACTCACCGTCGACAAACACTCTGCCTTTTCAAAGAAAACCTAAAAAACAGGTCTCTTTCCTTTTTCTATCTTAACGCTAAGCTCATTTTCAAGTTATACATTTTACTGATCACACATTCTATCACTGAAAAGAAATTATTGAACAACTGTATGACAATCGGCCCTCCTCTGAGATCTATTCCTAGTTTGAATTCTATAATGTCCGTTATGTAACAAGTTGTATAGACAGTACAAATTCTCTTCTCAAATATTACTCCTTACATATAGGATTATATTGGCAACATGAATGTGTATGTTTATCAAAAACGGCAATGAGGCAGTTGATTTTAACAAAGTTTTACAAAGTATTTTTCATTTAAAAAAAACAGACTTTGGCTAACATCGCAAAAGAAGGCTTTTTATACCTCCGTTTAAATTGTAGCATCACGCACGTTTAAGTGTGCATACTACATGGAAATAGCAAGTAAACGGATCGCTTTAAAGCTGAAATCTACCAGATAACAATTGATTTTCAGGAATGAAATGTATGTTCCACCAGATCAATACGTAGATAAAACAGACATAGATATAACATCCATTATTACTACTTATTGGATAAGGGTTGTCTATTATAAGACAAAAAACACCGAGTGTGACATTTCTTAACTAAATAGTAAGAGATATTATAGTTCAAACATATCAGAAGTCAACACGTTACAAAATCTTTTTGAAATGAGTTGCCCAAATGTGCAAAAGTTGGAATAAAGTCAACCAAACTAAGCATTTAATCGTTGTTCTTTTTTGAATGACATGAGCAACAAAACTGGTTATTCTTTGGGATGTAACAGGGAGTGTTTTTTTTCAGTAAGATTTAAGATTTGTTTAATGTTATTGGTACAGCGCTAGTGTTTATACTTAGCAGGTTCGAACACAGCAAAATTTGGTTGCCACGGTTTTACAGGATTCCTCTTTCGTGTAAGAAAAACAACAGGAAACTATAACAGGGCAAAATTAATATAATTGCAAGCAGTTAAGTCTACAATTAAAACAGTCTAAACTAATCTAAGGCCATAATTATTTCATAATATGAAGTGAAAACCTCAGATATTCTTTGTTATGTTGTTATCTAAATTTATTTGAAAAACAACATTTCAACAGAAAGGATTGCCTGTATTTTTTTGTCTAATTGTTTTACAAGTCGGACATTTAATGTAATTAAACCTTGGCATATGCTGTCAGTAAAGGCACAGTTTTTATCATTCTTTAATCTCCTGTGACATTGAGATAATAGTTTTTAGACAACTCCGGTCACAGACGGCTAAATATGTTCTAAAAACCATACACATCAAAGCTCGCGTATGTTTTTGTTTGTTTGCACTCTCTTTTGTAAAATTAATCAGTTACCGCAACAAAAACAAAATGAAAATGTTAGTTCTGTAACCCGAATCACTTATCTACACCAGAAGATATGGCGTGAATTTCACTCCCTTATTTGTAACCGTATCAAATATCATGTATAGCGTCATATTTATGCACTCTGTATAAAATAGAACGTTTTCTCTTGACAATCGATTTAGATAAGCTTTCGTCATAGATCAAGACAAAGTGACATTATTTTCGAAGCAGAATACTGGATTTTTGCACCATTTGTATTGAAAGAATCATAGAATAAAACAATGTGTCATGTTCCAGCAATTGTCATGAATCAAAGAAGTTTAGCTACTGATCTCCTATTAAAATGCGGTAAACATACATGTATAATAATTTTGTATTGTATTATTACCATTCCCTTTATTTTTGAATTGTATAACAGAAAAGTGAGTTTTCAATGTACTGTATACCAGTATACTTTTGTTGATTATCACCGATAAAGTTAATATCGATAATTTGCAATGGCACTTCGTAGTTACTGGTCATAGATAAAATACAGTTGAGTTATAAAGTTGAAAAAAGAAGAACATGCTGTTCTGGCGAGCAGGGCCAAACTACAGTAGCACGTGCCAAATAATTATGTGATCGAGTAGTAATTGTTTTGTTCAAAGCGATCGATTGTTGTAGAGACAGAAAGTATAAAGAAATGGTTACGTAATGATCCCAGATAATCAGATACACGGTTCAGCTACACATATAGACGAAAACATGTTGTTGCATATGTTTTGTTACTGTTAACACATATATTTCTACCCGAGTCCTTACGTACCCTATACCCACAGTAGTTTACGTTATTCCGACGTGCGTTCTTTATTCTTTTAAGGATATACCCCGGTACTTTGACAATGCCAATTAAATAAAAGAACGTGATTTTCGAAAAGATCTTCCAATGTCTCCTTAAAAACAACAGGATTTCAAAGTTCAGCCAGTCAGAGCACTCGTTTCAACAGCTTTATTTGAAATAATTCAAATTCTATTCTCTAGGAACTTTGTATTTAAAGTACTGAAATCGAAATAAATGTAATCATTTCAAATAGATATTCCCCAGTCAAAATATGTTTTGCAAACTCATGATATCGATCAGATATTGGTGTATACATGGGCGCAGTGCTAATGAATGATGTGTGCTTCGTTTCTAAAAGCTGAGCTGAAACATTTTTCTTTGATATATTTTTATTATCAAGTTAGGCTTTCAGTAGGAATGCAGCAATACTAGTATATATATAGTAGTATAGTAGTATATATATATATCTTTATTTAAGTCTAATTCATATACAATATCTCAACATTTCAATAAAACAATGACAAATAGAATATTAGTACATGACCATTCAATTTTGAATTATAAGAGATTATCACAGTGAATAAATCAAATTACATTACAATCGTTTAACACGTATTTACATTGTAAAAAGCAAGTCGCTAATTTACATCTTAAATATAGATAAACAAAGATAGAAAAAATACTGAAACGAAAAAGAGCACTATAGCGCAACCAAAAATGTTTTAAGAAATATGTTATCCTCTCGATCAGATTGAGGAAGAATTAAAGGTCCAATACTAACGAAAGCAAATTCAAATATACTTTAAAAAACACAAAAATAAGTTATTTTTAATATAAAATGAAAGTTGGTATGTAGAAATTCTAATTAAATCACAGTACATGTACAATTATTTTTCTATGCATTATGAAGAAAGTTAAAAAGACCTGGGTAGTCATTTTGTCGAATCACTGAGATTTCAACATAATACAAATACTTTTCTTCGTGTTCCAAACACTTTCTGTAATTTTTAACCTGACAATTTTCTTTATTTAGTGTCTTGCATAAGGTAATGTACTTGCCATTGAAATAACTGTCACTTAATTTTCGCTTAGTAGTGGACCTTTAATAAGCAATTGATTCTTGCGGTACTAGTAACTAAAATTTTAAATGAAAATTGTTTACTAAGTTATAACTATTTACAAAGATAAAACTGACGACGTTGGAGAGTATCAAAACAGGATCATGATTATGTAATTTTGTGATCCTTCCCTTCTTGACATATTTCTCGTTTTAATAATAATAATATGTTTATTTTCTATGAGTTCATAGCGAAATCAGCAATGATACTTAAACCGACAATCTTTCAGTCGGCATATCTAGCAGTTGGTCCTCTATTTTCGAACGTGGTTATCTCACAGTTGGAAAGAGATAAAAAATAGAGTATCGAAAAATGTTGTTCCTTGAGTTTGAGTCCATTTGAAGGAGTATTTTTGGGGATAGGTGTTTTATTAATATACTAATTTTAAAATTCTTAAGCGTATTTTTGAAGTACAGTATCATGGAAATATGGCATGGTGCTTCTGTATAAAATGGCAATGAAATCCAATGAAAGCTGTACCGTAACGTTCAATAAGGGGATGCCATATTATGCGGAGGTCATAGTATTTTGGATGCCGTCCCAGAAATATGTTTCTTTTCTACGGAGATTAATTAGTCAACACACTTTCCTCATTGAAATATAAGCCAAATATGCTTGTTATTACTTTTATTAACAAGAAATAACAGGAAGTGTCTTCGCTGTTAATTTAGTATGTGTGTATAGAACAACAGAAACTAAACACATTATAGATTGGGTGCAGGGTATGGCAAACATGTTCGGGATTTCAGTAATCAAAGATAATGTTTCATTATATTCCCAATGGGTATGGTGTTAGGAAAAGTTGTAACATACATCCTTAGAGGATTTCTGTTGCAGGGAATAAATCAAGAACTCCGGGAACATAGGAATCAGTTTGAAACAGAGAGACACATTCCCTCATGGTTGTATGCTACTTCACAAAGTTGACAAGCAGAAACTAGAATAATATTTACATTTTCATTGAGAGCTATTACTTTTGAAACAATCGTGTCTGGTATTGTGTGGCATATTAACAAGCTCCGCCCACTTTCATGACTCCTACATATGAAAAAGGTGTGGGAAATGTGGGTTGCTGACTTTACTGAAAAACCTTTTTTTTTCACAGGCAAAAAGGATAGCTTAGCTACAGTCATGATGCAAATATTGCACAAATTAAAATATATATTCTACAAACCAAGTTCATTGTTGTTAAAACTTACCAAACGGCATACAAAGACTGAACTATCTTCACCAATCATCTTAACTAGTATATATTGATTCAAGAATCAGATATGCATTCCAATTATTTTTACTGCTCTGCTATTTATGAACGTATGAATAAAGAATTATTTTAAAATATAGAAATTTAACTGCGTATTGTCACTTAATCGATGCAAATTAATTTACCTCATTGAAAATTGATGGGTTTATTTAGTAACATCAGCCATTGAAAGGCGTATTTGATTTATAATCTAGCAGGGCTGAAATCGATATGCTCTGAAAATATACATTGTGTCAATTTCATCGACGTAAAGACAGAGCTATTGGTTCTGTCACACTGTGGTAAAAGGTATTGGCCACGAAGTTCGGCTTCTGAGGGTTTGAACCACGACTGGTCAGCTTTTTAAGGCGCAAATATTGCGGTAACCTTGTAGAGAGACACTCTAAATCGATTTGGAAATGCTTTAGGCACTCTTAACCAATTAGTTATTAACTACATATTTTCGGTCATTTGTATATTTACTTAAACGTTGTTGGTTAAAAGCAGTTTTCCGAATTACTCATGAGTGAGTAGCAGCGGCAGACAAAAGTATCAGACAATTATTTTCTCTTGCAAAATATAAACTGATCAATAGCTTTCGCTATCTGATCATAAATACTCTACTTATGGCCGTTGTGCAGCGAATTATTCAATGGAGACTTGAAGCCGAGGCCGATCCTCTGCTATCCACTTATAGTCATGTATAAGACGCGCGCTCCACCAGAAAAGCAGGAGAAATGTCGGAGTCAATTACAAGTATAGATACCCATGAAGATGTCATGGGAGTAAAGCCTCATAGAAAATGCGAGAAAATTATGCTACAGGGACGGCTATGATAATACCAAGTATCGATCCTTCTATACACCAGCAGCATTCATACAGACTTTTCTATTCGGTGTATATAAAATATTTATAGACAAGAAACATTAGTTTATTTCGGATAACAATGGTTTTCTATAGCAGTTTGGCTGTCGCGGACGTCAGTGCTTCTACAATAATTGGTATACATTGCACGCGATATGAAAGCTTAGCACATTTATGAGAAATAATATCAGACTTAAACGTGTTGCTTTTCCGTGAAGCTCCATTTTCTCTTCGAATTTTTATTATAATTGGATATATACCAAGTATTCTGCTCCGCTATTCCCTGTACTGTCACGTTTCTAAGAATAACAACTTGATTCATACGGTTTAGTTCTGGGAATAGCTAAATACTTTCTGTCAAACACTAAGAATAGTTTAACAGTACCTATTTCGTTTTCTTTGAAGAAGAAAAAAAAAACAGTACAAAATACGCTATCTCTGACAGTGAACCTTCAAATTATACAAATTGTACCACGCGAATAAGCCTGTGGCGCAGTTCTTAGAAAGTGACGTAAACTGTTACGAAATATTGTTAGAAAGCGACGGTACATATAATAATGAAATGAAAACCAATACTAATATAAACTGCAAAGTTTGATGTTGTTTTGTGTTTAATCAAACCATTCTACACCTTCAACACCTTTTATTGCAAAGTTTCCTATTTGTCACACCATTAAGAACAATTACACAGATTTTCATCGTTAAGAATAATTATAGACTTTATTGTTTATTTCAGTCTCATCATTGCACATTTCATAGATAATATCACATTGCATACAAAATCATTTATATCTTTAGAGTTTCTTTTTGACAACTTCTTGTCCCATTCGTAAACTGGTATTAATGGTAATAAACTATTTTTATTACATGCAAGTTTATTAACCTTATCCTCTTGAAAATGTCAAGAAACGTACCGACTTCCAAGACAAAACACCAACTGGATCTTAATTCTTAGTTGAACTGTACTGAAAATGACCAAATTCCTTAATATCTGGCCCGAACAGAAATAAATATCTGCTGGTTTAATGAATATTTCAAGGAATAAGAACTACAAATAATTATACCAGAAATGTCAGTCGTAGAATTCTGCTATAGCAACACTACATACGTACACGTCAACGCGCATAAAATACTGCTTAACTTTGTTACTTAATTTGAACACTTTTTGTGCTGATCGAGTAATTCATTTGATAATTTCTTTTGACTATTTATTGTATAACTGTATTTGTCCCCGTACGCCCACCCATATAAAAGTCACAACCTCCCTGTAATAAAAATAGTTTACACTTGCTTTTATCATTTTCTATTACTTATATTATATCACACACTCAATGGTTCACGTGCTTCACGTGCATAACGTGCATGCCATTGTCTGAAAATCTAGGTTATTAGCTAATTAGGCATGTAATAAGTATGTAACAATGGAGTTATCAAATCAATTACCTGCACTGAATGAGGTTACAACCAGGTTATATTATCTTCATACAACACATCAGGCTTCTATTACTGCAGTGTTGTCAGGTAGAAATGTATTCATTTCAATAGTACTATTAGTTGTATAGCAAGAATCAGAATATTCGTTAATCTATTTGACCCACTAGCTGAATTTCTACGAGGTTTTACGCCGACGACTTCAACCGTGAATATTGGTTAATTAACAGACGGACAGTTTTTATATACATGTAGCAATAATTCTGGATGCGAGAGGAGTACTGGATCTCCCATATAATCTCCGTAGGAAACTGCTTACTTTCTCACATTACGAGACGTTGTCTGTAGCAGGGCTCAAACCCATGTCTCCGAATGACACGTTGTAGTAACCCTACGTTTTATGGTATCATATGGGTGAAGAAAAATATTGGCATAACGTTACAAAAATAATATGTCAGAAAAACATTTCGATAGCAAACTTATTAATATCAGACCGTAATATGATTTCTGTTAAAGTCTATAATATTGAAAAATTGAAAAAGACAAAATAAATATCGTATATCATGAAATTTTCGATTTCGCTTCCGAGAAAAAAAGTCGTACAGAGAGTCAGAGCGAGCCTAAAACCTTTTCACATGAGCTGCTCTGTTTGAGTGTTTCTAAGAGCTACATGTATACAACTTTGTGACTAGGTTGTCTGATTGGCTGATTATTGTAGATGTTTGTTGTTGTTGTTCTCTTTACATTTCACACGTTTGAAGCAAGTGCTATTCAACCAGTTAATTAATATATAAAAACTAGTGTAGTGAGAGACATCAAATGAATAAGGATAAACCTGAAAATGACCTTCTGGCGAACTTAACGTTCATAAAAATAAGTCTGAAATTGTTGCCATTGGAAACGTATTTAACACTGGAAAATCAAATTAAATGTACTCCTTTTACATATACATCTGGTTTATTAAGAAGGTATTTCTAACGATGTAACCAAAGTTCTGAACACGTGTATTCATTTAGATAACATATTCATTGTCAGGTTCCAGAAGAGTACTGTTATTGATTGGTGCCATAACGTGAAATGTCCCGTTTCTCGTACAACGCCATGTTTATTCGTACATTTGTTTTATTACAAAAGGGATAAAATAATACCCATTATAGATGATGTAAAATGTTTTAAAAATATTTAAATATTTGTCCTTTTGAAGAAAAAAAATCAGACATATGTTTTAACGTAAACGACTGAAACATATGTTCTTGATATATACATGTCAAACAGTTCAAATACTCCAGCTTGTACCACATAATTGGTTTGACCTTTCTCTCATGAACATGTTATTCCCGTGGGTTCACACCCATTTGCAATGGAACAATTGACATTTTGTATGGATATTTGGAATATTTTCATCTTTTTACCCAATGGAATCATAATTATCGACAGGAACAATACATCTCATGAAATATTCCGTGTCTTTTATTTGTATCATTCTCATAAACGGGCAAATTCAATAACATAGCTTGTTCTTAACACATCATCAGTTACACCAAGACAGTGTTATGTATGTATTATATGATCATTAAAGTTGTTGCCAATGAAAAAACTTAAATGGTAATGTAAAGTCCGAATCCATTTAATTTACTCATTGTGTTGACTGGACTGAAGATGTTAAAACGTAGTCTTAATGCAGCCAGTTACTGATTTCTGGAGATCCAAACGTTTCTTGCGATAGAAGTCTTGCCCCTTATCGTGAAAGGATTCGAGGCTAACACATCTGGATAAGGAGTTTAATGCTTTACCTATTTACTTATACACAATGACGCTCCTAAAGCGTCCAAAACTTCTGTTAGACCTCAACAAAGCGAACATATAAAGGAATTTTATTAGTACGGCAATAAAAAAAATATCTAATTATCTGTTAATACTTATTTATCTCGAGGGCGTTATTACTCATAATACTTTGTTAAATTAGTAATCTACTTTTATTTTATCATGACGGACATGCTTCTCAACTGATTCAAAGTTAGTTCGTGTAGGCAAGACTCTAAAGAAAGACCTTTTTCCAAGGGAGTTCCCATATATGTAAAATGCAAAATGGATTTCATTCGGTCGTTTCCTTGGAGATAGTTGAAGATCTTCCTGTAGTGCACTCCGTCTTGGTGAATAGTCTATGATCACTGAGGAGTTTGAAAACCAACACCAGGGTGAAGCGCGGACAAGCGTATTAAAACAGTTGCCTCTGAGCAAATAGCATCAGTGTCTGTGTATAGTCTCCGGGAAGAAGATCTCCTGAGAGCAAATAATATAAAAAAACATATGAAAAGTGAAGACCCGGTTTTATTTAGTGTATTCATGTGAGACAATGGCGCATGCAATTCAGGGCGCCTTTAGCGGAACGCAGCCTTGTTACAGGGTCAATGAACTGCTATTTTTAACACGACTGGAAATATTTCTATAATAGTCGTTCTATATTTGGAATTATATTTCTGTATTTATTAATTAAAGCGAATGAAGATGCAGCAAAGCAACATCAAGATTGCAGTCTCTTTGTGTAAGAAAGTTATAAATGCAACGTCTCGGGCGTTCCTTATCACCTGCGTGTATGGAACGCCGTCCTTGTGCTTTATTATTGGTCAATCTAGGATATAAAAAGACATTCATTTATCCCATTTCAGCCCAAAATATATTTGTTTCACTTGCGATGAATCAACACTTGTCAGATTGAAAATACACTTTCTTTTACATAGTTATACCGAATGTTGCATTCTACCTGAAGTTTATTGAAAACAAATAAGTAATGCAGCTTAAAACACATGTTATTTAAACATTCTTTTTCCCTCAGGAGCTATTCAATCATAATAAAACAAGTTTTGCTATCAAAGACAGCACCAATTGTGAACACTGTTCCTATATTAATCTATAAAGATTTGCATATGGGGTTTCCCCTCTTCTATTATGTACAAGAAACCCTCTGTTTTGAAAACGCCCTCTTCAAACAAAAACACTTTTCTCCCACGTCTGAAAGGTAAGTCTTACTAGATCATTGTTTCCAAGAGATCAATACATGTATTTTTAATAAGGTATTACGTTCAACAAAAAGCATTGTCAAGTTTTCCCAACATAAATAACAACCGTATTCAGAAGGAATAGTTCACACAGATGCGGAATGGTGTCATACGTAGATACAGCTAAGTTAAATGACAATATGACAATTTATAAAGGATCAATATTCGAGTTTGATTTGTCCGATATATTCAATTAAACTTTCGGTCACACCATTGCCTGTAGCATTTATATAAGATAAAGCCACGTTGTCCTTTTCTTTATGTTTTTTATTTAGTGTTTTTTACTTGCCGCTGATCCCGACTTCCCACATCACGTGGCAATTAACATCAGAAACAGTGTAAGGGGGAAAAACTAGCAAATATGACATCGAGTTAATATATCAAGATCATAAATGTCTATTTTCATAAGAACAAAAAGATATAAGTCATAATTGTATGATCAAAGAGACTGACATATGTTCTAAGTTGCGGCAAACTTTGTCAAAAGCATCTTCTTTTGCAAGATGTTGCAACATCTTTTGACATGTTTTGCAACCTTTCCTGTCCAACACAAACCTTGAACCCATTAACTTCTTCAGTTATTTCATTAGATACATTTGTTAATTTAAACTGCAAAAATGGGTTAAAACTTTTTGTGTGTGTTTATTTCTATTCATTCTTAATGTGAATTTTAAGCTAAATTCTATCACACCATTACTTTTCATTGACTTTATGTCAACGTCAAAGCTGACATTTTCCATTCAGTTACTTGCGGGCATAATGTTGATAAATACACAGATAGCGTGATGAATGAATCATGCGTTTTCGGTTATTCATATTGTCCTTGTGTACTGCAAAAAGCTTTTGTTTTAACAGTTTTACGACAAGCTAACATGTAAGAAAGATTATCAGTAATTGCTGGCAACAGTTAGCAGATGCAACACATGCCGGGGACACACCTGTATCACATGTTGTATATTTTTTATACGCATTGCTGTTCTGTTGTATCAAAATATAGCATCTAGTTATGCAGTCAGACAGTTATCATTGACATTTTGTTTATAATACCATTCAGATTATGGAAACGCTTGAATGTTTACCAAAAATGTACCTTATTCTCCAGTTAACATGAAATATTAAAAACACTCATTAGGCAGAATTTATTTGCCCTTGGGGTAGGGATTCTGACCCACTTATTATGGTTTAGTGATGGCGCTGATCTATAAATATTTAAACAACATTCGGCTAATTGTTGGCACTTAATTATTTATGAGTTATTTTGTACACTTATATCGATATTAATTATACTAACAAGACAAATGTGTGTGCTTGAGGTATTGTTGTACTCCAGTTATGGAATTGAACTGAACACTTACACTGATGCGTCTAGATGTTTGATAAGATACTATTGAAAGTGACTTAGCCTATAGTACAACGTTCTGTTGTCATTCTTTTAATTAAAAAAGATAATAACATCATTTTGACATTGTCTAAATCAGATTATATGCACGTTATTTATGAATGTTTTACTTTTTTCAGAGGCAGATGTTGGCGTGAAAGATTTTTCATGTTGACGTGAGGCGTAGACAGAACGTTGGTCATATCCTCGTTGTTTCATCTTGATTTCTGGTAAGTTCAACATATAATAATACATAGTTTTGTCTTCTGAGGCATCCAGTCATATCTGTATCTAACATTTGAGAAAAACTTTGGCGAATCGCAGAAATATACCTCTAAATGTAGAAAAGGTTTCCATTTGACCTATAGTGGGATAAATCGATAAAATGGTTAGCTGTAAAATCTTGTTTATGCAGTATTAAGAATATTGTGCATCCTTAGTCGATGGCAAAGCTCCAATCGAAAGAAGTCCAAAACTTTAAGATACAATATGTTGCTTAGTAACTTTCAGTGCAAGGATGAAACTTGACGGATTTTATTTTGTCTGTGATTACAGTCTACTTCTTATATCGAAATTTTGTTAAGCACAACTTTTTTCTTTTAACAATACTTTTTCAAGAACTGTTCGTTGCTATGGTAGCCATGACGTCATTTAAGAATGCCTAAAAGGCTAGAAAAACGGCAACAATATTGCTTTGTAGAGGAATCTTGTGACAAGAATAGTATATGTCGACACTTTGAATTCTTAATAAGATTAGACATTTCATTGCAAAGTATTTTTGCCTCTATGGCCTTCGTCACCAAATATGGAGTATTGGTTTTCTATCACCTTTTTGCTCTACTGCTCTGTCCCTTGTGTAATAAGTGCAAAAAGTGTTTGATCACACAGTAGAAGCATTAATGCGAGAAAGGAAATACTATATTAACTAGAGCGATGTTCTTGATTTCAATAATATAAACAAGACACATAAGATGATGGAAACTAAGTGTAGCATTGACCATATAAGGGGAGCAGTGGTCTAGAGGTTAAGCTGTCGGCCGCTCATCCTGGAGGTTGCAGTTTCGAGCCCCACTGGGGTCACGACCGTACCTCCTTATATGACACCAGTACTGGTTTTTCCAGGAAGCGGACTCGAGAGTGACTCGATAAGCTGCAAGCTTTCTTCACAATCGAGCTGAAATAAATTAGTATAAACTAAGCTGTTAAAAATCAGTTTGGCAGTATTATGTTTTCATCTGTGATAAATACTATATATCGAATGTTTGTCAAAAAATCTTTTATACCAAATTGTACAAATGAATATTGTTTTATCTCAAAAGATGTGATGCTGATGCAGAGGGCAGTCTTTATTTGATGGTCAGATGCAATTATATTCCGATAGCAAAACAAATATGTTATAGTTTATTCCTTGCAATAGGGTTATCAGACAATACAATCATTAACAACCCCAAACGTTTAGTATGTACATGCCTACAATTATTGTCAAACATTTATATGAAGAGACGAACATTACAAGTTAGTGACCGCAACTGCTTCCTAAATAGTTTTCCTTTGGCCACAAGATAGGAGCAATTGACAGACTTAACTTTTCCTTCTTGATTGTGATCTGTTACATTGAATGAACCTTAATTTTTAATATAGTAGACATGTCAATGCGACCATCTTTATTCACGGTGACCTTTTTGACAATATTGGCAGTAAAGGAGGGAAACAATTAACAAAACATCACTTTTAAATCTATACTCCATAAATCAGCACCGAAATAGAAGTTGCTCAATACTTATTGTACTTACAATGTGCCAAGTCACATACGAAAAGAAAAGTCTCACAATAGAAAAATAACATCAAATATTAAATCTAAGACCGAGGTCTTCCGAAAGTATAAAGTCAATCTGAAGACAGAAAATAACAGTCCCGATTCTACTGAAGAATTTTCATTGACAGTAATGAAATACTTAACTCAGTCCAGTCTGTCAACACCCGCGATTATAGTTTCAAATATAAAATCTAGTGTAAGAAATGACAAGACTTGATTAACTAGAAATGTACAACGGACATTGCGTCTTGGTGGCTCCAACACAACACTTAACTGCAGCTGTAGAAATAGATAAACAAATTCTTAAATTCAATTTATCAAACAAGTTGAATGTATTTGAATCGATGTCATTGAGACAAATTTGGAAACACAGCAAAATGTTCCTGTTGCAGAGAGCTAAGCAAATCATTACATACCAGATATATATGTTACAGAGAAAGAAATATGACGGAGCCTAGGCGCTAACAAAACATTTGAAAGTTAATTGTGTTCAAATTGGTTGAGAAGAAACTGGAATTTGGAAATATCTATAGCATCTCACAATTACATTTTTAATTCCAGTTGTTGGAAAGTCACGTGGTCTTTTTGACTAAAGAATAATAGAGAAACCTGTAGGGATAGAATGAAGTGTAGACCAACTGGAAACGATCTACGGACCTATGTCACTTTCAAAAATATGTACAAGTTTTGAAACAAATTATAGTAAGCATACTGAAATATAAGTTGATCAACTAAATTAATAAAGACACTTAAACAGCATATTTCTGTAGTAAGCTACTACAAAACTAAAATACAAAATTCCATCACTGTTATAACATTAAATCAAGAGACGTAAAGTTGGCTATCTCTGTACAAGCTATACACGTTCGCCTTTACCAAATATTTTGCTATTTTTCTCATGGTTATTTATCATGGTATTCATTTTCTGCTCATATTTATATTGATCAAATGTATCGTCTACACAATAAGTGAATTATGGCACTGGTTGCGACTTTGTATATGCACAAATAAAAGCATAAAACATGTAACATTTAGCTTATTTGCAATCATTGAAGAGACGTTTCGGGACAATTACGCTCTTAAGTCTGATTGTTCCGGAAACATGAATAAAATTAATGTAAATAAAAAACAGATGTAGTAAATATACTTCCACAACTGGTCAAACAGGACCGGCATATACTTTGACGTGGCACAAAGATTGAGAAGCTGCTAGCCACTTCAATAAACAGAACTTCAAAAGCCTTTGAACATGGTTTTGAAGACATGGCAAAGAAAGAAAAACATCCTTCGTGTTCAAAACAGTCGCTAATTAGTTCCACGGGGAATGTATCTACAACAATAGCATTGATTGCTATGATGACTATGTTCTATTGGCAGAATATAAATGTGCAAACGTATGATCATGCTGATATAGTATACAGAGCTTAAACAAGTCATAAACACTACTTCAGACTATTGATGATGCACGTGCAGACAGTGAAAGACATCACTTCTTCGCGAGAATTCAAATAGAAACGCTATATTTCATGTCATTTCACAAAGCAAACCTTCCCAAAAAGCTTATGTTTTACGTATGAGATGCAAGTTGTTAATTCAAAGTTATCGTTATTTATTAGGAAATTAAGCATGATCGCGCCCACTACTCATGACAGAATAGTGAATGGCAAAATGGATTATTCCGCCGATCATTTACATTTTCTAGAATGCTGATTGAACCATTAGATTTCACCATGGCCAAGAAAGAGATATATTGTCACGAAATTGAAGTAAATCACTGAACACAGAACTTCTACCGATGTTTTTTTTTACGCTGTATTCGCGTAATTTAATGCATAAATCAGAAACATTAGAATTCTCTGTGTTGATGTACTAAAGAAAGTGACGTCATTCATTTTGACGAAATGTTTACCCATCCTGCGTTTTGGAGATAAAGGGTTTTTGCAGGAATTTTAAAATTTGAGATGGCGACTGATCAATATTGCTATATGTATCTGTCCAATGACACACCACTAGTTTCCTTTTTGTGTTCCATTCCATCAAACACGAGACTGTTTAATAGCCTCTATTGTAGCAGTCTTCCAATAAATCGGTGGTCGTAACCCGTGTGCTAAGGACGTTAACTATAAAAATTGTGCCCAAACATATCTAAATTTTAAAACAAACTGAAAAACAAATATGTTTGGGGGTATAGCTTCTCTTTCTACGCCTTTGAATAACCACAACCGTAGATTTACAGACCGTATACTGTTGTTAAACTAACTGTTTTGCCTGGGCATTAATACTTTAAATGTTAATGATTTTCTAGTAAATAAACCAGATTTTTATACCATATGGAGTTGCAACATAAACTGAATTTTGAAAATTGGCTCTTATCTTCAAAATTCAGTCAGCCAGTGTCCATATTTAATTTACTTCGTGTATATGTACTTTTTCCCACTTGCTCCAAGTTTGAGTGCATTATGTCCAAAAGCCTTAAATCAAGCGTAATGTTGCTGCAAAATCAACAAGCCTAAGTTTCACGTAAAAAAAATAATGTGTTATTTATGACAGTGTTAAAAAAAAAAAAAAAATATTTTTAAAAAAAAAAAAAAAAAAAGAATTTTTTGTGATAAAAAAAAAAAAAAAAAAAAAAAAAAAAAAAAAAAAAACTTTTTTTTTTTTTTTTTTTTTTTTTTTTTTTAAAAAATATTTTTATTTTTTATATATATTATTTAAAAATTTGACAGTACATTTTTCATGATATGAGTGCCTTTTCCGTTATATATGGTGGTTATTTTATCACTATGCAGTGCAACAAATGTGTATGATACAGTAGAATAACCATTATATGGTGAAACAACGGCATATGCAATACTAAACATATGTGTAAAAATGACTTATATGCTGTACAAATGACTTATATGCAGACAATGTTTGATACATGTGGTGAAGTTTTGATTTACTCTGTAGTAGTCTTCCTTTATACGTTGTATGTTGTTCAATAGGTATAGGTTTAAATATATGAAGTGCTTGCGATTAATTCTATAGTGGTGATTATTATTTATTTGTTCATAAAAAACATTGTACGCAATGCTTTGGCAATGTACATGGCGGAAACGACATTTTCTTTTTTAATGTTCGGTCAATTCTACTATATACACCGGTGCATACAGCATTATATGCAGTACATTTTTCATTACGATGATCATACTTTCCGGCATTCTCCGAAATTACTTAGCCCCGGAAAATACCGAGTAAGCAGATAGATATAAATAGCGGTCACGTCATCAGCATAACGCTACCGAAACCGTAAGTCAATAACTACTACTGAATGTATTACATTCAAATTTTAAACAAGGCTTCCAAACCATCACACCTATTTAAATAACTTAACTCTTTCTCACCTATGAGATACATATTTCCGCTCATTTACCGGTGATAGATAACCTTACCCTTATTGATTACAGTACCGCTTACTCTCATTTTACGTAAATTATAAGCAGCCAGCACATCACATAAAACATCGAAAAATGACTGTTAAATTTTTATTTTTGAAATAAACATAGCGTTGTTGGTATTCATTTTCTTAGTTAGATCATTTTCTATCCATCTAAGGCAGTTTTGAAGTAAAATTGAGAAAAATTTGATTTCATTTTTTTCCCCCCATCCTGTTTCAGTTAATGCGTATTGATATGCCGAGTTTTTACTATACAGTCAATGCAAGGCGATTAAAACGGTGAGAAAATAAATCCACCATGTCCCATTGAGTTGTGATAGAAATCCCATCCTCGTTTTTGGGCCGTATTCAGCCTTGATGGGATTTCATTATCCACAACTCATGAACATGCTAGATTCTCTTTATCTGGCAGATAATGCAGTAGCAAAGTTGGCCCCTTTTTTTCCCCTGTGTTAAAGTTTTGCATGCAACAACGTTAAAGTTCATATCACAATAACTACGTGATGTATTGTATTTAAACTTGATACAAGGCTTTCCAAGCCATCACACCTACGTAAATAATCAAGTTAGATAACTCTATCTTATGGCCCTTTATTTTTCGACATAGACATTCTGGTTAAAGTTTTGCGTGCAAATACGTTTATGTCAATATCTCAGTAGCAACTTGATGTATAGTAAGAACGTTTGGGATTGTTTTTTGGGCTGGTCGTGCTCTTGTTTAAATCTAGTAATTTGCAGTAAGCAATTGGTAATTAGTGTGTTGTGCAGTACTTTAGAAATATCCATGTGTTATGTGACCATGCAGACAAACAATCTTTAAGGTACATGCAAGCGCTATTCGATGTTGAATGTACGGTGTCATGGCAAATTTTTCTTAGCTCACTCGCTAATTTCCGAGAGTATTTTTAGAGACTGTCTTGAAGTATAATCATCATAATGGGAAAAGCATAGCACATAATGCCGTATGTACATCTTATCCAGTTGTTTGGACCAAACATAATTAAAAGGAATTTACTACATACAAAGTTGTTGACACCATGTATATTGACATATGCACCGCACATATTGGTTTAATAGTATAAGTAATATTTCACCACTTATACAATAATAGACGAAATCACTTCATATTTAAACATCTACCACATATATTAATCAACATACAACGTATAAAGTAGGGACTACTGACCAGGTAGGAAAAATCTTTTTTGTATTCAAAAACCCTTTGTTAACGTTGTTTGTACAACATCTAATGGTTACTATTCTTGTATACACACACTTTTCACTGCAGTATTTTTAAATAACCAGCCCATATAAAAAAAAGCACTGCATATCACAAAAGTGACCCCATCTAAATATTGTAATGCAAATGAAATTTGTACCTCGTATACATAATGCACCCGTATATACTCAACATAATAGACAGTAAAGGCGTTATAATACACTGTGTAGTGTCATTAACAACAAGGCAAAACATACACTGTTTAGTTTCATTAAAAAAAAAAAAAAAAAAAAAACATTTATTATTTATAAAAAAAAAAAAAAAAAAAAAACCCGCTGTAGTGTCATTAACAACAAGGCAAAACATACACTGCTTAATAAGTCCACGCATGTTTTTATCATTTACAAACTCTACAAGACTAAGTGCGCTTCCCAGTTTTGCTACCTTTTTCAAGAAGCTTGTAAACCTACTGGACATGGTTGATTTTTATTGTGAAAAACCCAAAGGAAGACACTGGGGGTCATAAGCGTTAAGTTGTCCCAGCTGTACATAATAGTAAGAAAACCATAGTAAACCAAATTAATGTTAAGTAGGGACTCTGCCGGTAGGAAAAAGTACTGTTTACATATGTACTATTTGTATCAGTGTTTGCTATTTTTGCCGATGTAGTTCTGTTGCTAATTGTGTCTGTGACTGAGAATTTATAAGGGCAGCTCTATTGAATACAGCTACAATTCTCAAATTTAAGACCATTTAAATTGTATCATAGACCGACTTATAGGGGAAACATATGCACAATTTTACAAACTATATTATACTTATGCAGTACATATATTTGTTTATTTTCTGTTCTTTATTAAAAGACAAACATGTTAAATGGTTTGGCAGTTTCTCAACATGGTTCATCAAGGAGCCATAATTATAATTTTGCAGATGGTAATGACTTTTGTGTTTTAAATGAACGGATTTGAAAGTGTAAGTGGCAACATCTATAAAGCACAACTGTTTAATTCATTATTTCATAGAATCACATACCTTACAGCTGTTGGTGTGAGGCTTTTCGTAAAGATTTTATATTTCACTGCATTGAATCATTAAAATCATTGCTGTACTGTAATCAATGTTTGAAAAGTCACATTTCCTGTTACAAGAGGCTTAACATAACGTGATGATCATTCCTTGCAAAGTTTCGCAAAGAAACAACAAAACAATTGCATGCGTGCACTCAATTATGCAACATTCAATTACTTATTCATTTCTGCATCTTTCGTGCTTTACGTATCGATTCAGTATGATTCAGTATGAAATTCAAATCAAATCGATCGTTGCAAGGATCTTTGAATATACAGATCAGCATCAATAAGCACGAGCGGAAGAACCAAATCACCTGCTACTTCAAATGCAATAGCTTAATCGACTCTAATCAATAACACTACGACAAATCATGTGACCAAGTAATGACTCCATTAAAATATTTTCTGGAAATATTAATAAGAGACATAGTAATATTGTCATAGAGTATACAATTAAACCCAACGACCTCTCTGAGTATTGGACTATAGATTTAAAGACCGAGAATGCAGTGGCGGATGTTCAGTGTATTGAGTGTGATACCACTGTTTATTACTGCCTACTACATGCTGGGAGATAGATAACGTTTTAGAATTGATGAAGTGATTTACTTTACTACCACTGCGCTGTATTACATAATTCTGGGTCAGCCTTGTCAATAAGCAAATTCACAGCACACAGACTACTTCCTCTATTGGCAATATTAAGAATTGAAGTTACAAAATTTACGTTTTTCAAAGATACATCTATTAAATCCTATACGACTGTACTGTATACAGCGTGTTATAAACAATGCTTCCACATTTTACCTGTCTTGTATATCAAGATTATCTAAACCAAGCCCCATGGTCTTTAAACTTCACACACTTATGTATCATAACTTTGCGCCTTAAAGCTCAAATTGTTGTTTGAGAGACTTCAACAAGCAGAACAGGCCTTTCGTCTAGTACTTTAAATGTTTGTTTTCTTCAAAAGAGTGATGTGCCTCTAAAACAAGGGAGATACATTTTGCCAGATTAGAATAAGTCAGTATAAGTAATTTCCCTTGAAATGGGGATGTAAATTTTGCAATCTTTAAATAAACCTTTTTGTCTGATTGTTCAAATGTTTTTAGGGACAGCAGGTAAAAAGTCAAGGTAGCATTCAAGTCCAACTTCGAAGATGCTAGTTTCTGTTCAGAATTCAGAAAGCATGTTGCTGTAAGGTCCTTTAAACAGTTTTTTACAATAATTACGTAAGATCAAAAAATAAGTCGACAGAAAATGATAGTTGATATCAGTGCATTGTCCTTGGCCTTCGTTGTTATGTCAGCTATGGATGGCAGTTAATTCAGTTTCACTAATTTGCTTGTACGGTTATGGTAAACCTCACAACTCTGGAATGGAGAATCACAAAAGTTTATTTAGATAAGCGACAAAACCATTTTTGTTCTCATGCCTATTGACCGAAATATGTGTTTCTCCACGGACAGTATCAAGTATTGTTCTGTTATAGCTTTTTCAGGCAATTCATTTGTAAAGTATGAGGCACAGAAGGCGTACATTGGTATTATTAAAGGTCACGTTGTCGATACGAAATGCAAATATATTCAGAAGTGCTCTCTAGACTTAAAGAAAAGTAATTGTGTGGTTTGTGTAGGAGACCTATTGAGCTACTGAATAGCGTGTTTCTGTACAGACGTCTCATTTACAGTTAATACTGATCAGTCCGTAGTTTATGGGTTCTATTCTGGCAGAGTTTTAATTCCTTCTTGTAGCTGGATTGTAAATTATCTTTGCACTTTGGTAAAGGTATTGATATATATGGTAAGTCTATAGAAGCAACCGAGTTTTCAGTTCATTAGAGGCTACCAAAACTGTAATTTCAATTATTGACGACAGATTACTTTTAAGCGCAAGAAGTTCAGAGCATATGTCATGGTATAATGTCTCTTGAAATCAAAAAATATTTTTGCAACATCAAAACATTTAGATGAAAAAGCCAGTCGACGAACATTAACAGTTTATGTCTAGTCAAAACTATGGATTTGTCATACACAGATGTGCAAATGTTTCTTATGTAGAGTATAGAAAGACCAACAACCGACCAATCTGCCCCTGCAAGCACGCAAAATATGCAGCTGCACTTTTAAATACAAACAAACAAAATCCAGTCTGCACTTTCAAGCAAACACAATCATATTATACAAGTATTTTCACGTTAGTTATAGAAAGAGGTTCTGTATCGACCTAAGCAAGGGCAAACTTTCTTTTAGAAGAATTAGAAGAATTTGAGTTATCAGGAAAGTTACCAAAGCCTTGTTTACATCTACAGTTTCCCATTCATTCACACAGCTAATACAAGATACTAAAAAACATTCCTCTTCGCAACAAAAGACCAATCTAAATATTGCTCAAGACGACACTTGTATTACATTTCTAGAGCGGACTGCCTTTCAGTTGTGTTTGGGTTAATTTTGTAGCAAGAATTATACCCTCACAGAAAAGTGACATTTCTCCGATATATCGAGGGCGGCGTAGAGACAACCGCTAGGGAATACTTTCTTGCAATATAATATTGAAATTTACGATGCCTCCTCTTCAGATAATGTTAGTGTTTATAGCCAGATGGGTTACTTGATACACTCTGTTCAACGCGATTGTTTGACAGCACCACATCTTTGTGAGGAAAATTATGTTTACTTTCAAAATATGAAACGTTCAAAGATTTTAAGGAAATGAAATTTCTTGTTTTTTATGAGATTGAAACATTTGCAAATGAAGGTCGTCTGTATTGCCATGGCCGTAGTTCCATATTTTGCGTTCAGGATTTTTTTCAGTACTTTATCATTTTGTGTTTAACTTAAGATGCGTTTACTTGTCTAAATATTGAAGTAAGCAAGAACGAAAAAGGGTAATGCCAATTTGATCAGACTGTTCCAACATTACTATATCAGGTAGTGAAGAGACTGGAATGGTAATGTTTTAACAGCTTTGTCTTTCAAAGAATAACATTTACATTGAATCGCATTTGAACATCATGTCCACACAAGAATCTCTTAGTCAGCCGGGAGACCTCAAAATCCCCTTGGTCATATCCCTTGGTCCAAAAATGACATAGTAGTCATAATCCCTTTGACGCGTTTTCTTTTATTTCAAAAATGTAATTTTTTTCAATCATTCCCTATAGTAAAGTAACTAGGCGAAAACTTTGTTTTTTTCTATTCAAATATCTTTTCCACTTGTAATTTCAAGGGTTATGACTACTTTGCCATTTTGACCAGGGTGCCAGCTAGTCAGCCAGCACTGGTACAAAGTTCAGCTTCATACCTCGCTGACCACCACTTAAGAAAGCAAGAGACTAAAATTTATATCACTTTTCAGTCTACACGAGTGAGTAGTGTGAAGTAAAACTCTTATTCATTCCTAGTTAACTGTTAGACGTTTTCTAATTCGCTGAATTCCTTTTTTAACAAGACAGACAACTGATGTGTCGATGTCTGAGCTGGTAAAGAAGCTGTTAAGTCCCCGTCTTTGTATGTGACAATGCAACGTGTACACAAATTCCTCTGTCGACATTTCTCATAACTTCATTATTACACCGAAAGTATCGTATCTTTTGGGACAAAAAGAGAAGAAAAATATTCGTATTAATTCTTACGAAAGTAAAGTGGTCTAACGAACAACGGTTAAATGAAAGTGTAAAATCTTGATATTACATTGTTATGCTAAAAGAGTTTAATGTTCTAAAAACTTTCACAAAAAACTTTTACCCCGTTTCGCCAGTGTCCAAATTCAATTCCATTCTTCATTTGGTTTTGTACGTACTGTACTGATCTCTTTAGAAAATGAGAAAATGTTTGGACTATGCAACAACTTGTTTGTGCAGAATAGATTCAGTTTTGTAACATTTTAGATCATTTAGATTTCCAAGTTTAATTGTGTTTTCAATTGATGACCTAAACTTTGTACTAGATATTTCCTTTAAATTTGCCACATATATTTATTTAAGAGCGTGTAGTCTGTGATATCAAATAATTCATTTTATTTCAGAGCTGCATATTTTGGAATCTGCAGCACAATGGGGGACGTTGAAGAAAACGAGGAATTCACGCCGTTCCGACGTTTTACTCGCGATTCTCTTTTCAACATCGAGAGGAGAATAGCTGAGGAAAAAGCTGCTAAGGTGTGTTAATTGTATTGTGTGTTAATTAATTATAGTTCTGTATAATATAATTTAAGATATGTTTAGACTAAGGCTTGAAATTGCGATAAGTAAGAATGAAAAGAAACTTTAGTTTTTGATACATTTAATATTTATTGCATGAGTTAAGAAATCTTTTCATATGAAGTTTATGCATTGATTTATGAAATTAAATAAAGCACATCTTTTTAAAGTAGCACTTAACATAAGATTATATTAATGTTCGCTCTACTAGTCTTTAACTGAAGACAAATATTGACCATGAAATAGAAGGCAGTAATTTGATTTAAAATACTCACAGAGATCTTTGTTATAGATGCTTTTGTTTTAGCTTTATAGCAGGTCGTTAACAATTTTGTTATATAATACATTTGTCACTGTATCTTAAGTACGTGTAACCAGGCCAAAACAATAATTATATTTTGCTTATTTCTTATAAGATGTATAGAGATGCACACCCGTGCATTGTTATGAACGCCTTACATACATATATATCTATTGTATGTGCTTAATATCATGCATTTCTTCAGCAAGAGTCTTTCAGTGTTGATATCAAGAAATGAAATATATATATATATTACTTTGCCATGGCAAATATGTCATGGTTAGTTTGATTTGGCAAGACAAGGTTATGTCTCTTGGTCCACGTAAAGGCAATGCTGATTGTAAACTTAATACTTAAGCAACAAATTTCACAATAGGCATGTGTGTTTGCGTTTCTTAGTTCAGCGTTTAACAACTTAGAATATTTCCATTGAAAATCTCAAATGACAATTGAAATCACTATCAAATTTACCATTAATGGGGTCATGACGCAGCTTTGAAACCTGGAACAGGAAAATCAATCAGTTACTTTTTTCAGTATTATAACAATTTCAATTTAAGCAATATGATAGAATGCAATATGTTCTAAATACTTAAATTTACAAAATTTGCAGTGTTAATAGTTTTGAATCTATTGTCATCTGTAAAAGATAAAAAGAGCTTGCTCCAGCACTATAATAAATAAGAACACGTGGTGCTTTTCTTACAAGTTTAGTGTTTTTCTCGCACTGTCTTATGTCAAAAAGTGCATTTATTTTCGCCATATCGCCACCCTTTGCAGTAGTGCCTGGATGACCTTGACCTTGCCAAATCAAAAACACGTCCGTGTACCACATTTACATTTAACAGCTACGAGATATCAGTAAGCTGATACAGAATAATGCTTCTGTTGCGTTTTAAAATAACTTGAATTACTTAACGGTTCTGCTTTTAGGAGGAAGAGTTAGCAAAGTTGGTAAGCCGTCAATTTTACCCGAGTCTGCACACGATAAGGGCAGACAGTTTTTTATGTGATATTCAATGGAAAAATATTTTTAAATACTTTATTTATGATTGCTCCCTTCAACACTTTATTGGATTTCATTAAAGAACTGAAGAAAATTCAATGTCGCAAATTTACCGAAAAAAATAAACACACAACTAATTTCCCAAGATATATTGCAATGCGTGTTTTTGTTAATTTTAGTTAGGCTGTTACAACCGGAGACAAATAATTTTCTTCAGACCTTTATTGGAAATGTTATATTGCTCCTCAACAATTGGAATGAGATCGAGCTTGGTATTCACAAAACAATAAGTTTCAGTTTAATGAATAAATTATACAAATTATTTCCAAATGTAATTGATATACAAAACTTACACGGGAGAATATCTACAAAAGTCAGAAATGTGTCCTTGGTCTTCAATTTAAGCGTTGCGTTCTCTTAGTGTTAAGGACACTTAATGCAGTGTCACCTAGAAATTTCAGATTTTATTAAGGACACTTAATAATTGTCACAAAGAAATCTCAGGTTTTGTTGCGCACAGTAAATGAAAAATCACATCGAAATCTAAGGTGTTGTGCATAATCAAACAGAAATCAAAGGTTTTGTTGCGTACAGTAAGAGCAAAGTCGCACAGAAATCGCAGGTGTTCGGACTGGTTTATTTCCTGACTGTTATTATTACAAAAATATTTTTCAATGAATATTTCTGATTGAACTTGGAAACATGTGATATTTATTGTTTTAGTTTCGTCGCGTGTGTGTGAACATTTATGTGAACTATTATATTACATGTATCATGTTTACTTGCATGATCAGAGTGGAAACATTGGTTTAGCATTCCTTTGTAATATTGTAGAGTGTGATTTTACATAATTTAAAATTCATGCCCTCTTAACCGAAGAGGATGTCTGGGCAAATTATGTCATATTGTACCTTATTATACTACGAATTTATACTGAATATTTCATATTGAAGTTACACTGAGAAGTTAGTTTTGTGAATACTGATGCTATACTCTTGCTATGAAATGTACCACACTGCCAAATTCTCACAATACTAGCTTAAGTTCATTAAGTCCATAATATATCTAAAATATCATGAATAATATTGTCCTCCGAATAAATATTACAACTTCATATTTATTCTTATTATCCAGAAATTAACATGGTTCAGGAAAACAAATGGTTCATGTTTTTATGTTTTTGTACACATCTTTTGTCGCAGTGGGGAATCACGTGATCATAATAGTCTCTAAATAAAAGTAAATCTAAGAAAATGTTAAAAAATAATGAAAGCTTTAAATATGAAATGTAGCCTATCTTATGGCGACATTAATGTATTCTAGAACAACATAGGTCTGAATTATAGTCTCCTTCCGATTTTGAAGTGTTCAGCACAATCAGAAGGTGATTGTTATTGAGACCTGAGTAGTTCTAGAATACGTTGATGTTGTCATAACATAGGCTACTTTAAATAATAACAGCTGAACTGCTTTCATTATTTTATAACAGTTTTCATGTATTTACTTTTATTTAGAGATTATTTTGATCATGTGATTCCCCACCGTGTTTGTAACAGAGATATAAAGTCTGTTTATGATTTGCAATATTTTGAACCTCTGTAGTAAATACGAAAAGTTCTGAACATGTTCATGACATTTTTTTGTACTTTACCAGTTTTAAGGGTGGAAACTATTAAGGGAAATGTTTGGCTTAGATTGCTTTGTTAACCTGGAGCAGAAAAGGGGACGACATTTATCGCGTATTTTACTCCTGTGTCACTCTAGTTTTATTTCATGCACAAAAAACAAGGACATGGACCATTTGCTTTGGACAATACTAACGTTATGTACTTGTACATTTAAACTAATATACGCCATAGATGAGTTATATATCAAACACTAATGCGACATCCTATTGTAAATAGTGATCGTAAAACTGTTTTTAAAAGTGACGATTAAAGTAAAGAAAACATGGTAAAATTCACGACATGTACTTTTAAATTGTTACTTTTCAATACTTACTCTTTCAAGGTTTTTGTTTTAAAAATCAACACTGTTATTTTGTTAACCTGACAGATGGATGCCTTAACCGTCAACGGCACTGTTAAAGCCAGTATTAATGTTTGTAATGAATCAGTTGATCTTTTGATAAACAGGATATATAAGTGAACCAACCTCAGACAGCCCTTCCCGTAAACTGTTAGTCAGTGTTAGCTTCTTGGTTACCATTGTGTACAAAAATCGCAAGAAAAGTGTTGCGCCTTTTTTTTCCTATCTTATTAGTAGGAAAGAACAGTGGGTGGGGGACAGGGAGTATTCTAAAAGTAAGGGGGCGTATCTTAAACTTGAAGAAATAGAAATATATATGTATATTGACCATATTGATAAACAATTTAAAGAAGATGCATTTGTATTACACAGAGTGGAATTGTTTTTGAAAGTATATGCAATACTGTTTACACATACATGTATTATCTTTCTAACGGCACTTGTGATGTGCATGAGTCAGATAGAGTATTAACGTGGCAGACATATTGATCGTGATACATTC
The DNA here is from genome assembly GCA_022818135.1 of Saxidomus purpurata. Classification (NCBI taxonomy): domain Eukaryota; kingdom Metazoa; phylum Mollusca; class Bivalvia; order Venerida; family Veneridae; genus Saxidomus; species Saxidomus purpurata. Next base: position 1,381,341 of record JAFMSR010000001.1, on the reverse strand, counting down.
AAGTGATTATACTTATAAAACAACAAGTCTCTAGGCATCACAGCTTTTCACAGATACTATTCGGAGCCTTATATAAGCTTTCAATATAATTTGTTGCGAACTTATTTTACGAAAATTAAGTTAATGGGTTTTTTTATTATTTCGGAATCATTTATATATGCATGTTCCCGATCGTAAAATAATGATGCAATGGTGAAATTAAGTCTTAAAATAACATGTATGTCGAGGAAAGTAATTGACAGTAAAATTTGATTTATATCATCGACTGCACACAATTACATGAAATACAAATAAAATTCTGTAAGTAATATATATACATAAATACTTAAGAAGAAAAAATAAACATTGATTAATATGTGTATTACATTACAGCAGACGACTTTCTCACGTTAACAGTTTTTCACCTGTTTGCTTTGCTTGATCAGATAAAAAAGCATGCTGGACAAAAATATTGAACGCACACCTTCGCACTTCAGAAAAATGGAAAACAAAGAGTTACAAAGTAATGTTAGTAAGACTAAGATATTTTATAGTATGATTATTTCTACTGACATATGATACTATTTCCATTAGGCCGCCGAGGAGGCAGCCGCCAATTCCGACGATGACGACGAACCAGCTCACGCGGAAGAAGTAATTAAACCAAATTGTAAACTTGAAGCCGGGAAAAAGCTACCACCAACCTTGGAAGATTTCTTTCAACCGGAGCATATTGGTCGGCCGTTAGAAGATATAGATGAATTTTATCAAAATAAGAAGGTAAATTTTTCTGTGTCCTAAAACTTGTTAACACATTTCTATTTCTATATGTTTTAGTTTTATTGGTGTTTTGTTTTCTCCTCAATGTACGCATTTACATTAAATAGTCGACGAGGAAAGATGTTTTAACTGCTGGAAAGAGACTGTACTGACAATTTTGCGTTCCTCGGTAGTAACTTGTAAAGATTGTGATTCACTTCGGCATTGCTGAATTCAAGTAAACTTCAGAGAAAGAATATTGGAGAGTATCATGTTATATTAGTTTTAAACCAAAAGATATTACATAAATTTCTGTAAAACAGGAAAACACAAGATTGTATTCAACAGAATGTTTATTTGTAATTTTGAACGAAAACTCTATTTACTCAACTTTGTTTGTACCGACATGAATATATGATAAATGCAGTCTGTTGCAAAATTTTATAAAATTATTAACTTTATATGTCATATTATATAACTTATTATCATATGAGTCATTTTGTTAATTAACGAATCAAAACTGTGACATTTATGTTGCATGGGAAATGATCATTGTAATAACGTGACATTTGCCCACAGCTCCCATGTTCTGTATAGCTTTACTTTTAAAAACTATCTTGTTTGTTCAGGGATTTTTGCAATGTCCTTGATAGGTGTGTTTTTAGTCACAGTACAAAATACATTAATATAAAAAAGAGTCGGTCACAAATTTCCAGTATACCTCAGTTTAAATTTTAATAATTTTCATAGAAATTAGAGAATTGCCTTGTAGGAAATATAAACAATTATCACGTGATCAACTTTCCTCATTCACTTATCAATTTTGTTTAGGTCAAAATACTCTGTCTCCACATTGAGTTAACTTATATCTGATAGAAAGTTGAAGGATTCATGTTCGTGTTTTTCTTTTTGCAGACATTCTGTGTGATTGGAAGAGACAAAACAATTTTCCGATTCAGCGCCACAGACGGGTTCTTTGTTCTCAGTCCATTCAACATCTTACGTAGAATCGCCCTCTACCTTCTTGTTCATCCATATCCTTTATAAAATTTCAAATTTTATTCGCTTATTTCTTAGAAAGTTATTTTCTATAAGCATTTGTTAAACTTACTGTTTTTTATCTGATTGAATGAAAAATCCGAGTATGTATTTACTTTATTGCTTCTTTTTTTTCTCAAAACGCTAAGTTGTGATTTGTACAATTTATATATTGGCATGAAATCACTTCTCTTGTTGGAACTGACAATTAAGTGTAGTTCTACCTTTTGTCTGTTTTCCACAAACATTGACCCCCAACCAAAGATTACAGCCATTCGCAAATGCAAAACTATAACGTTTCTTGAAATATTTAAACAGAATATATGCCATTGTTTAATATGCTTGAATAGTTAAAGGTAACGTTAGACATTCGTTGCAATCTTACGTTTAAAAGTATATAAATGTATCTTGTTCATGGACAGTATGGAAACCTAAAGGTTACGGAAGGGCAACTCCGAGACACACATCACAAGCCTACTGATTACAAAAGAGATATGGGAAATGTCATACCTACTATATTCTTCAATTCTTACAGCTTGAGATAGCCCCCTAGATTGGAAAGGTTTTGTTGAATTTAATACATACTTCCCTGTCGCATCTTGGCTACCAGTATTCAAATTAATCTTACTGGTACGTCATTACAAGTGTTATAGTAGAAAGTTATGCCCCATTACCACAGAAAAAGGTCATGGAGTAAAAACAAACAACATGTAAGCCCGTTTCACGGTTCCTAAAGGCAAGGAATTATGTATAAAATTCAAGTAATTTTGAGATTTAGGGTTACATCTAGCTGTAAGTCATGTTAAAAGAACTTGATTAGCAAGATATTTCGTAACATCTAGTGACATAATATTTTAGGTATTAGCACCATCATTTGTTTGAATATTTGCTCAAAATGTTTGCACAATTCCTACCCATAATGTAATACCAATGAATTTCGGCAGAATATAAGGAAAATATGTCAATAAAGGTCTATCGTCACTCGACGTTTTTGCAACAGAGAGTATTACTGCTAAGGCGGTACATTGCTCAAAACTTAATAATATAGCTTGATATAGCTTTACAATGTTCTATGTAAATCAGGAATGTTTTGTATTGTACGCTTATCAAATTTACACGATTCATGTATAACGTTCATTGTGCACAATGTAGTGTTTTGCTGAAGTGAATGGCGCTTTTGAAAATATCGTTTAGAGCGCATATTCTGGCCAAATGTATGTGTGTCCGTGTTTGTAAATAGGTCGCTTACGTGGGATGTGTAAAATTGCAATTGTACGTTTGCTTCTGATACCTCTACATTGTAAATGTCAAAGGCGTTTTGATAAAACTAAGTTTTGGTTCCGAGTTTGAAATCAATATTTTTCAATACTGTTCTTCGAATATTATTATTATCATACTAATTAATTTTGGCTCGATTGTGAAAACAGCTTGTAGCTTATCGAGTCACTCTCAAGTCCGCTTCCTGGAAAAACCAGTACTGGTGTCATATGAGGAGGTACGGCCGTGATCCTAGTGGGGCTCGAACCCGCAACGTCCGGGATGAGCGGCAGACACCTTTTGGCACATACTGTTACCATGGTTACATATTTCTAATATTGTATCTGGTGATACTGCCTAGATATTGTTTCTTTTTATGTTCGTGTCGAGACTTTTCTCGTTTTGCTTTTTCATCAGACATTCGGACATAAATTTATTTTGTTCATTTCAAACTGGTATAACTTCCAAACATTGTTTAACACAACTCTAAAACAACTCTATATGTTTCTCTTCTGTCTTGAATATATTTGACAGACTTTTGGGTATATCAAAGCCACATTAAAGCCACTGCAAATATATAAAAAAAAATCTGCGAGTGACAATAATTGAACAGTATATACACGGAAATACAGGTTTTGTACTTAAAGTGATAAATCTTTCAAAAGTTTTCTACACATGTTCAAAAAGGTGGTTAAAATGTATTTAAAGTATTATATATCATTCCTTGAAGTATTCCACATCATAAATGCATTGCCTAAGCTTTGCATATCAGCTTGTAACATTTGCTTTTACTTATAAGGAAAGCAAAACGAGGACTGATTAGCATGTGGTTATACTATTGTATCTCTAAACGCTCCTTAACTATATCTACTTTGTTCAGTATATTAGTTATACTGACTATCATTGTGAATTGTATATTTATGACGTTCACTGAGACGCCAGGGGGAGAATACACGGAGTAAGTTCCAGTGCACAGTTCTTTCCCGTCTCAACGTTTTATGCATGAGATGCATGTGCATGCACGTATAGTCACGGAAATAGTATAGTCACGGAAATAGCATTGACTTTTTTTTCTATATAATTTTTATGTTTCTTCACTTATTTTTATCATTGGTTGAAAAAAATATACTTCTGTTCAGTAACTCCTTTTAGCTAATTCATTTTCTGTCTATTCGGGTCGATCTTTTTAGTGTGGAAAGGGATACGTACTACCGTGTGGTTTAAAAATGTACCTTAATGACAGTGCTTCCCCTCTCATTTGGCAAACAGGAACACGTGTTGATGCAGTTGTTTTCCTTATAGAAAGGAAAAAACCTTAGATATTTCAGTAGTTCATTAAATGAACAGCACGCTTTTATCCTTAAACAGTCGGTATATAATCGAACGTAATGCCGTTCGTTGTCTGTTAAACATTAAGCGTTTTGGTCTCTTTATACATACCTTAAATGAAGTTTTGATGCCTCTGTTTAACATTCTAATAAAACTCAAAACTCTTTGTTCAATGCTGTCCTGTTTTCACACAGAAGTATTAACTGCGTGCATTTTGCAGAGTGTCGTGTGTAAATCTAATAAACAAATTCCTAAGGGGGGTTGGTTCATTACAACACACTTTTCATAAAAAATATGTACATGTACTTTAAAAATTGCATTAATCACGTCATATACTTATTAATTCCGAAGACAAACATTTATTTTATGAATTTAACAAATATTGTCTGGCCAGCTTTGTTGTTTACACCATTGTATATGCATGCTATTTATTTGACATGTAAAGTTCGAACTTAGAGGTCAATATTTATTTTTCTTGAAGTAGTAACTTATAACTTTATATGATTTTAAAACGTTCATTTAAACGTAAGAACTGACGCTTTGGTGTAAACGGTTTAAACACATTATTTACTTTTTCAAATTTTTCCATTAAAATACACATGTTTACCAGAATCAATGCAAAGAAAATTGAATGACTACTAATTACATTTATTAATATACTTTGTGTTTCATCCATTCCACCAAAGTTTGCACTGTTTTAAAAGTTCTGTTTTGTCCTAGGTTTTGTAATACGTTTATATTTGTGCACCTATGATTTCCTTAACATATGTTCACATGGTTTAGTATTTTTGTTATGCTCACCATTCTAGCAAATTGCGTGTTCATGACCATTAACCATACAAAGGAAGTTTCTACTGTGGCAGAGTAAGTCACATGTATTTAGGTCCCTTGATACCTTCGAACAAGCTGCAAACTTGCTAGTTTTTTTCAGAACTGAGAATATCGTTCCGTGCTTCACTTCGTTTTGGATGGAAATTATGCTTTATATTGTTCATTATCTTCTGAAATTAATTCCGCCTTTGCGACAGTCGAAACTATGTTGATGGGCCCGGGTAATACAATTCTAATACGAAGTTTGGTCTAGTGTTCAAAGATTTGACCAGCATTTAATTATCAGCAATTATGTTGTCTCATGTTGGAAAGGATGATATTCAAAAGCGAGTACTAAACTTAATGACTTCCGGTTGCGTTATTTTTATGATATTTTTTAAAATCATACGTCATTTGGTTTTATAATTCATTCACCAAGTGTTAGCACTATTGACTTGTCTTTATTATATTTACGGACTTGGTCTTAGATATCAAGGCCACGAAAGCGATGTTCGAAGGTATCTTCCAACGGTCGTAATGTTCTCATCTCTTTCAGCGTCTGTTTTCATTACAAAGAACATACCATTGCAAAGTTATTTAACACACTGAATAGTTTCTTGACGTACTTAAAAAAACGAAAATATTGATGCTTTTGGTGACGTCAAAAATTTATTTTCTTCATTTAACGCCGTTAAAATCACTTAAACAATAATTTAACCATAGTAAAACATGAAGTGATAATAACCACTTCATATAATAAATAAAACAATTGAAATTTCGTATGAACATGATAGACATGAAACAGACATGAACTTAACGACTATGTATATTTTATCTATTCTTCTACATAGTATTTTCTGTATCCATATATTGTTGCCAAAGAAAGAAGATACCTGTGTATTAGTTACATAACAATTTAGCTCGCTATATCAAAAACATAATAACTCGAATTTTTTCCACATACAATATACACTTAAAAATGCCTTTCAAGTAGAATTTTTTGTATTATAATGGCTTTATCTCGTTGTTCATTTTCAAATTTTTGGTTTGCAAAAATATGTATCTGCACAATTCATATAGATGCAAAACCCTTACAAAACAAAATATTACATTGATATGCTAAACACTATTTATTCAAAGTCTATACTTAATTTAGAATTTAATGGGCTCAATTATCGTAAAATAACCAGTTAAGGTTCATGAACTAATTCCTGTTATACACACAATTATCGCGATATCTAGTTTTCTAGTAAACGCTCTAGATAAATTCACCGTCCAATAAATATCTTAACAAAAATGAAGTAAAAGCCCTGATAGTCCCCAGAACTGCAATCAGTTAAGTTCTTTTATTATTTAAATGTTAACGGGTTTTCTAAATAAAATTTGTGTTGTCACTTCGACTATTATTTCTGTTCAGATATCTTACGGTTAATGTATCAATAACGTTAATTAGATAACCAGATATTCATCGATGTGCTTATGTTGTTAACACGCTTTAATTTGCGAACCTTAAGTGGTTATCTTACGGCAGATATATGCCACCATATAAAATACACATTGTTTAGGCACTGTTTAACTCGATATTGTCTTAATTCCACTCTGCTTTATTCTACATTGTTATATATTAAAATACACTATGATGATACGAATAATTATATTCCACGACTGAACGTGTACAAGGTGTTTATGAACATTTTACAGGTACGTGTTCACGGGCATTTATACAGTAGAATCAGTAGTTAAAATGACAGCCAGAGGATTTGTTTTACAACCGTTTACATATCTCAGAGATCCATGGAACTGGCTGGATTTTGGTGTGATAGCCATAGCGTATGTATGCAAAATAATTAACATTTTATAATGGTATAAAGTTATACAAATACAAAGTATTTAAGTCGTATCCTTAGATATGTCGTTGCTGTAAACCGGGGTTGTGTGAGAAGCCGATCATGGCTATATGGTGGATGGTGGTTTGGTGAATGCATGTAAGTGCGTCTGTCCATAGGGTGGTCTTTCCGATCTTGCCAGGGCTGTAGTTTGCCATTTCTACTGTCATCTTAAGAATGGTTTGAAAATAATTTCGTGTGACTGTATCCCTACATGTTTTTCACAAAACCAGAACTATAGCTCAAATGCTTTGTTTTGTATTTAAGCTAATATCTTAACAGTGTTTCGCCCGAACCATAACAGTGCCATTCATGGAATAATTTGGAAACAATTTTACATAAACTTTCAGTGTGATTAGATGGCTAGTCCGATATTGGTTCTTTAGATTTAATTACAATAAAACAATGCGCATTTGGTAGCTTTACATTAAAAGGAACCGTGCATTATTCGGCACAGAGCTGTATACGTTGCACAGCAGAAATTTCACAATAATCTTGAATCAATATTTTCCTTTCTTCAAAGTACTTCAGTGTTGATAAAGGCAAAAAAATCACACAACACTTTATTTTCGATATTTTAACAAATTATTGTATAGTTTATACTGTAATATTTCAGGTACATGACAATGTTTATCAAGCAATTAGGCAATCTGTCTGCCCTGAGAACCTTTAGAGTGCTGAGAGCCCTAAAAACCGTAGCTGTAGTACCTGGTAAGTAAATTAAGGAACAAAGTTCCTAATGGATAGGCAAATGTCGCGCAATGTCGCTACTTTCCGTGAAATATTCGGTAAATGGCGGTCATTGTCAATAGCAAATTATTTTTTTTACTGGTAATTGTTACTTTTGTATTTCCATATGTGGCTGCTTAGCTGAATAAAGTAGCGTTTAATTAGTGCTGCAATAACCTAAATTAAAGTGCCCTAATATACCTATAGCAACCAGTAAGTATGCGAATAACCGTTCTATTTTTACATCAAATACTTTGAGTTCCAGTACACTATTAAGAATTGCGTTACCTCGCCATATCCCCTAACACTGAATAGCAAGCTAAGAAGAATATTATTTTTTGTTTTCTAGGTCTTAAAACCATCGTGGGTGCCTTACTGGAAGCCGTTATTAGATTACGTGACGTCGGTATTCTGACGTCATTTGTGTTGTCAATATTTGCTTTAGTCGGTATGCAGTTATATAGCGGAAGATTACGAAATAAATGTGTGCTGGACCTCCCTTTTAACGTGACCCTGGAAGGTGAAGAAAAGATCAATTTTACAATGAATCCAGGTTAGTCATCTACTCTGTAGTTAACGTATATCATGTTTTCTTAATTCAAACATTAATATTTATTTCAGGTAACTTGTCTAGCACCACATTACCGTAGGTAAAATTTGTTTTAAAAGCGGTGATAATTACATATGGAGATAAAAACACTTCTATATAGGTGCCTGATGTGGTAACAGTTTAATAGTTCGTCAGATGTTAAGTAGAAAATAGATATAAAAAGTAAGAACAGATTTGAATGAAATATATCCAGGAAGTACAATTGTATCAGAGTTTTGCTGAAAATGATAAATGAAGTAGCAGATTTTAAAATTTCCACTTACCTCTGTATTGAAACTTAAACACATAAGATTTTGTAATAAAATGAATGAAATAAATTAAGTATCTTGCTCTTTGATTATGAGCATAGGGTAATATTTCAAGATATATGATAATTTCACCTCTCTTGTATGTTTTTAATATTGCAGTGCTACCGAATGAAATTTCTTTTTATATACTGCATAACCATAATTAAAATGATTTATATTATTTTATTTCAGCAACTTTGTTATTTTTATTATGAAATACTTTTACAAATATAGTTATAGATCTATATTGTTTCATGTCAATATTTCAAAATAACATTGAGCTGATTCATGGAAAATAGTATAAGTATACATTGTGTTGTTCTGTATGAATAGATAGATATATTCAAAACCAATAAAGTACAGAAATTAATATAAATGTTGCATCAAACACTTTACAATACAAGTGCACCTTTTTTTATCGAGTTTCAATTGACAACTGTATTATATACAATAACATTAGCAAATCTAAAAAATATATCACAGATTGTGTATTATTGGATTTGAATATGTATGTACCTTTGCTTTAATTATGTAAATTAATTTTTTGTTAAGGTAACGTTTATCAGTTGGACAATGGTGAATTTCTTGTCTGCAGCATGAATCATTATGGCGGGTGAGTAAATGACGTCTCTATGACGTCATTATGTCGTCACCATGACATAGATTAAGGCTTAAATTGTCATTGGTCATGTTTCTCATTAAATACACAGACATAGAATATATTGTCAATAATAATCCATTGTAGAACACTGGCACCCCCCTGAATCGGAAACAAAAACTATGTGTGGAAAAAACGCGGGGTATGTAATGCACGATTGCTTGGGGTTCGAAAACAACACTAGTAACAACTAACAGAAGACAAATATCTAACAAAACATATGGTGTCTGTGAACAGAAAAACACCCATATAGTAGAAGTTCTTGTTGTTTTCGTTCGTACCACAATTTGTGCATTTTGTGTACTAATCTTTTCTCTTGATCTAACGTATTGTAGTGGACTGCCAGCGGTAGATTTTTAATAATTTTCACTAATACTTGTAATCCATCTCGTCTAGTAGAAACGCGCAGTCAAGTTAAACAGATAACAGCTCCTAGTCTTTGAAAATAAGACCTGATTCACAATTGATTTTTAATACTGCTAACAAACGGGAATGATTATAATGTAACATATGTAGGAACTTACATATACCGACTGTTGTTCCTTCTATATAGATATTTTTACACAATCCCAAGAACGTACACAATTTCTTTAATCAACTAGAGTCCTTGGATCCGACATGTATGTCCAGTCGAATTTATATATCATATATCTATTGGACACACAAGGAATGGTTCGAAAGAACTACTGAGTATGCTAGTAATTACTGCTTGTTTACATGTCATAATGCATTCTTTCCATTTTATTGATGGGGATTTTTCATTCTTGACTTAACTCGTTTTTTTTAACTGCTATGATATCAAAACTGAGCATTTCTTTAGCAGTATAATAAATTCAAACGTCTTCTGGATGACAAACTATATATGGTCAGTTTATAAATAGCAAACTTGGTAGAATGGCCATGTTTGTTGCAGTGAGAAATAACAGCTTCTTACTTTCCGTAATGAAAACTCGGAACGTCAAATAGCAGTCATATATTCAAACAAAACCAGTAAAGGTAAAAGTTTTGTATTACTTGAAAGCAAAGGAAATGGTCATAGAAGGTATTCTAATATTTTGCAGCGCATGTGTTACTATTCCGGATCGATCTTTTACATATATATTTCATAAATACACAATCGCCAAACAATACTATTTCGCATATTTTCATTGGCATAATTACATTAAGAAACGCTGTAATCATTAAAAAAAAAGCTTTAAAATTTGAAATAACACTATAAAACCAAAGTTATAAAAATTATATGTACATTTTGTGGCAGTTGTTTAGTTACTCCTTGCATAAAGATACTTATACCTGCGAACCAAAGACCTTTTCTTTTGCTATCGAGTATTAGTATCTAAATCTAGCGAGATGGATTACTTTTTATCTCTTGGCATGCTCTTTTTCTATTTTAAATATGAAAATTTCCTTCTTTCAAAAGCTGGTAAGTTATATTTCGAAATCGTTAATACATCTGTAATCTTCGGGGTCAATGCCTTCTAAGCGAACTGCATGTTCATACCTTGCTACAGAAGTCCTTGGTGTCAAATAAGATAGTAGTGGATAGTACTCTCGTACATGTATCATTCTGTTGTTAAAATCGCAAAAAAGTTTTTATACCACATCTACAAAAAGATATAAAAAAAAGTATTCAAAACTCCCTTCATATGACTGTATGACTAGTCGTACGTTTTTGTATAAGTGGTAAGAGAACATGTGCATTATGGTTAAATTTTGAAAGAAGCATTGTTTTGTCTCAGCAATGTTCCATCTGCTAACTTCTGTTTTATTTGCAGTTTTATAAAAAATATCCAATGTTCTACCTAATAAATAATGGAACGCCTTATACGTGTATCTGTATGTAACTGGTTAATTGTGTCCTTTTGCAATAATGTCAGTCACACACAGAACAGAGCATTTTAACATTCTGTTACTTTTCTGCAAAACTAAGAACGCTAAATATCCTGTCAAAATTTAGTTATTTTCGCTTTGGGCCTAAACGCCGTTAAATTTACTCCCAGTATTTATGCAGAAATGCTGCAAAATTATTTTACTCGAAGTTTAGAATTTTGTGTCGAATATTTTATTTAAGAAATTTAAAAATCCAACCTTGTATAAGCTTCAATGAAAATAGAACACATAGAGATTGTTCCAAAATGTTACGGACATAAATTGTACTGCCTTTTTGCATGTCATATATGTTCTTTATGCTTTATATTATATGCGACTTTGTCAGCAAACTGTCGTCAAATGCATCTATTCTTTAAACCTTATTCAATCATACTTACATTGTATTTATATTACCGCATTAAAGAGAAGAAACTACAAGAAGTGAATTAATGAATTACATAAACATACATGTATTCATATTTAAAGAAGTAAAAGGAAGCTTTTCTTACCAGTTCTAGGGTGCAATTTCTCAAACGTCTTCAAACACATAAATTATGGAACGATATGTTGCAGGTTCGAAACACGTAGAGATTGGCACCCTTGCTGCTTTCATAAATTTTTGAACTGGTATTTGACTCCATCACTTCAACTTTTAACACAATTTCGAAAATAAATTCTACCCGAAATCTTAGACCTTATCAATGCACGAGGCACTTTAAATATCAAGTTTGTGTTCTTTTAGGACATCAAGTAATATATACAAACTGGAGGTTTACTGTTAGAAGTGTTTTTACTGGGGATCCTTGAATTAAACCTTTTGCAGTGTCATTATGGATTTGGTTAAAAACATCCTCGTTTGATGAAAAATATTAAAGTATGTCAGATGAACGATGAAAAATATTTAAGTATTCTAGATGTGTAATCTGACAAACTTGAATATGTTTCATCGTACGATCTTTTCACCATGTTTACTCGCCATTTTGATTTATCATTAACATCGGAAAATAAAAGTGCCTTTCTCAAGTTAGGAAATAAAAAATTGCTTTTAATGCTGAACGAGTATCATTGCGATGCAAAGAGTTTGCTTAGAAGATTTACTAGAAAGAAAAAACAGACGTAGCGTTTCTAATATTTGCAACATTTTTAACATTGACACAGCTTTACGCACCAGTTAGACATGTATCATTTTCATCTGTTTATTTTCATCTTCACCGTCGCCTACTAATTCTACTAATACTATATCAATTTTATGCACATTTATTATATTATATTATATTTGCACAGTTTTTGCTTCATTCATATTTTGTATAAAATCATAATACTTATACTTTATAATAGTTAATGTTATTCTGATGTTGAATTTGCGATAGACAAACTCTTTTGTTTGTTAAATGTAACAGCTCTATCCTATAACACGAACATGAAAATTATGTAAACATTAATTATGTGATTTAAACACAGATTTCAGAAAGATTGTAACAGAAGGGACAATTGATAATAGAATACTTAAAACTGTTGCTTTTGTTTTAGCAAAGTTATTTTTAATCATTTCTAGCTGAAATATGTATAATGTCTGCATGAATCATGAGACAAAAGTCGTGCATAATTTATGTATTGCAAGAAAGTACAGTTGTATGGCTTTGTCAGTTGTGGTAAGAAAATTAAGCTTAGACTATTGTAGATTACAAATTTTGAAAAGTAATGAATCGATTATTTTTATTTTCGAAACTGTACTTAACATTAATATATTCATATTCTAATGAAGTGCCTTTTTTCTGTGTATGTTTAAATGTTCATATTATTGGCATTCACTGTTTGAAATTCTATTCCAGTCTATGCCCAGACAACTACACCTGCCAAGAAAACATAGGGGATAACCCGAATTTTGGTTTCACAAGTTTTGACAACTTTGGTTGGGCTTTGCTCTGTGCCTTTCGTCTAATGACCCAAGATTATTGGGAAAATCTTTATATGTTGGTAAGATCATTAATAAAATTTATTCGAAAATATTCCACCTACATTGTACATTGTTATTTCTAAATTTATATAATTTATGTTCGAACGCAGAAATCATTAAACTTGGAAACAAATTTGAGTACGACTAGTCAGCATCGTTCTAACACCTTTATATTAATGAGTAAGTATGTAGTTTAGCTCATGTTTTTACTTTACTCGATTATTGCATAAAGAACTTGGTAAGATCAAAAGCTGGATTAGTTTCTAAACATCTTCAAATCATATATTTAGACGTTCTTCTGATATTTTTCTGCAATATCATTGAATATCAAATTTATTTTTAATTTAAAATAAATATCCCTGCTTGGTGGCAGTATGCCAAAAGTCAAAGCGCCATGATATTGATATTCCTCTTCTATCATGACGCAAATTGCAAAACTCTTATCACTTACATCACTCCTAATACAGTATTTAAGATGACATTTGGGTATTTTCCGATCTAACCATAATTTTAGATTAGGAAAGTGAATACGATGTTTTGAAGCCTGTTCCGGTGCTTAAAATATACATGTTTGAATATACAATTTGGATTTAATTGCCGCTAATGGAAACACTCCGATTTCTTTTCTTCAGGTTCTTCGAGCCGAGGGTCTGCCACATAGTATCTATTTCATTCTTGTTATCCTGTTAGGTTCTTTTTATCTTATCAATCTTATTTTGGCTATTGTCGCCATGTCGTACGACGAGCAACAGCGGTCGGACAAAGCGGACGAGGAGGAGTTGGCGCAAGAAAAAGAGGTACAGTAAAATAGTCCGCATCAGAATTGTGAATTTTTGACAGCCGTTGTACTTCGGCTCGACTTGTGTAAATTGTTTAACAGTTTAAAACGTTTAAGCTCCTCTAAAGAATTAATGAGATAGTTTAAGAACAAATAGCTATATCCATGAATGGTAGTTCTTATATAACTAAAAGAATTTAATAATTTTTATATAATTCTGGAAATAAAGAAAAAGTGTATTCACTCAGTTTTTAGATTATAATTTGACAAATTTTCTGAAGAAGCATGACATAATTATTCAATCTAAGTTTAGCCTAAATTTGTATTTGCATGACAGTTGGACTTTTACTTTCATATTCAACACTTCAATTATTTTAAGGTAAAAATAAGCAGTCTTAACATCAATAAATACAGGATTCACTAAGAACAAATCAAATTAAGCATTAGTTATTTATCCGAACACCCTGTTGCAATGTGTACGTCATGAGACAGCATCATCAGTAGAGCTCTATTTCTCTATTTCTTAGTTTACTCACCATTTGCTGTTTTTCTAAGACTTTCTAAATTGCAAGCGTCCTATAGGTAAACAACAAGCCCTGTCTGCACTTAAAACTTAATTTGGATACAATGATAACGTGTAAGTCAAATCGCATTGGCGAGTCTGTTTTTGACTGTAGTAAAGAAGATACTAGCAGGTCATCTAAATACGTGTACCTATGTTGACATCATTCAGTGTAAATATCATCAAAGTCATAAGATTTGGCAATTATTATTTCTTTAGTTATATATCAAATTTGTATTAAGTTCCACTACATCTGAAGTGTTTTCCCGAGAAGCATGTCTTTGTTAATATAAGCGGATCTTTGTGTGATTTAAAGAATGTAGATTCAAAATGACAAGTAGCGCGAAGAACTTGTGTACTAGATTATATTAATAATGAATTCAAAATGGTTCCGGATTTATTTGCTTTCGGATTTTCGTTTTTGAAGACATTTTCTACCGCTCCTAGATCCGCTTATCATAGGTCTATAGTACGGCATGATCGTTCCCCATTGAGTTTGTTTGTGTTTGAATATGGTGATGTTATTTCAGTCATGTGTTATTATGATATGAATTAGTTAGCATGTAAGACTTTGTTTTGTTAAATTATTTAGGCGGTGAGGGGTAAACAGGTAAAGAAACTGTACACTTTTTAATCTTCTAGATTTTATTCATTTTATATTCATTAGAAATGCGTGAACTTCATTCTTGCTTAAAGACGATAGACTTGAATAAAAAATTTAAATCTTCAAGGGGGAAGAGTGTGGGTAAGTTTGTGTAATTGGCCACTCTTTGTTTTAAATTTTGGACTCTTTCCAAGAAACAGTGGATTTATAAAATAATATTCGTTCCAGCGCTGTTCATCGTCTAATTAACAATGATTTGGAGTTATGCGCAGTGATTAATTCGGCCTGAGTGGTTTATAACTGCGCATCAGAACGACAAAGAGTTGTTAATTAGACAATAACAACGCTTAAAATTATATTATTTCGATTCTATCATGACCAGATATTACAAAAGTTGAATAAATGCAAAGCGTTATCTTCTATGTGGATATTTATTAAACGTCATGCGGCATAATATGACGTCATTTTTGACGGCATATCGGTTCCCGCGTTGTTTATGGCGTAATATATTAACATAACTTTTCTACTCTTTGTATATAGAGACAAAATCGTGAGTCATGTCAGAATACACAGTTACACATCCATATGCATCCGCATTGTTGTTAAAATGAAACGTCCATAAATTTACGTACTAGATATGATAAATTAAATATTTAGGCCAGGACGAAACATGAAAACTATAACCAAAATGAGAATTTAGTAACAGTACTTTGACTAGCTCGTATTTTGTAAGTTCTCTCAGAAATTTATAACTTACAATTAATATTTCGCTTTTAGTTGTTTATAATTAATATAGATATATATATATATCGTGATCGCTTTTTATCATATTTATTCTTGTCTTGCGTATTTTTGAAATTTTATTATCTGTTTCTTTTGCGTCTTATTCTTTTTATCCATTTATCATTTATTGTTTTCAAAAGACGTTTTTATGTAACCATGAACTTCATATTTCTGTTTTCCATTCAGTTTTGTCATTCCTGTCGCATTCCTGGATTTAATTGTCTTTTTCTGCTAGGAATGACGTTAACATTTGACCTTTTCAAGGGTTAGTAATGTAAGGTAAATTTCATGCCACAACATCAAATTTCTAAGTAAATTCTGTCAACCTGATGCGTTTCACCAGTTGTCATGACCAACACCTTACCGGTTCGAAATGATTTATTACATTTACACTCTCGTCAAAAAAGTATAGAATATTACCCTTAGTCCGGCTACTTTCAAACTTATTCCTTACACAATTACTGATTAAATTCTAGAAATTCATTTTGAAACTAGGACAGAAAAGAACTAGAAAAAGAAAATGTAATTAAAGTTGCTCCTGTTGTTTTACTTGCATAACAGTCGTTGGAAAACTCGGCTGTTCTTACAGAAAGACATTATCTTTGTAAGATATAGTTTTGAGAAATGCTTCAGACGATATTCCTAAAAAGTGTTAAATCTATAGTTTGCTTATTGTAGAATCCCACCCCTTTATATTAGAACACATTTAGTGAACTGGAACTGTTTTCTTCATATATTACCTAAGCATTATGATCATCAACGTGTTAAAACTATAGTTTGCTTATTATAAAATCCCATCCCTTTATATTAGAACACATTTAGTGAACTGTTTTCTGCATATATAACCTAAGCATTATGTATAACGTGTTAAAACTATTGTTTGCTTATTGTAAAATCCCATCCTTTTATATTAGAACACATTTAGTGAACTGTTTTCTGCATATATAACCTAAGCATTATGGTCATCAACGTGTTAAAACTATTGTTTGCTTATTGTAAAATCCCATCCCTTTATATTAGAACACATTTAGTGAACTGTTTTCTGCATATATAGCCTAAGCATTATGGTCATCAACGTGCACAGATAAGCGTAAAGCAAGTCCCCAAGTATCAATGGGGAACTTCCACATTGCGCTAGAGTAACATGTCCTGATACTCGGCTCGTTTCAAAAACCTCATTCAGAATGAGAAGATACTGGAAGCATACAGTTATATTATTTTAAAGAAAACTCAATAAGTTTTACAACACAATTGTTTATTTGTTTTCAGTAATATTTATCAATACACCTTATTCAAATCATCGATATGAGTTACCCTTAAGAAGTGGAGAGAAAAAACAGGAGAATAAATGAACCATATCTAAGCCCGTAGAAACACATAAAATGAAAATCAAGTTGTTTACGGATGAACTACCCTTAAAAGATACTTTTGAAAAAGAAACGTAGACAGATCTTAATAGTTAAGGTTATACTTTGTTTGCAAATTGTTTGCAAAAAGCTTTTTGTTTATGTCTTTTTAATACAGAATTGTTCATACAATGACTCCTGGAGTTCATCTTCCTACTCAAGTGAGCGGATGGAGGTGCTGTATCGCGTACTGTATTTACAATATATACAAATGAAACACTATAAACTCACATTGGCAAATCTTAGAATACATGGTTTTGGGCCAATCAGATAAAAGCATATAACATTAACCCCATTAGGCTTGAACGTTTCTTTTTTATCGCGAAAAACCAACGTTCGCGAGTTTGTTTTTGTAAAAGAAGGAAAGAAGTGAAATGTTGTCTCATTGTAGAACACTTTATCATAATAAACATGAGCTATAATACAATTTTTGTATTGGATGTATGTGAAGGATAAAACAAGCATTTTGGATTCAGATCAGGATGCAAAATTAGGCACATACTGGTCTCAAATGGTTAACGTTGGTTTTTATACACAGAGGTATTTATGTTAAGTATATTTCAACATGATTAATACTTCTGGTGATGGTTACACAAATGTCTGCTGCGTAAACTTGGGAAAGGTATTATTTGTACTGTTTTATTATAAATATATAGTGAACGCTTTGGGAATTGAGTTCTTAATCATAACCAAGAAGATGCTTGTTATCATTTAACGGATTTCTGTGATTCTCCTCGGCCGGCTCACAAAAGCAACTTAATCGACACCATCATACATGAAAAGAGTAGATTAATTGTATATAAACCATTAAAACCACCGAGATTTTGGGAATATAAGCCCAACCGAGGAAAACCACAAGCTAGATTGTATATATCTATTCGCATATCTTGTTTGTAAAATCTTAATTATGCAAAATTGCAAGTTTTCAAAATTACTCCATATTTCCCCTTAAAAATGTCAGTCACAATTGCACAGCATTTGAACTGCAAAATCACATCATGAGTTGCAGTAAGAAGCTTTCTGTGTACATCAGATTGGTGTCTGCAATCGGAAAATCTGTCAATTTACTTTAATTTGTGTCAGAAAAGCCATCTTTTGTATGTCGAATGTCATATTTTACATACAGGACAAAAATACCATTTCTTTACACTGGAAATATGGCAAATTTATGCCGAAATCTTACAACGTCAAACAAATGGCTTGTCTTAGAGTCTGATATATATATATATGTTTAAAACACACAACCTACTTGCCATTTCAAACAATTTTCCCATTGACAGAGATTCTATATAATTCCCATGCTTATGTAACCCTGTCTCGTTTTTTATCTTGACACAACAACGTGAACAGCAGTGTATTCAGCTTTAAGACATGCCAATACACATGTATACACCTAACAATAGAAAAATGTCAATTTATATTGGGCATTTAAGAATATTTTCAACCCGTTTTAAACAATGTTCGTTTCTTAAACATATAGGTATTTTTTATTTGTAAGTCAATTTCTTGTGTACTGTCTATATACATGTAGTACAAGTAGAATCCTCGTGTGTTTAGTAGAATGTGTTGTTTTTGTTTTACCCATAAATATTCCTTGCATGTTTTTTTTAATTTATTTTAAGTGATTGTGAAATTAAGTACGTAATTACACCTAGTAAACAAGCCCACTTTGCAATATGTTTGTCAGTTATTGTTCAGAAGCTATTAATTGTACCAGTAGACTCACAGTTATCATTTTTGACAATACGCTTTGTAATTGGAACACGTAAAGAGTTGTGTTATCGTTCGCTTTACAGAACCAAAGAGAAAACATACAGGCGGGAATTGACGAATTTCTCGAGGAACTGACAAAGAGTCCGAGTATAGCTTCAAACGCCAGTGACCCACCCTTTAGTCCCGATAAGACAGAGGACGCTGTGGACAGAATCTCTGTACAGTCTGAGAAACATTCTGGTGATCCACACCATCTCAGAGTGGGTGGTACTAAGGTACATTTAATGTAGTATAACCATATGAAAACTTACCTTCTTATTTCCCCATATTGACCATTTACAGTTCGAAGAAATAATGCAATTGATTTACTGAACTAATACAATAACAGAGTTTTCAAATATTGACATCAAAGATTACTCATATGTGTATAAGAGTGTGGACAAAATGTCAGCTACTACTAGTTTACATTTGATTTGTATACTAGTATTTAGACAAAAATGAATGAAAATTGTTGAAGAATGTTATATAAACACCAGAAATTTTATACCATGAATGAGCATATTTTTTAAAATATTTTTTTAATTATATACATGTGTTTACTACATTAAAAACGGACTGAAATGGTCATATTTCATGCCTTATTGTCATGATTATAACATATGTGTGATGATTCTAACATTTCTAACAAGGTAGCACTAATGACGTAACATTAAAAACTAACATAACTGCATATTGATGTGAAATGAAAAATAACTAGAACGTCATGTGTATGCTTTTTTGCCTGTGGTTGCTATGGGTAGCTTACAGCTTTGTGTGTGGTTTCTGGTACCTGTACCCATCTCATATTTACAGGCTAGTCACAGTCTGCCTGGTTCCCCTTTCATCGGGAAGCATCGAAAATCAATTATCAAAATACCAAAACAGCTGCGTCATCACGCTGAACGTCAGCCATTGGTGCACTTGGAATCCCTGAACCTTCCCTACGCTGATGATTCCAATGCTGTGACCCCTTCCTCCGATGATATTAGACTATGCACTTTACCTTCTAAACTCTCAATACTAACAAGACGTGCTTCCACAATGCGAAGGCATTTCGACGATTCTTCACGGCGGAGTAGTTACACTTCTGTGACAAGTAGATCATCTCATCCAAGACACTCGCCTCGTTCGCCGGATAAAGACAAGTTAAGAATGTTAATGATGGCATTCGAAAAAAATAAAGGACAGCACTTAATGCCCGGCGTTTACTCGGATAAGTCAGGCAACGTGAGTGAATGTGTTGCGTAAATATAAATCAGTAACTTATTAATTAATTTGCCATAATTATTGTTGTCATAAGGAAAAGAATCGAGAAAGACTATATATCTTGACATTTGTGGAATAAGTATTCTAAAATAAAACAAGGAATGGAAAGCCACTGAAAGCAAAAATAAATGCTCTTTTTATGCTCTTCAAATATAGAGGAATTAAAGGTTAAAAGTTATATATTTAACCTGTATGTGCTAGGCAAGGGAAATAAAGCTTCCTGGCTCATGCAAAGCATTGTTAGAACTAAACATGTCAAATTTTCTTATACTCTCCTTTTGATAGTTTAACTCGATTCTTTTTTTTACAAATCTTGATTATATCGTAAACGTCTTGTATTTGTTCCTTTGTTTTTTCTACATGTGTTCGCGTTTGCAGATGCATGTGGGATTATGTTTGCGTGTGTAATGCGTGCTAAATTTCCTTTACATTTTGTGGTGAGGGTTTGTACTAATTATTTATGTTAAAGTATGCATACTACTTGTATTCCGCTTTTTTAAAATTTCATTTAGGTTTGATGGTATCACTAAACTTGCAGTCCACGTTTTTAATTTACACATATTATGTGGATTTATGTATGTGGGAAAATACTGCTTTATAAAAACTAACGTTTACATTTCACCCTTCTGCTTAGTGTGTATATTTTATATTGTATTCTCAATAACTCGAAGTTCATTTAAAGAAAACTTCGAACTCTTTATAGTGTCGGGTTGTTTTCTTTGGAACCATGACAGTTCACCTCTAAACTTGTTCCGTGCTTTGAAAAATGGAATTTTGAATGGTTGTGCAGGGCATGGACACTCTCGGCATTGAATACCAGCTATATACCACAAAATTAATTAGTTCCTGTGATGTCATATATATATATCACAAGATCTGACCTATACCGCTTCATTACAAACAAGGTCTTAATCTTGAAAACCATTAATTATACGTGAGGATTCGATGTTTTCCCAAGCATTTTATAAATAGTCATATCACTGCACATATGACTTTAGCAGTAGTTGGTTACATTTTTTGGTTAAAGACTTAAAATCAGATTATTTATATAGAAATGTATTACTGATCAAAATGGTCATATTGCATAAAGGTCAAATAAGATGCTAAAAACAAAGTGAATGTTTCGAAATCGTGTGAGAAATTTTTTTCTCTTATACGAAAGTACAGTAAACTGAGAACGACTCCGTATATAATGAAAATTAGGATATTACAAAAAACAATTATCTGCCCGAAAAAAATGTCTTCATTTATTTTATATGAAAATGTTATATAGATATTACAAACTCCGGATATAAGGAACAAATTTAAATGGTCCCAAAGAATTCGTTATAAACGGAGTTTACTGTATAATTATATCACCATGATGGTAAAACAGTTTTTCGTTATATTCATTAGAACTAAAACTAGTACAAATTCGTTTATATTTAGTTGTAGTATAATTCATCGTTTTAAGAGTATAAAACATTGCTTAATTTGCTTCATGATTAATCTATTATGTTGGTCATTCGGAAGAGTAAAAACATTCAAAAACATAAAACAAATGATACTGATTTGTATTTTTATTTTCAAAAGGGTCGAGTTATCTAAAAGCTTAACTTAAAGTATACACATCGCCCTGTCAATACTGTTGTGTTTGAAAGCAAAACTAATGACGAAATTGTGTTTTCTTGGTACTGTTGACCTGTATTTGTTTCTTCAGGACTCCGATTGCGACCTAAGTAAACGATCTAAAGGATCTTGTCGGACACCAAGTGCTTCGCAAGTCGACCCTAAAGGTACAACATGAACTTTTCATGAAAGATGTTCATAGATAAATATTTTTTAGATAAGTTGTTAACTAGTTGTGATGTTATATGAATTATAAACTTGTGTTATTTATGAGCATTTATGTGCTTATCCAGACCGTCACTTAGAAAAGTTGAAATACCTGTTGATTACCAAACATGCCTACTTGAAATAACTGTAGAGTTGTCAACATGCTCATAATTATGTAGGTGCAGTTTACCTTTTTTTCTAAAAGTTTGTTTTTCAAAAGCATTTGAGCCTGGTGTTAAGTAATCACGTGCTCTGTTTCAGATGTCATGGTACTCAGAGAGCTCATCGATCACGTGGAAGTCGCGTCAAGACGAAAAAGTGGATTTAGTGGAAGCATATATAGCATACAAAATGAACCCTTAAAAGATAAAGTACAAAGGTTGCTATGTAGTTGGGAGGTTCCCGCTTGGTTTGCGAAAATTCAGGAGTGGGTAGGGTTCATTATCCTGGATGCCTTTGTGGACTTATTTATCACCCTATGCATTTTAGCGAATACGGGCTTCATGGCGTTAGATCAACACGGTATGTCAGAGGAGATGGCGAACACCCTGGAAAGTGGCAACAAAGTACGAACACTTGAAGTTTTTCATATTTATTATATATATTATATATATATATGCCGTTTTTACATTGAAAAGTATCTTGATATCGTAGAAATGTAAACTAATACTAACAATTTTTCAGAATTGCACATTTTAGCATAAATTTGAATATGTTATTTGGATTTCAACAGCTGACACATCGATTACATATTGGATATACGACATTTGTAATACGTAGCAGACAAGAAAACACATGAACTACACGGAGTTATTAGGGTACCTCAGTAAAAACTAACAGCACATATATACAAATGTACCAGATGCACTTTATCATTGAGTCATAGTAACTCTTTTTTCAGGTGTGCTCCTATATATTTGCGGGAGAGGCTTTCTTGAAAATCCTAGCTCTCGGTTTTTTCAAGTACATGCAAGATGGATGGAACATCTTTGACTTTTTTATTGTGGCACTGAGTTTCGTAGAAATGTTATTGGAAGGTGTTAAAGGATTGTCGGTATTGAGGACGTTTCGTTTGGTAATTTCATATTTTTGGTTGTGTCGTTATGTGTACGATGGGTGTCTTCTCTTAGCACATGTATTCCTGACTTTTTATAGACGAAGACAAAATAAGCTAATGAAACATAAATTCTTTACAACAAACACGACACGATAAATATATAAACTTTATCTACTTCAATGTGCATGAAATAGAACATTTGAAAATCAAAAGAAATTACTGAAAGACTTTAAAACGAGCTTACAAAAGAAAACTATTTATGCATGTCTTTGCGAATTATTTATCCCTTACCTCAAATTTTCTATCTGTTTGAGTGATCGTTTTGCAGATTAATTTTCTTTTCACGAGTTGAAAAACAGGTAAAAGAAAAAACTAAAACATAATGTTTGAATTTATATTTCAGCTGCGTGTGTTTAAACTTGCAAAGTCGTGGCAAACATTGAACATGCTCATGAGTATTGTTGCTCGAACTATGGGAGCTTTAGGCAATTTGACCTTCGTCTTAGGGATAGTCATTTTCATATTTGCTGTAATGGGACAACAATTATTCGCTCCAAGTTATGAAATATTTTACGCTGAAGAGGGACTTCCAAGATGGAGTTTTAAAGATTTTTTACATTCGTTTATGATAGTGTTTAGAGTTTTGTGTGGTGAATGGATAGATTCAATGTGGTACTGCATAAGAGCCCATGGACCGTCATGTATTCCCTTCTTTTTGCTGACTTATGTGATAGGAAACCTTGTGGTAAGATATTAGACTTCTAATTTATTGCTTGATTGATTAATTGATTGTTTCATTTAAGAATTCCTTCATTCGTGAATATTGTGAGATAGTTTCAAACAAACAAAATATTGAGTTTAAATTGAATCTGCCAAAGTTAAATCATGCACGAAATATCTAGCATTACCATGGCCATGTATGGAAACCAACAACTGTCATTTGTTCTGTATCAACGACGCGCCCTGCATGTGTATTTGCTTCTTTTACTGGTAAGTTTTGTGCATATTATATAAAGCTAATCTGTATAGAATGTTCAGTTAATGTTAAATTTTATTAATCAGACATACCCCAAACGTGACAAATATTCATAGTTTAATTCTTCCCACTTACACCGTTGATTTACCGTTTATATATGACATTTCAATGGTTATTAATCAGACTAGTAACCGAACAGTTAATTAATTAACTAAAAAAGTAAAACATGTTGAGCACACAATAACCATAACACTTGACATCATAGCACTGTGACCTAACACTGACCAGCGTGACATTTTAACTATATATAATGTGCACAGAAGCAGTAAGAAGAATATACACGGGTTTACAGATCCAATCAGATTACCGGTCGATAGCAGGTGCGCGAAAATTACAAATTCTGGATTCATTAGAGGGTAGATCAAATGTGTATCTCGGTCCTATCGGTTGGAATCTTTATCGTTGTTTCTTATATAGAAAAAAATACATACACGTGTAAATTAAAAATCCTTCTCCGTAAATATGAATATCGGGATTGACAAATTAAAAAGGTGATCTCAGAATATGTTTTTTCAGTCTGAGTATCATAGCTGAAAATAAATGTATTTAAACATGATTCGTTAACAAAATAGAGATAAACGCAGAGAAGTCCGAATGAAAGGACCAACTTGCTTTTAGCAAGTACTAACGGGAGTCTGTGGTTCCGAACAGGAGACAGCCGTAACGTTCTGTAGGTACACGTGATTATGCACTACTTGTGTATTTATACTGACCTGAGAAAAGTGTGATCAAATTAAAACGTTGGTAAAACGTCAAGAGAATATGCGTTTGATTGATTTAAGAAAATAATATTTGTTCCAATCGTGTTTATTGAGGGATGCTATATTTACTATCCGGTAATTTTGTACACATTTTTTTCCAAATTTAAATTTAGTTCGTTTACTTGTCTTGTATATGTAAACATGTTGTGAGGAACATACTATTTATACTATGTCAACATATGCATTTGTATATACATATAGTTAAATATCAGAAAATATGTAAATTGATTGTTTCTTTTGATTTGTGAAATTTAATTATTTTTAAAATATTATAGGTCCTCAATCTATTTATTGCCTTACTGATCTCCTCTTTTGGTACTGAGAACATAGATCAGCCCGGCGAAGAAGAAGCTTCACCTAACAAACTAGCTGAGGCTTTCAACAGATTTTCTAGGTAAATGTATGGTAGCTATAAACCCTGTCCGTGTGTTCATATACGTTACTTTTGACAACGATTTTATACGCATAAATTATACAAGTAATACTTTTTTTAATTTGCCGGTCTATTATTTATTTTGCGTATATTCTTTACATTTCACCACGACTTTACAAAAACAAAGTATAATTCTTCGACCGACTAGATACTAATTTAAAAACTGTTTTTGCTTAATACAGTTCTGTTAATACTTTTACAGTTTATTCTGTGTTTCTTCTCTCTGTGATCTAATAATAGATGGTTCATCGTATTGCTGAAAATGTCCAAAACACTTAAATGACGACATGCAAAGTTACCTGATGATACTTCTTACAGTAAAGTGTACATAACTATACCCCTTGAATCACCCTGTCGGTCTGATGGTCCGTCGGTCGGTCGGTCGGTCCACTTTTATAATAAAGGTAGTTTGTGGTGCGAACTTCTCCTTCAGTGGTGATAGAATCGCAGTGAATATTAGTACACAATCACCATGAGTAGTAAATGACAAGACGTGTAGCCATCAAAGTGTTGCAGAGTTATGCCCCTTTAAAATAAAACATTTCTATTAGTTTGTTTATTGCTATTGCACATATTTCAAGTAGTCCTCCTTTAGTTTTAAATAATTGCTATGAATATAGGAAAATTACATTAACGCCGAATCATAACGTGCCTTTGTTGTTATTCTTGAACACACATAAACATGCAGCATGATATTGAAGTCTCTTCTAAGCTGGTAAGATTTCTTATGTAGTTTTAGCAAGTTTTTACATCTTTAATTGCAGGTTCGGAAACTGGGTAAAAGTTCATCTGATTGTATTAGTGAAACGAACTAAAGAAGGTAAAAGACCATTACCAGTAACTGTAGACACAAATGGGAAAAATGGAACACTTGTGGACGACAGATGCATTGGTAAAGTGACGATTGATGAGAATGGTCACGTGACACATACTACTAAACCAGGTTCACCTGCCTTGCACTAACAGTTTTCACTACTGTGGTGACTTTGTGTAGTGTTGTTTTCGTTTTAAGGAAGTAAACTACGCGAGGAAAATGTATCTACTTTTAAGCTGTGGTCTTTGTTTGGCAAAAAGCAAGCGGGACATTTCTATTTTGTTTTTGAAGAAGCGAAAACAAAGCAAAACACAAACGAACCACACATGATTTGGCTTAACAGTAGTAAGGTCTAACACAGTATCTGTATTTCTTTTTCTCACATACTGGTGTTTAAATTTGAACCATTAACCAGTTAGCAAATAGAACTCTCTAACACCATTCTCTATCAGCCCCGTGTTAATAGTCTTTTTATTTTATCCTTTTTCCAAGACATAATGAAGATAACGATCCTTAGAAAAATACAAATCGATACCGATTTCCTACTTATTAAAATATATTGCAAGTAAGAATTATTTCTTCACTGTAACTTAATCAAAATTCTTCTTGTAATTTGAAAATCCAAATAACTCTGTTACCTACATTTTGCGTTATTGTGATATATTCTGCAAAAAA
Organism: Saxidomus purpurata; assembly: GCA_022818135.1. Lineage (NCBI taxonomy): Eukaryota > Metazoa > Mollusca > Bivalvia > Venerida > Veneridae > Saxidomus > Saxidomus purpurata. Next base: position 1,354,431 of record JAFMSR010000001.1, on the reverse strand, counting down.
ACGCTTCTTATTTCCTGCTGATGGTGGAGGGATATTGTTTTTTATGTTGTCCGTCCGTCCGTCTGTCTTTCTATGAAACCAGTTGTCAGAATTAAATTTATGAGGTACAAATAATCATCGAATTATGAAATAATATCCGTTAATCGTCAAATACACAAGTAAACTGGCCTTAGAACACTGTGTTTGAATAAGTCATTGCCAAGTCCCTATTAATTTCTAATCTTAGTTTTGCCTTCCGAGAGACAGCTTCCTATTTTTTTTTTAGAAAACAAAACTGTTTTCACATTATTAACAAATTCATTGAGTATAATTGATGATACCAACACCCCAGTGTCTTGTTTCAAAGAAAAATGTAACAAACACAATGAGACAAGTAAATTGTTGATGCCTGACATCAAGACGAATCATATTCAGGAATTTATAAAAACTGATTTAAGAAAACTGATTTCTTCTGGAATGAGGCCCAATGGGATCGGGCTCCTTCTTTATTAATTAAAACTTTAAAGTTCTTTTTATTTGAAACTCCGAGTAATCGTCAGATGTTTTATTTGATTTCACACAAATCATAGGCTTATAATTATATACCAACAGTTTTCAAATAAAGATAATCCCTTAAAAATGAGGCCCCAGATGGTTTGGTTAGTTCCCTACATAATCTTTATAGAAATTTAAAAAAATTAAAAAAGGAATCGAAACGAATTTAATCTGGTCAGTTTATTATCTTATGGCCCTTAACCAAAACTGCAAAAGGAAATTCATCCTTAAGCAGGAAATGCATACGCAGTGAAATAACGCCCCCACAGGCGATGGGTCAGTTTTACTTATACACTCTGCTTCCCAATGTAATCTACACAGAAACTTCAAAGAGTCTCTTTTCAACCCAGTCTCTATAACTTCGTTTAATTTTGCAATAGTGATAAAATAGCCCTCTACCAAAATTGCTAAACAAAATTTTATCCCTTCAGAAATGTGGTCCTATACGGCGGGGATCCCAATTCAACGAATTTCAATGTCTTCATTACTGACTTACATAAACAATAGGAAAGTAGTGTGTTTTACATATTATTGAATATACCGTATGCATATATATAAGATTGTAGTCTTATAACAGTAAGCATCCCATAAGCAAAAGGGTTTCCTATTTCGAATAACCTGAGCGTACTTTGGATCACTCATCTCATTCAATTATAACTATGAAAGTATAAATACTTTCAATATTCCTCAGGGAATAATAATTATAACTGTTTTTCTATTTAAAACAACTCTTTAATTCAAATTTTCGGCAATATTGCCTTTTTCAAGAAATTTGTCTACACTTTTTAAATTCACATGTTGATCATATTCATGACAACTGAATTTCAACTGAATTCTAGTTTTTAAGTGTATTCTTCATGTGATTGGACTCTTACCTGAAAGTACGGGAAACGTCATTTGGACGCTTAGTGTATATGACGTCATTAGGACGTGACGTCTTTCCTGACGTTTTGTTGTTTTTTTATTTTAAGCTTGTCATGAATATGATAACATGTGAATTTAAAAGTGTAGACATTTTTGAAAAAGGCATTTGCCAATTTGAATGTTGTTTAAATTATGAAAGTATAGTTTGTTAAAAAAAACAATGTATCAAAGTGCTTAAAATTATCACAATGAAACAATTGATGTCCATCCACGACAATTTTAAACCCTTACCCTGTTTGACAGTTTTTTCAGTTTTTGACATCACCATTATATGTTAAAAGGTGTGATGATTAAGATTATAACTGACTGTTAATGTAGTCTTTTCGAAAGCTTCAGAGCTTGTTTGTACTGCTTTAATTGTATTCAAATAAATGGGGTTACCCTGGATCTACGACCATTCGTCGAAAGACACTTGAAAGAATACGACAATTAAAAGAATAGACATGCGGTCGAATAGGCAATTGATAGAGTAGGACACAAGGTCGAAAAATATTTTAACCTGCGACACTTGTCCGAATAATGATGTGTATTTTATTTCGACTAAGTGTCGCAGCTGATTATTATCCTTTTGTTATGATTGATCGGTGGTCTATTTGATTTCCTTTTTACCTCTTAAAATATGTTCGCGCGATTTGACCATTTAATCTTTTAATAACTAGTCACATTTTATGCACGATTTCTATGGTGTGTATGAAAGTTATGCACGAGTATGAAAAATGAGTGAACTGTTGTTGATTTCTTTTTATGCAATATTATTAGCATATTACCAATTTTGACAATAGGATTTTAAAGGAAACTGAGCATAACCATGGGCCTGATCAGCCACTGATAGAAGTGCAAAAGGCAATGGCAAGGCTAAAGGAAGTCGCTTCGACATCAGACGAATGCCCATCGAGGCTTCTTAACAAGGAGTTGATGACCATTCCCAGCGGAATATCGGGGATACTGACCAAAGAGAAAAGTGCATGTGACCTACAGCGTGACTGTTGATTGATTAAAATAAATTTGATTAAATTTTGATTTTGTAATGAATCAGTTCAACGTCTAGAGTACTTCCGGTATACATTTTGTACCCGCTTACTTTCGTTTTCAGTTCTCAGAGTTTTCGACCAGTCGTCGAAAGTTTTCGACATTCGACAGTAAAACATTTCTATCATTGTTCTTTCTTTAACATGTCGCATTCTACCACCTGTCCTTTCTGTTTAATGTCATATTCTATCGAGTGTCTTTCGACGAATTGTCGTGCACCGGGTTACCCTAAAGGGGGCCTCAAATTAAAAAAAAAAAAAGATTATACTGACTGAAAAGCAAACAATGCAGACCATGATCAAATTGCACATAATGTATAGGCTGATCATGATCTGCGTTAGTCGCAGTGGCAGAGTCATGTCTTGCAAGCAGAGTAAAGGCTAATGGTTCTGGTCTCAATTCATAGTAGTAGAGACAATAGGAAAACTTTATATGTTTTTTTACGTTTTGTTATCTTATGCGATATTTAACCATACATATCTCTTGATATATATTTATACCAAAACCAAATCTATCTATCCTCTGTAGCATACTTTGAAATTTATAACAAATCGTTTCTCATTTGTTAAATTTCTCTTATGGTAATAATAGTTTTGTAAGAGTGTTTTTATAATGCATACAAGATTTCTTATGTTAACAGCATTTTTAACGCCGTTTTTCATTGGGTCCTTACATCTACGCGGTGACATCAATAAAATGCCACTGCTTACAATGCAGTTGTCGCTCGTCTTAGCTTTTCTTCTATTTTATGTTTAAAAGTTCACTTCAGTTCAGATTTATTTGCGCAGGCAAGAAACACATGATATATAATAAAAGGGTCATTATTATAGAAGTGTGGTCTAGAAGCCGGATTGTTTCCCATCCTCGTGCTTCGATGTCGTAAGAGCCGATGCATGACAAGAGCAAATCCTGCCTCTTGTGCACATTACTATATTAATAACCCTTTTACATTTGTTTTGTATATACCAATATGACATTTTTGTAGATCTTTAAAAAAAACAATCAGGTTAGATGTTAATCATTATTCCAGTTCTCTTGCCGTTATGGTGATTCTTGTATTATCTTATCTATGTAATACTTAATAACTTAATGAGTTTAGATGTATGTATTCTAATTTCCGTTAATTTGCGCCGTTGTGACATACTTCGCGACAAACGTTATGTATCGATCAGGGTTTTACAGTCATGTGTAATGATTTTTTGTTTCCGTTATTTACTCTAGCCTATATGCCTTTATCTAGTTTAATGGTATAATGCAGTTCCTGATCCTCAGTTGGCTGATTTCAAGTAATACCTCCAGTTCCAATTATTTCTAGAAACTGGTCATGGTCAAGTTTATGTCAGTTACCCATGTCGCAACAGCTAAATTTGTTGTGTACAAATTAAGTAACGAGTTTGAAACGTTCCTTGTAATGTTCATTGAGCAAATTAAGTGTACTTGTTTCTGTTTGTTTGTTTTAATGGTAATGTACTTGCATATTCGCTGGTGTAAATTAGATACTATTTTTGCACTTTTATATTGTTAGCTCTTATATGTTTTCTTGTATTGCTCCTAAAATAAAGTCAGCGCTAATTAAATTAATTCCGGTTATTACAATGTAAGAGGATCCAGCAATTTACAAACTTTATTTTAATGTCACTTTTCATATAGTGTGAATATAATCAATCTTAAACGTGTATCAAAAGAGACCATGGTTGTGTAGTAAACAGTGTAGTTGGCTATGTTCTTTTTTACCGAGCCTGGTCATGTTAAGAATTAAGCCCAAAAAGACTTACTTATAAGTAAAAAGGTTTAAAACTTGACAAAATGATAATTAGGAAAAATGTTTCGATCAATAAATACATAATTATATCGACTTAATTGGTCTGCATAAAGTATTTAGAATAGGTAAATGTCACCTCAGTTACATTTCCCAAGGTAGTTCATACTCAAAGATAGTTTGCTTCGTTGTTTCATAAGCTCTATGTTAGGACTCTTATTGATTTTTTTTCTTTTGATTTACCGTGTAAATTATGTTTTGTTTCCTTGCATCTTTCGATTTACTGCAACCTATCTGACGTTTTTCAACGCGTGTGTGCATGTGAAACTGCAATATTGTCATATATATATTATATATTACTTATGTGTATTTATCTTTTTCAGAATTAAATGGAGATACTGTTGATGCTATGGTAAGAATATATGTTCATTGAAACTGTTGTGAAATATGTCAAATATATTTTAATTTAGCTAGAATTTTATACCAGAAGTACCCAAATGTTTGACAATATCATCATGTTGTCTTGTTTTTTTGTTGTTTTTTGTTTTGTAACGAAAGTGGTGTAGGGGCACCTTGTAAAATATGTTTGATATTATACAGTAAACTCCGTATATAACGATTCCGGATATAAGGAACACATTTATTTTCTGTGCCCTTTTTTAGCTCGCCTGAGTTGTTTCTATGATTTCTAGCTCAAGTTCGAATATGGGTCATCTTGGGTCAAAAACTAGGTCACACAGCCTGAATGTGAAAAAAAACCTTGTTAACACTCTAGGGGTAACATTTTCAGCCCAAATATCCTGGAAATTTGTCAGAAAGGTTGTTTCGATGATTTCTAGCAACTTTGTTAAAAGCAGTTGTACTCGGGTGAGCGATAAAGGGCCATCATGGCCCTCTTGTTAATGTTTAATTTAAAATGAAAATGTTGTATGGATATAACGTACTGTGGATATAAGGAACACATTTAAATGGTCCCAAGGAGTTCTTTATATACGGAATTAACTGTATTTGAAAATTAAGAAACAATTTCAATACAAGTATTTACTGATTATTCAGTGTGTCTTGGCATTACCGTATTCCTATAGTGAAATATGTCTACGAACAAAGATCAATTTGTTATATATTCCATCCATATTATGCTCTCGTATTTTGCATGTGCTATTTTGATATGTTTAAAAGTTACCTACTTCTTTTGAAGCTATCGGAACCGTCAACACGTACACCAAGTCGAGCGTCTGAAAGTAACAAAAGCATAGCATCGGATTCCGATGCATCTTCTATGTCAGATGCTGAAACTCAAAGTTTAAAGAAGGTGGAGTTAGATGGGGAGCCTGAAATAAATGACGTAGATGTGGAATTCGTTGAATATCCTGACGATTGCTTTTGTAGTATAGTTAAAAGGAAGATAAAATGCTGTACAACAATTGAGAATACAAAAGCTGGCAAGTTCTGGTGGAAATGGAGATGCAGAGCCTACAGAGTAACTCAGCATAAATACTTTGAAACATTCATCATTACCATGATCCTGGCTAGTAGTATGGCATTGGTAAGTTTCATTGCGGTAATGAAGACTCCAAACACAACATCTATATTTAAGTCAATTAAACTATACAAAATGTACACATTGGTATGGTTTTGTTGGCTCGTATTCATGTGAATCTATCAATTGATGTAACGCTTTTGATTATTATATATTGTTAGATCATTAGAATCATAGCCATTTAGTAGATATTGTAGAAAGAAATAACAGCAAAATGCAAAAAAAAGAAAGAATCTTCTGAGAGATTAATCCTTTGTGTATATAACATAATTTACAAAATTGGTAATACAACTAACATTTTTTTTTATTAAAGGCTATGGAAGATATTTACTTGGAAGACAGACCGTGGCTATACATGACTCTTCAATACATGGACAATGTCTTCACCGTTGTCTTTCTTTTTGAAATGTTTCTCAAATGGTTTGCCTTTGGGTTCAAGTTCTACTTTACCGACGCCTGGTGTTGGCTCGACTTTGTCATCGTTGCTGTAAGTAATTTAGGGTCTTCGTCGTCGTATACGTGCTTTTCACAGTTCTAGCAATTTAGGAAGTAGTTAATCTTCCTGCCATACAACATCGTTGTAGATTATATGTATAAGCAGGAATAAGAAGTTCTAAATGCCATTGCTTTATGAGAATATGCCCATCTATTTTGTGACGCAATACAGATCATTAATGTATATGTTAGTCCTAGCCTCATTATGTAATTGACTTTCGCATCTTTCAAGTTTGACAGTACCATTCACCGTTCATACGAGCGCACACTGAAAAATTGCTAGACATACAAGCTGATATTTGGTTAGGATGTTCGGACACATCTATCTTACTGACGAAAAATATATTGGAATTACCCACACCCGCATTTTGTTTAAATAGTATGTTTAATAACATTGCATTGTTAACTGTAATGACTTGCTTAATTTTCTATTAAAGTTCAATTAAAAAAACATATTTTGATTTTGAATTCGGAGATTCCGGAAGAAAGTTTTATTTATGATTGTAATGATACCATTTTTTTCTCATGTTTAATGTGTAATAAAAAAAACTAATTTAAAGGTGTAAATAAGGTGGATAAAAATAATATTCAATGTTTGAAATATTGTAAACATGTTTTACAGTGAAATAATTTTTGAAAAAGTAATGCATTGTTGGATAAGAAAATTAAAGAAGGTTCTAAGAGCGTGTTTCTGCAACAATTGTATATCATATATATATATCCGTTTTATCAATTTATCATTCTAACCAACTCACACTCACACACCTTCAATATTAATTGCATTTTTGCACAAATAAAAAAAACTATTCCATGTAGTATTATGGTATGCTATCTGGTCAAAGATAGCATTTCTCAAACAAAACCATTATCTATAACGGGGTCGTTTTCTCTTTTAACAAATTACAAATACATAATATTTTTGTTCGAATATTAATTGATTATGGTATTAGAAAAAAAACCATAATAATAATGCTGTATATTCAAGCTGTGACTTCGAAAATATTATTTATTTCGTAATACTGTCTTATTTTTAGATTTCAATTGTCCTGGTCATATCTAAGGTTCTCAACATAGGCGATGCGGAATCCCTCAAAGCTATGAGGACTCTAAGAGCTCTCCGACCACTCAGAGCTGTGTCCAGATGGGAAGGAATGAGGGTGAGTATTTAAAGTATCTTACATTAGTTAACTAAGGTAACAGACGTCCGCTTTTTGTATAACCTGCAAATCTGTGGAATTAAGAAAATTGTATCTTTTTGAATTGTACATGCTCTGTTAAAAAAGTTTGTACTTACTTTTTTATAATTATCGTCAAAATATTTTATTTTTTTATCAAAAACTAAGAAAACATAAGATTACATATAGTGATTTAAGTTTTGATATAATTTTAGAGTTTGTGTTTGTTTTCTTAATTCAGGTGGTTGTGAATGCATTAGTCAAAGCCATACCATCAATCTTCAATGTACTCCTTGTGTGTATCGTGTTTTGGCTAATCTTCTGTATCGTCGGTGTCCAATTCTTCAATGGAAAGTTTTTCAAGTGTGTTGACGACGAGGGTAATAGATTGAATGCTACTATAGTTCCCAATAAAACTGAATGTGCGGCTCAAAACTATACATGGGTAAATTCTAAAATCAACTTCGACAACGTCATCAATGCTTACCTGGCTCTGTTTCAAGTGGTAAGTAAGATAAAGCATGTATATATTTACCATTATAATTACTATACAACGAGTAGAAAATCGAACTAATAGTTTTGAAGAAATAGTGTCTGTGCCCATGATATATTTAAGGTAATTAGAGTATTACTATACTTAAGTGTGTTTTCGCCAGGGTTGCGGTCAATTTCTGAACTGTAGTCGTTTAAACTCGTCCAGTGTTTATCATATTTTACAATGGTCACAAATAGTTATGGTAATTTTCGTTTTTTCCTTAAACCAAAATGCAAACACCTTTCAGTTCTAAAGTTTTTTTCTTTTAGAGTACTTTAACCCAGTATATTCACCCTTGTGTTATGATCAATTAGTGCTGCTTGACTGATCAAGTACCGGCAGCCAAACAAGCTCGTTTGTTTGAATTTGGAATTTTTTATTCTTATTCAGTGCTATCAGACTGTACAGTCAATATTTCAGTTATGTAATTTTAAATTGCAAAGGCCACAGAACCTTTCAATTACTGCATAGTAACAGTACCTTTATGTCACGAGTTGTCTTGTTTACCTTCCGCGTATTTAATGTTTCACAGAAATGTAGAAGAAAAAGTTTACCATTTTATGTGGTAACAAAAACTATTTTATGTGGTTATAGCATTCTGTGGTCTTTACTATTAATGATACTAATTCACCGTTTCAGTTTCAAACATTTATGTTAAACTAATGCTATTTTAACAAAACTATGGTTTCAATGCACTATGTAACGCATTGCACACGACAATGAAACAGAAAGGAAAATTTCATGTGTTTCTTTTATTGCTTAAACATGATATACTAACAATCAAAATTAATGAATTATACAACAGTTATACACGCGTAAGAATAAATATTGTAATAAGAAAAGAACATTAGAAAATTCTCACTTTATATACCAATTGACTTTTGTAATAGTATATGCCAGGACTATAAAGACGCCAATTCCCTTCGGCAAGCATTATATATATATGTATATTACAAATTAACAGATGCCGTCAAGGCTATGTAAGTGTCGTATTTTTCAATCCAGAGACAATCTAAATATTTCACTTAACTGTTTTGGGACCTGTAAAATCATACTTTTATCCAATTCGTGAGTGTATACAGGCAATGAAAATGTTTATTCGGTTGACTGTAAACGCTTAACGATTGCTATATAAATACCTTTTTTTAAATGCCATATAAATTTCTAAAATACTATATAAGAAAAAATAGTTTATGTCGAATACACAATTTCGTTCATTATCTCTTCTTTCGTAGCCAACACATTTTATGGACAACATTATTTCTCTGAATGAAGTCTAAACATCATATGATATGTATTTTATAGTAACACAACATGTACTTATTTTTATATGCTCTGCACATACAAACTTTAGCAGTGGCACCTATTTTGAAAAAAAAGAATAGTTACCTTAAGGTCTAGTTCATTGACAGAAAATGAAATTTTCCTATATGTGGAACAATTATCAAAGCACGGAAAGGAGCCTAATCCTTGTATGGGGTTCTCTGTCACTTTGCATGTTCGCTTTATAGTTTTGTTATTTTGTGTTTGTCGAAGCATGTGCTCTCGATGTTGTCCAGCTTTTTAAATTTTAGAAGATTTATTTATAAAGCACAATCACTTTATGTTGAGAATTTAGACACAAACTAGACTGGACAATATGTATAAAACCCGATTTAATTGTATGCGTGCAAGCAGTGTTTGGTGGGACGTAAAGGGCTCGGTTATTCATGCGCTACGCTGGAAACAGTTTTTTCTCAACCTTTTAAAAGATTGTTTTTAATAGATTGATCAACAACTGGCAAACAGTATCAGTATAAAGAGTAAAGGTGCATGATGGACTTACACAATTTTATACACAATCCAAACGAAGTTGCGGGGATCACACATTTCGTGAAAGTTCCAGAGAAGCATTTGCAACTCATTTTGTGTTCGTACATTAAAAGATCGCCGTTGAAAATAAGTCAAGAAAATTGTTTTTCTTAATCTTTGACCGATGTATCAGGCATTTTTTCAGGTTGCCTGTTGAAGCTTTGCTTAATGCTGACTACCGATACAGTTCATCTTGTAGCATTTCATTGGGGTAATTTAGAACAGTATGGGATGACAATTCAGCGCACTGTTGGTAGTATCAGAACGACTGTGGCATGTTTTTAGTGCATATACTCATGTTAATATATCGGGAGTGGTGAAGGCTTCTAACATACCTAACATTCTCAGTGCCATATAACAACTCAAGCACTTTATTAGTGCTTTAATGGTTTCACCGGAGGAGAATATAGGTTTACCCTCTGTTCGTCTGTCTGGATGTTTGTCCCTTCGTCCGTCCGCAAAACTCGATCCTGATGTATTCAAAGGTACTCGGGGAAGATTCTTGCATTTTGCATATGGAAAGTGGACAATTTATGGATGATGTTGTTTTCCTTCCTCAAACTAAAGATGCCTCTCACCTCTAAATCGTGCAATAAGTTCAAAATTAGAAGAGATAGCTGCTGACCAATGTCCTACTGTGCTCCAGTTGAAAATCTGTTAATATGCATATTTGTTAACTAATTTGTATGATTGGTCCAAACTGACAGATCAGACTTTTAATACTTTATTATATGTTTACAAATGATTTAATTTTAGGCGTTTTAGAGATTTATAAAGCGTTGTATACTGAGCAGCCAGAAAACCGCTATGGACTCTTGTAATGCTTAAATTCTAAATACTTCTTTCAAGAAACGTCTTCATAGATTCAATAAGAGTTAATGCAAACTTGATGTACCTGTGATACTAGTATTAAAATACTGTGACTGAGAAAATGGGTCCAGATGAGTAAAATTCACACATTTTGTTTTAACTGTCTTCTTAAAGTGTGAAATATGTTGACTATGAATTGAAAATTTCATGTGAATCTACCCACTACTTCTAAAGTTATGCTTATCTTCAGATAACACCCATTGCCATTCTTCATAATGACGTCCGTAACGTCGAAACAGTAATTTTGACGTCAGTATATTTGACGTTCTAGATTACGATGTTACACATTCATATGAAGGTATGTTTTCATGAAACTTCACCTGATAACACGTGATTTGTCGACATGTATTATGCCTGTTTCAATTTTGTTGTCATTTATCAACTTTTCACTAAATCCTAATTTTGAATGACTGTACCCTAATTTGCACTCTTTCGAATGTGAAAGAAAAAGTGGTTGCTATGGTAATATCCCTTATTGATAAAGACTTGATAGAATCATGTTCATGCTTATTGGTGAATGCTACTTTCAATAAACATATTTTTTGATAATAATGACTAGTTGAAAGTTGGTGAAAATTGTTTTTACAATTGCGCAATTATAATTAATGCTCATCTAGACCCATTTTCTAAGTCACAGTTACAATTATTTGGTCATACAAAAAAAGGGAGTCTGCCTCCGCCGAGTTATTCGATAAGACAGTCCATTCATAAATACAGAAATATGAATCGTGTACACCGAATAGTGTTTTTTTCCTTTGATTGTTTATAGTCTCGGCCGACCCTGGGATATCTCCCTACGTGAACATGTGAAGATTACTGATAGGCACAGGTTGAATAGAAACATATGCAGATACAAGGGAATACGGGTACCAGACCCTAGCTCTTTTACAAATAGATTACTTGGTTCGTTAACATAGCACCGATACACATGAGACTACCTCTTGGTTTCTAACCAGGTCATCTCTAGATTGGTTGGAAACGTTGGAAAGCGTTTCTGAAATTTACAGTGCATTGGCCGGGATTCAAATCGGGGACCTACGGATTGATCGTCCAGAGCGTTAACCAATCGACTACCTCGCCACCCCGAATTAAGTTATCTTCTTTAGTTGTAACCCTATCTGTTCAAGTGACATTTATCCATACTTGTCAATGCCAAAGTATACAACCACGAATTAAATAGATTTCTTTACATGGCTGTTTGCTTTGGCATTGATAGTCAAGGACAAATGTCACCTGCACAGATGGGGTTACAAGTACATTACTATAATACCCAAAAGAAAATATGTTCTTTGAAGCCAGAGTAGCTTTAGATAGATTAAATAGTTGTAGTATATTGATATTGTTGATCTAGTAGTGTATAGTGTATGGATCTCTCTTTCTCTTGTTGATCTAGTAGTGTATAGTGTATGGATCTCTCTTTCTCTTGTTGCTTGCTTTACATCCTTGCAACCTATGCTTTACTTTCAGGCCACATACAAGGGTTGGATTGAAATCATAAGGGACTCAGTGGACAGTCCTAATGACGTAGGTATTTGTTTATGACTAAGAGCACGTTTCTGAAACAATAACGACAATGTTTTGTTCCTTGGTTGGATTCTGGGTAAGCATTCCTGTCTACCCTAGTCTCAAAGCATGTCGTTATGTTTCAACTTAATAATTATCTATGGAACTTGCGACAAGGGTGTGTGGCATTTGTGTGTCGACAAAGATCTTGTCTTGGAAAAAAAATGAATCACTATTTCAGGCTACTTATAAAGGTTGGATATCTATTATCCAGGACGCTGTTGATAGCCCCTTTAAGGTAAGATTGGTATTCAGTGCAAAGTGGATTCTTTGTATTGAGATTGCATATAGTATATGTAGCTCTTTTAATCTAGTACATGTTTATATCTTTCTTGATGTTTGTTTTAACATCCTTCAACAATGTAGCAAATTGTATTATAAATGTGCCTGGTTGTGTATATGTAACTACGCAACTTGCGTTTAATGCCAAAAAAGTAAACAATGGCCTGATTTTTTCAGTAGAAATGTAGGTTTTATGTCCTTTTTTTAAGTAGTTCACTAAACTAGATACTGTGGTAAAACATTCCAGCCATATTTCTTGACTATACATAGAAACTGACTCTGTAAATCTAAACACTAGGCAATGATAATCGTAAAATCTGGTAATTAAAAAAGATAAACATATTCTTAGAAGTACAGAATGAGAATGCAGTGCCTGATACATATGGACGGGTTTCTTTCATTCGTAATTTCAGAAAATATTGTTCAGGCATTTAATGTGTAATGTAGGGAAATCCCTATACCGCACGCTATCAGCTTGGGAACATGATGCAACCGAACGTGACATAGTCCTTGATAAGCAATAAGTATCTAAATAAAATTGTCGTGCCTTTGCAATGATTACTGGTTATTAGAAGAAAACTTTCAGTGTCGAAACTCAGAACTTCGAATTTTATGTAAAGGTCTTTACCACTTAAATGAGTATTATTTAACGTAGAGCGTTAATTAGCGTGTGTATCAGCAGTCATCCTCAATATGAAGCAAGTAGCAGTTACATGTAAACCTATCAGTCTTGTCAATTTACTTATATTTACTTACATTTACAGTTTTGTCATCCAGAATAATGTTGTTGATATGAACTGTTTATAAGATAACTATTTCGTGTGTAATCCTACTTATTGTAAACTTGATGTGATGTTGGTCAAATGAGTAAACGTAAGGATGCGAGTGACAGTTTGTGAAACGTCCATATCCTGAAATATTGATTTCTTTCGTTTATCTTACTTAGATTATTTCTGTTCCTTTCGTTACATCTATGGTTTAAATAACATTTTGATTCAACGTTCGATAAATCGCATACTTTTTAATTCCATTTTAAATTCTGTCGCTCGTATACGTTTAAAGGCAGCTTGGTAACAGTTTGAAATATGCTTTTCATTTCTATCAAAACTGACATAAAATAATTGCTTTACCATGCATTCCAACAATTAACACAGATAGTTTTACTACGTCCTATAAGCGGAATGGCTGTTTCACAACAAGAAACCTTGCAGTTGCTAATACATCCATAATAAGGCAATATTTTATATGGTTGTTAGAAACATTAAAAGCGCAAGAAAAATTGCAAATATTATTATTTTACTCATTGATGTTATCCAGCTGCTTTCAGAAACATTTCTTTTTGTGTTTGATGTTGAATATGTTCCATTTTTGTGTTATTTGTATTATTGTGTCATCGTAAGAGTATATCTTGTATGTGTTTCAAAAGATGTTAAGCTGTATGACATTGTTGTCTATCCGATCGCGAAGAATATTCAGTTAGCGTTGTCCTCTCATCAGCCCATCATGCAAGAATGTATGCAATATAATGTAAGGACGGAAGATAATTATTTCTTATGCTTTAAGTATATAGGTTTGTCATATTTTATACAGAGCTGGCTGTCGAAAAGGCTTTTGTTGCCATTAACCTTACATTTGAAAGTTGAACAGAGACGCATCTTTCACAACATTATTGTTATAGGAAACAATTGACACATCAGTCCATGTGTTATCATTATAAACGACCATCATTTAAAAACAAGAACTTCAAATGTTATTTTAAAAAGTTCCTCTGTTTTATTTACAGTTTCGTTTTGTGCGTCAAAGAAATATACAATCTGTGTTTTGCATTATTATAAACATCTAATTATTTAAGTTTATATCTGATATTGCAGAAAGATCAGCAACCCCAGGATGAGCAAAACCGTTATTTTTATCTCTATTTTGTGCTCTTCATTATCTTCGGGTCATTCTTCACTCTCAATCTCTTCATCGGTGTCATCATCGATAACTTTAACAAACAGAAGAAAAAGGTAAGTGTCAACATATTTTATAGTTATTTACTTAATAATACTATCGATTATACCGCTTGGATGGTGTAGTTACCATGACGAAGTATTTCCTTTTAGCTCACCTCGCACTTTGTGCCAGGGTGAGCTTTTTGGATGGATGATTGTCATTGGTTCGTCGGCCGTCGGCCGTCGTCCGTCAACATTTTGCTTCAAACGACATCACCTCTGAAACCACTGGGCCAATGTTGATGAAACTTACCAGGGATGTTCCTTGCATGAAGCCCTACCAATACTGTACAAAGAATTCCATTCCATTCGGGTGGTTGCTATGGCAACAAAAAGGGAAAACAAATCTTCTTCTCTGAAACCACAAGGCTTAAAGCTAAGATATTTGACATGTAATATTTTCTATTTGCCCTCAATCAAAATTGTTCAAATCATGACCCTTGGATCGAAATTGACCCCGTCCGGGGGATCACTTCATTTTATATAGGTTTCTGTTGGTAAAACTTTAAAAATCTTCTTCTCCAGAATCACAAGGTCTAGAGCTAAGATTTTAGTACATAGCATTGTCTAATTGACCTCTACCAAGATTGTTTGAATCATGCCCCTAGGGTCAACATTGGCCTCGCCTATGGGTCACTTGTTTTACATAGACATAATATATAAGAAAACCTTTAGAAACCTTCTACGAAACCATAAGGTATAGAGCTTAGATATTTAGTGTGTAACAGTGTTTAGTGAAATGTTTCAAAGTTTGTTCAAATCATGACCCCGGGGTCAAAGCTGACCCTGCCCGGGAGTTCACTTGGTATGGGCAAAACTTTAAAAGTATTAATCTCCAAAAACACAAGGCCTAGAGCTGAGATATTTGGTATGTAACATTGTATAGTGGTCCTCTACCAAGTTTGTTCAAATCATGCTTCTTGGGTCAAAATAGAACACGCCCACTTGGGGGTGGCGTTGTCTTCATATAGAGTTATAGAAGAAACCTAGCTTCTTATGAGATCCTTTTACAACGGTTGACTTACCAAGCAACCACTGACTTCCTTAGCAACCAATGACTTCCCCTAGTAACCAGTGACTTCCTTAACAGCTACTTACTCCTTGTAGCAACAATTGACTTCTCTTCTCTAGGTAAATGCACTGGTACTCAGGTGAGCGATATATGGCCATCATGGCCCCCTTGTTTAACTTCTATTGAAATGTCTCATTGCAAATTAGTATAACGTTATGAGATACATTTCCAACAGTACTGCTATGTCCCATAAGTTGCATGGGTTTAAAAATGTATGATGCAGATGTGCATTTATAATTTAAAAAAGAACTGTCATAAATATGTTGCAGTACATAGTTGTTTGTAAAACCTCGTACTAGGTACTGCGAGCGTATACATCAAAATTACAAAGATACAATTTATAGTTTATTTTTCGTTTGCTTTCTTCAGATCAATGACTAAAGTCTGAAAGCTGTACAATATGCATGTTATTTTTTTAGTTAAGGCAGTCCCAGTTGCTTCTTATGATATAGTTTATTCTAGATAAATTTAACAGCCGAATAGCGGACAGCGTAAAAAAATTTTATCATTCCCCGTGTTTATTGGTGTTAATCATGGTTTGCAACAGTCATAAAATTCTAACAACTTACTAAAGAACAAGAAAGTATTTAACACATGAACAGTGCGCCTTTTAGGAACCTGTCACAACCTATATTTAGACCTTATAAAATATTTCATTTAAAATATGTGCAACAAAATACTGTGAGACTTCAACTCTAATGTGGTAAAGTACTGTGTGGAAATAATTTATTGACGAATGAAGTCCCATATAAATTTGGATCTAGCTCCGGAATCTATCAAATTTCTTAACAATGAAACCTTACGTAGCTGTTATATTCCACAATGCAGGGTCACGTTGATATAGTATTTATATTAATGTTTCGCCATCTTATTTTCGATTTGTTCAGGCAGGTGGTTCGCTGGAAATGTTCATGACAGAAGATCAGAAAAAGTATTACAAAGCCATGAAGAGAATGCAGGGCAGAAGTCCAATGAAGGCTATACCACGCCCTAATGTCAGTCTAGACAATGACTATATGTTTTGTCTAACTAAATCCTGGCATATTTATTGTGGATGGCGCTTTTCTAATGGCTGTCGTCTTTTCTATTGTTTACCATTTTTGATCCTTTTTCAGCGGTGAGATATATGCCCATTTGATGCTTTTGAAACATGTCTTTTTGTTGCAAAAACGCTTTCACCGGCAAAAATAATTCCATTTTGTAAAGTACATGTACACCGTGACTGTATTTGCATTCAGTTAAATGAAACATGTGTCATTATATACAGAAACTTTGTTCAAGATATATAACAAAGCACAGAGCTTTATTGTTTGTCTATAGTAATTAAGGCATTATTTAAAATAACAATCTGACGAAACGTTTTTTTTTTACTGATAATGCAAATTTGTCTTTTAACGTTGGATACTACAACAGTTTGGGAAATATTATAACAAACAAGTTAAGAATTTTCTCATAAAAGGATCAAAAATGCTCGTGCTGTGTCTTTCATGTGCCATGTCGATACTGTAATCTAGTGTGTCACTAATTCCGATTAATAGTTGTGCTAATCAATGGGACGTAGGCTTCTATAAGCATATACATGTGTACGTACATGTATTACAGTATTGCCCGGCTTTTGCTCGTGTATTACAAGGCGATTGAGTGTCGATTATGTCTTTTTGTGTAAGCCTTGTAAAACTTACTCGTCTTTACTTCTGGTTTTGCTCATGTCTTCAAGTATGCTTATGTAAAAAAAGAAATTTAGTTGACATTATAATTTTGTGTGCAGTAGATAGATCCTTTAAACCATCTTACTATAATCAGTTTACCTGCTTATTTTACAGAGAATGAGAATTGAAGCCATGGGCAATCCAGAACATATTTCTTTTGTGACTCAAAACCAATAACTTTAGAAAGTGTTTGAGCAAAATGCAATCTACTGCATTAAAGCATATTACAAATAATTATTTATTCAGTCTGATCATTTAAAGCAAAATGTTGATATCTACAATCAAAATGTCACTGCATGTATGAATTCGGAAGTTTTTTCAGAAACAGATTTTCATCGAAAATACTCTTGCAGAATTTTTAGAACAAACGTTTTTGAGCCACAAAAGAAAGTCTATCTGTCGTACTTGTGTGTACTGCGATTTGCATTGCAGCGTTTGCTTCTGTCGACAGTCTCTTTTCCATATAGGTGGCGGAGATCTTCAAATCATTCATCAACTCGATTCATTGCTTACATGTCTTGTCTTGGCAAGCTACCATCGGTGTCATTTGTCCCGGAATGTACACACTTATATGTCTTACTACTTCAGGCCGGTTCTCTAGAAATGTTCATGACAGAAGACCAGAAAAAATACTACAATGCCATGAAGCGGATGCAGTCTAAGAGCCCCCAGAAAGCTATACCCAGACCAACAGTCAGTTGGCCCCTACAAAACCACTTTAATTGTTTTCCTATATATAATCCTTCCTGTGTATATCAAAGAATCAAAGCATAAAATTAGAGTTAAAACTTATTTTTAGTAGAACTACAGTGCTTTAGTTTCAGTCTGGTAGTCTAAAGTTTAATTAAAAACTATTTCTTTACCCATTTCTCTATTCTTTTTACATAATTGATGCAAGTTCAATGTTTTGTGTTTCATTGATTCTGAATTTAAATAATTTTCATAAAATGGTTACCAAATACATAACGCGATCAAGATATGTACAGGGTGTTAAGAAAGTTCGTAGATTTTTTCATCAGTCTATTCTAAAGCTGTGTGCTCAAAATACTAATCTCGTTATAAATCTAAATAACTGCTGGAAACATCGTGATCTTATGGTTGTTTAAAGTTGACATAATGCATGCATATTTTTTTGAATTTGGATGGATTAAAATGTTTCATTTTTGCCTGCAATATGGCCACCGTTTTTGTCTGCAAATGTCTATCATTTCTTAAGTAGATTGCTTTACCTTGCTTAGATGCGATTTATTGTCATTGTATATACAAAGCTATGTCGAAAATGACCTTAATATTGCAAAAGATAGGACATGATTTTAATCTAATGTTGTTTTTTTCTGGTCAGTTGTATCTTAAGGCTGCTTGGGCATAATATAGAATACTTAGATTTGTATTCTTTAACTTAAAGGAGATTGACTGACATTTTCACTTTTTTTATAAAAAAAGAGTACATTCAACATCATTATTAAATATCGATTTACACCAGTATCTAAAATCAATTTTTCAAGACGTCTTAGCACCCTGTATGTTAGACAAGTGCGTGTTTCAGCTATATATATAGGAAGGAATATAATCAATAATGCAATCTTGCACATTTCTTCCAAATATGTTGTTATTAACAAGGTAGAACGATTCCACATATTTGATCGACTCGTAAATAATAAATGAAAGACAACTCTTAAAATTAAGCAAAATCCGCATTCGCATTATTTTAGTTCAAAATTCTGCCGTATGGCTTTGTTTTTTACTGGAAGTGAAGTTTGTATTTCTTTGAAAACTGTAAAAAGGCAATGGTTTGTTCTCCTGGTTCATCCTGGCTGAATTGATATAAACTACCTTGTATGAAGAAAACTATTTGGAAAAGTGCTTAACAAGCATCTGGTATAGGAACAAAACACACTTGTTCATTTTATAACACCCTGACTCCCGATTGGGATCGAAGTTGCGCATGCGCCCACTGTATATATGGCACTAAACGTGTGATACTTCCTTTGACTTATCTGAAGAAGTTTTGAGCATATCCTAAACTTGATAGTACCATATTCCTTTTAAAAGAAAAACTATATGAACAAGTATGTTTTCATGTACCAATATTTTACGCACTCCTTTTTCTTTATTTAAATATCACTTTTAGCACATCATTAAATTATAATCAGTCTTACACATTTCCTTACTAGAGAACATCGGATGATGCATATCATTTTGTTTTGACACCAAATACTTTTATTATATCTATACACATTTATTAACTTTTACTTTGAAATTTTCTAGAATAATTTTCATTTCCGTGACGAATCCGTCTTTTTTGAGAAACGTGTTGTATTTGAAATTCTAAATTCTTATTAGCCTACACTTAAGTGGTCGTCCTATCTTTTTCTTAGCGAAAGGGTCTTTGCTATTTAATGGTATATTTTCAAAACATTGAGTAATAAATTATGTTACGCAACAGCTGTTATACACTATTTGCGCTCTTAAATTAGGTCCAACAGCAACATTTCTACTTAAGACGATACTACCCGGTCTAATATTTATAAATTTTATATAAAACGTATTTGATTTTATGTCTGTCTCTGCAACAGTTTAATTTCAGTAGCGGGTTATTAGTTTTCACAGAATCAATACGATACGGTTAAATTCAAACTTGATCAGTTGATCTACAGGTCACATATGTAATAAGTAAAATGCTAAGAAGAAATGCGATTTGAATGTGTCTTAATGATTGAAACATTGACACTTTTATTTGATACATTGTTAGACAGAGTTTGTACGGTACCAGGACATAGCATTAAGAAGAAACTACAGTTCTTATGATGTAGAGCTTCTTTGCTAGTAAATATACATGGAAAGCATATAACATTGCAATCAGCCTTAATATACAAAAAATGCATTTTCCATAATTTTCTTTTGGAACGGGGTTACATGAATATTACATGTGTTCCAATATTTAAAATATAAGTCTTCATTTGACATACTAGTAAATGGTACATAGAAATGTACTTACTGCATGAAAGAGTAACTTAATAGTAAACAGCCATTAGTAAGCGTTGATGATAGTGCGGAGTCGAGAAGAGGTTACAAATAGTGTTCATGAAAAATGATTTTTTTTTCAATCAAAACAAAAATGCCACTAATTTTAATGTGCTTACTACCAACTTTACCTGCGCTTGCTACAGTCAGTTAAAAACAAATTAATTCGTGTGAATGATTACTTTATAACTCTTAGCTTTCCTTTCTGATTTATAACCCATTTATTTTCAAACGTTTCTCTCTACTTGTAGATATCCAAATTAATATTCACAAAACCTACAGAAAAAATTAGACCCGATACTATTGGTTTTGTCTGACTACCTTCAAAATATAAGTTAGTGTAAGACTAAAACTGTCATGTGTTGAAGGGACTTGAAACTCTGTGTCAACCAACCACAGTTATACAGAAAGTTAAGTAGTATTTGACAAAGCTTTCCTTTAAGGGAATAAATAGATGTACATAATTGTGTAACATGTAGAAAGTAGATAGTAGCCTTCATCAGACTGTAGAAATCCGTGTGGAAATCTTCAGAGCCAGTAATGTATTGCCCTACGCATGGATGCTTTCCTTGTTGCATGCTCTCTGATTTCATTTTAATTACAGTGGACTATCGCTATCTCGAAGCTGTTTAGTCGAATTCTTGCTGCTTTTGAGCAATTTGCTGGTATTCCCAGCTTATCTTCAAATAAAATTAGACATTTAAGTCAAATTTCTTTAAAGACGACTGATTCGTGGTTTCCGAGTTAACGAGAGCCAACTGTTTAATCATCTAAACCACCTCCACTTATTTGAATATCTTACATTCGGACTGTTATGTCTAGCATTATATTGTATATCTAAATGATGTTTAATGTAAACAAATTTTTGTCACAGAAAACAAATGGAGATATTACACGTTTAAATGTGTTGCATAATAACATTCTGTCTACATTCTTAAATTGTCTTTATGCGAATGAACAAAAATTACCTATTAATTATACGTAAGACTTGAGTAACAATATGTGCTGTTTAAATGACATTTGATTTGTTTTACTTACCTTTCAGCTGCATATTAATATTTTAAAAGTTTATAGTTTTCTCAGGTGTCATGAATAAGGATTTTAAAAAGTTTTGTTTTTGCTACATATCGGAAGAAAATATTTTACACACTAATTGCTGTTTCATTAATTTGGAAAATGTGTACCATGCTTTTAATTTGGATTTAATTTCCCTGCATTATATTTATGTGAAATATTTTTGTATCTGTTCACAGTGGTTTCCAGCAAATCACCTTTTTGATATAACTACGAGTCAGAAATTCGACATTTTAATCATGATCGTGATTATGCTCAACATGGTGACGATGACGATGGAACATCATAACCAGACGGAATCTTTCACCAACACTTTATACTGGGTCAATTTTACCTTCATAGTGGTATTCACCGTGGAGTGTATCATGAAGCTTACTGCACTCAGACAGTACTACTTCAAGATACCATGGAATGTCTTTGACTTTGTAGTTGTCGTCTTGTCCATATTAGGTATGTAAGTCAAACATATGTAAGCATATTCCATCAAAATAAAAAGTCGGGCAGTATGCTCCGTAAAGGTTCATATAATATCCTCCTTTCTTTAGATATCTGCTTATCATTGAATCGCGGCGCGTTAGGAGCTATTACTCTAGATTGCACCTGTGATGACGTCAGACACCATTCGTTTCTGTCAACTTTCAAAAATATGTAAAACTGGTATAACATCAATTTTCAAAATAATCTTCAAATACAGCAACACTGGACTGCAATATGATAACACGTTGTTAATTTTTTGTACCTTCCATAGCTCATCCAAAAGCTTGACTGCTTTAAACATTCACCAATTATTCAACATTCTTAACAACTGGTCAAATGTAAGAGATGAGATTTTTAAGACATATTATGCTTCTTTTCCTTGGCTTAATTAAAAGTAGACCCCATCCAACCTTTCCAACTGATTCTGTGTTACAAACATTATTCAGCAGTGTATTATCCTGTTTGCGCTTTCTTATCATACAACCGATATTAACGTTATTTTAGGGGGCTCTTATGTTTATTAATCCTGAAGCCATGATACAAATAGTTTAATTGAATGCTGTGTGCGGCGCATTTCAAATTTCGTCCACGAAAAAATTGAAAATGGTCACGTGAGCCTTCTCTACCACACGAGCAGTTTCGTGTACTCATATGACTTTTCAGAATTTAGCACCATTATCATCCTATATTCTTGCATACCGGATCGGGGTATCCACATTGTTCACCAGTTCTGGAAAAGCTCATATTACATCCCCCATGTAATATGACTCGCATGAATTACTTGTGACGTAAGGTTATAAACATTGTGACGTCATTTTTCCAAACCAGCATCTGAGTAACGTTTGTTTTTTTATCAAAATGCATCATTTCGGTAATTTTGCATTTAAATATCTATTAAAGATATTTGGCTCAGATGGAAATATCCGTCTGCTCGGGTAACTGTTTCGCGGGAACTTGGCAGAGGCTCGTTCCCGCCAAAACAGTTACCCTCGTAGATATTTCGTAGATATTTCGATCTGAACCGCATGCTCATGGAAGAAACTAATAATAATAATACATTGCCAATAATTAGATGATATATTGTTAATTAAAATAATATACTCATAAAAAATTGTTTTGCGATTATTTAAGTTAACCACACTGCAATTAAAGTTTTCATGAGAAATTGTTTATTAATTTACAGTTAAGTAAACTTTGAGGCGACATTTTCAGATGTTAAATAAAAAGTGGTAGTTGACCTAAAACTGCGATTGATAATTAGAACAACAGTTATTCATCACAACAAGACGCGATTCAATGAGAAAGCACGACCGAGAAGAATATAGGTCAAGTCTTGATTTATTCATTTATGTCATCAGTTTAAAACTTTGAATATACAGTATAACCTCTCTACAACAACAACACCAAAGGGAACATCATTTTTTTGTTTGTTGATGAGAGGTTGTTGCTCTAGAGAGAATAATTTGTTCAGATATAACTGCTTTGGGAAATATCATATCTGTCTTTGTAGTGAGGTTGTTTAGTGAGGTTGAACTGTATATATATACACTGTATCATGAATTATTTTTCAAGGTTAAAGTTTGTTTTAATTGAGGCATTCAAAATTCCTTTTAAAGGACTGGGCAAGTTCTTTGA
The DNA here is from genome assembly GCA_022818135.1 of Saxidomus purpurata. Classification (NCBI taxonomy): domain Eukaryota; kingdom Metazoa; phylum Mollusca; class Bivalvia; order Venerida; family Veneridae; genus Saxidomus; species Saxidomus purpurata. The sequence goes on along the minus strand of JAFMSR010000001.1, from coordinate 1,330,889 downwards.
AGCTCGATACAACAATAAATCGGAATATCTCCCGAACTTGCATTTCATTTATATATCTTTTTAATTGCATAACAAGGAACTTTTAAGGTACAAAAAAAATCAAATCTAGAAAGAATGCAGCTATTCCTCTTCTCTTCTTTACTTCTCCAGTATTTTAGTATCGCTTTGTAAGGCTGTACAGAATTGAAATGCAAATGCCTATGTAGATGCGCTTGCGCAATGAGATACTGAATAGATAGTTAATAGAAACTGATCTTAACGCTAAATATATTAATGGAATGAGGTCATGTATTTCAGCTGAAACAGCAAGTAAGTGAATGAATGAATTTAAAATGAATGAATTGACATCCTTGCCTTTTTATTTCGAATTGCTCTGAAAAGATACTAAAGGTATGATGCCTAACATGTGTGCAGTTGAAACCCCTGGTTGAAAAGTTCAGACGAAGAAATATATCCAAAACTTTTCCATAATTGTGAACATGATTGTTCTGTCTGATGGTACGTCTGTCCGTCGAGTATTTATTCAAATACTTTATCATAAATCGCATACCTTCGCGTAAACCGCTTGTTAAAAGTATTCCAAATTCCCGCTATCGTATCATTGCATCAACACCATTCATTTTCTGTGTAGATATTTTACAGTAAAGTATCAATCACACTTACTATGCTGGTCCAAAGCATTCTTTACATCAACTGTTTCTATATTCACCGAACATTCCATGTGTTATTCAAATATTGATGCGCCCCAAACGGTTTAGCTCTACTGCAAAGTATATGGAAAAAAGATTGAAAAGATGTTTGAAATAAATATCAAGAGCATGTTATCGTGTGTCTTTTGATCGAAATTTTCGCCAAGTTTTCTTGTCGTTTCCTTACTTCTACCTTTCTCGTAGTGAAACAATAATGCACCATACGACTTCAAACAAATTGGTCTCTACGACTTGCCTATCTCACATAAAAAGTCTTGCATATACCTTTCCATGTATTTGGCGAGTATTTATCCTTACTGAGACCTTCATTAAATCTGTACAAATTGCCCATTTATCTGCACAAAATGACTGTCAAAGGTAACCAAACAAAAAATCATCAAAAGATCACAGGGCCTTTTCCAGTAAAAACCGTCTGAGTTTGAACCATATAGTCGTTTTCTGTACTCAGCATGGTCGTCTCAGGTATTCACCATGTCATCTACTTCAAGGCGGTTTCTATGGTGAGCAATGTATGTCTCATACTTTGGTTATAAGGACTGCATTACATTTAAAGTTATATTACCCTTCAAAATGGTCACATTGGTTTATAGTTAAGAATGATCCTCAAAACACAGTGGATGCTTTAAAATATATTAGAAATGAGATTAACCAAATTATTTCTGTTATTGACAAATACAAATTAAGATATACATAACCGAAAGGGTGGATTTTTTATTTTGACTAGGATAGTCAAAAAAGATTTTTTCATATTTCCTGTATATTCAATGTGAATGAAACTGTTATACAGATCGTTATTTTTGGGTTATAACTATGGCAATGTTATTTATTATTCTCGGAGTATAAATTACTGATTAATGTTTTATCTAAAATTTTGATGGTCACTTTGAACGGTAATATTGCTTTAACCTTTTTTTGTAATTTGTTGAATGTGCTGCCCTGCTGTGTGTTCGTTCCCTTTGAGGTATATTTACTAATATGATATATAATTCCAGCCCTTGAAACTAACATTGTACTGTTTTCTTTTTACGTTTGAAAAGACATACAATGTAGTTTGAGTTGCAGGTCATTTGATGTCAACAAAAATGTATTGGTTTTATGGTGTGTGAGAAATAATATCTGGTCTCGAGAGTTTTACGTTTGCTCTATCAGAATTATTTGTCTGTACTTTGAATAAGAAATTCATAACATTCATAACTAAAATGTCAGAATTATTATGTATTTTATATTGGTATTTCGTAATAGTATTTTGTATTGATAAACTTAGTTCGTTAAGCTATAACATTGATAGTTGACCAAATATTTACGATTCACAGGTCTCGTATACGTCAAGTTTTACTCAGATGAAAATAAATGCATCGCTATTAAAAAACATGGCGACGTTTTTATGTATCTATACAAATATAAAATAGGATATACGTAACTAATTTACAAACCAATATGATATTTCAGAATTACATTATTCCACAGATGCAAACACTAACATGTGCCGTGGATTGTTTCAAGTGTTGTCTAAAATGAAAAAAAAAACCAATATGTTTATTGGAAAACAAATTAAAAAGATGCTTGACTCAACCCTGTCCTATTGTTCAATTACAGGTTTAGCGCTAGGAGGTTATCTGGAGGAGTTTCTGGTGTCCCCTACTTTGCTTCGAGTTGTTCGAGTCTTCCGGGTTGGTAGAGTACTTCGATTGGTAAAGTCGGCTAAAGGGATTCGAACTTTGCTTTTTTCGCTCGCCGTGTCACTGCCAGCTTTATTTAACATTGGTTTATTGCTGTTCCTTGTACTTTTTATCTACGCTGTGTTTGGTATGAACTTCTTCAAAGATGTAAAAACACCATATGGAGGTTTGGATGATGTTTTTAACTTTCAAACCTTTTTTAAAAGTATAATAACCTTGTTTCAAATGTGCACGTCAGCTGGATGGGATGGTGTTTTAACTGGGTTGATGAACACAGATGATTGTGAGACCACGGAAAAGAAAAACACATGTGGAAATTATCCGTTAGCCGTGCTGTATCTTATCACATACCTTGTTATTAGTTTTCTTGTTGTAGTAAATATGTACATAGCTGTCATTTTGGAGAACTTCAGTCAGGCGACTGAAGATGTTCAGCAAGGTTTAACTCCGGAAGACTTTGACATGTATTATGAAAAATGGGAGAAATATGACCCAGATGCAACGCAATATATTAATTTAGAGAAGTTATCCGATTTTGTTGATTATTTAGACGAACCACTGCAGCTTCCAAAACCAAACTACTTTTTATTGGTTAAATTAGATATTACCATTTACGAGGGAGATTTGTGCTTTTGTCGTGACATTCTAGATGCACTGACAAAAAATTTCCTCGGTACTTCGGATACAAGTGACATACCGCCAGAAGAAGTGGGTGAAACTAAGAAAAAGATTGAATATGAAGAAATAAGTAGTACATTAAGGAGGCAAAAAGAACATTATGCTGCTAGAATTATTCAAAAGGCGTATAGAAATTATCGACAAGCTCACGGAGGTTTTCCGGACCCACCACCTTACGACATTGCCATTGATATAGGGGATGCTGATAATGACGGAACAATAAACGAAGAAAGAAACCAAGGAAAGGAAATAATTGAGTTGCAAGACATTTCTAGCAAGGACAAGCAAGAATCAGAAGAAAAAGAGAAAGAAAAGGAAAAAGATAAAGATAGTAACGAAAACTTTGATCAAAGTGAATCTGAGCAAACGATAGAGGAAGTAGATTTAAAACCAGACAGCGACGTTGTAGCATGACACCAGATAAAACGTTGAAACTTTATTATACTTATTTCTTTTATGAAAAGAATAGTAAGTAAATTGTGATATTTATTCAAATGCTGATATGGAAGTGGTTATTGACAGGGTGTACTAAGCACAACGATTAATATAAAGTCTGTTTATTCATATAAATGCAAAGAAATGTGATTTCAAATGTCGATATAGTAATAACATAAAGTCAAATAATGTGACATCAAGTAAGGTGTACTTAAGTTTGTAATTTGTTATTAAAACCGTGATGTTGTTTTTATAAAAACAAAACACCATAATAAAATGGTTACCATTCATTCAAGAGCTAAAGGAAAACAATAAATATTGTTACATTACGATTTTGAAATGTTTAAACCATAAACTGTCAAAATAACTTTTAAAGTTAGTTTCTAGCTGAACGGCCAAAATTTCAAAGGAATGGTCTTTGCCTAAGACTATAAAACTTTCTTGTTAGACTAGTATCAAATGAAATGTTGGCTTATAACTAAATGGTTCTCTCCGACCAGAAGCTATTAAGGATTTATGGCAAGTTACAAAGGAAGGTTTTATGGTTTTGGGATTTGTTTACACTAACCAGGTATATTTGGTTTGAAATATCATCGTGAGGATGGAGTAATGTAATAAACTTACCACATTCCAGATCCTACAATATGTTGAACATTTCGAAATATAGAAATTTCTTAAATCGAATGTGAAACATTATATTGTTAACATGCTACACTACCCAACGTTGTTATATATTAAGAACAGGGACGCTATAGCAAAATAATGTGGATTTTATATACATATAAAATTATACGAGGCGATAGTTCTGGACCTGTGTAGATAGTAACTATTACCAATATCAAAACCAATTTAAACTATAATTTAATTTCGTTTAATAAAGCAATCACTGTTTTTAGATATAGTTGTCTGACGTTTAGCTAATGGGGTTTGAGAATAGATAAGTCAGCCAATCAACTTCAGTTTTACAAAATATAATCATCATTTTTATATTTGACTGGAAAAGAAACAGCTCTTTAGATACCATTATAATGTAAAATGGATTAGACTGTTGTATGATTTGAAGTGTTTAAAGCTAACAATAAGCTGCAATAGAGTAATAGCAGTACACTATGATGGCAATGTAAATAGAGCTTTTCGGAAAACAAATATCATAATGTTCTAGACTTTAGCTAGACGGGTAAAGAACTGTGTGGTGAAAAGCTGAGTTTGATTAATCTACAAACTGCATGATGTAAGCTGGAAGTGCAATATGGTTTAATTCCATTGCAAATGTAAGAACTTAAATTTTATGAATTCATGTAACATTTAAATAGTCAAAAGCCGAATGAAATCGCAGTCAGGATTTTACTTTATTGCAATAATTGATTGCATAATCACGTCCGTATTTTCAGTTCATCGTCAGTTACACTCTGTTTACGGTAATACTAAAAGACTCACTCATTGTGTATCAATAACTAATCATAACAATGTATATAATATATTTCGAATCTAAAACCCAAGCGTACATTCTATCAAAACAAAAAAGTTTAATCTGAAGACACGGCACACTCTAATATTCAATTTTCTGAAAATCGAACTTGATTATTTATGTAAAGATGTTAGGAATGTGTTGTAAACCCTGTAAAGATTGAAAACCAAATATACCTGACAAGTGAAGCTTAACTCTATAGACAATGGCCGTACAATTGCGTCACGCGCAGAACGTTGCTTTGATTGGAGTACATTTTTCGTGGTTAATGCTGTAAGAATTCGTGCACACATATAATCACTGGCTAGAGATTTGTGTCCAGGGCTTTTATTATTTATGTTATGTCATGTTAACACTGATTTTTACCAGCAACACACCAACTTATTCCATTATCTCATTTGAGACCATTTTCAATAAGATGCAATATAAATAGCATTTCTGCGGTAGTGTATTTGTTAATTGATGGATATATGTATGATATATGTGCATATGTAACGTTTACCTCTTGTTAAGTTATTTTATTTGAATTGCTAATTCTTTGATGGCAATAACATTCGTTAAATTTTATCATTGTATCGTGTATATGTTTAAATGACTGTTAAAGTTTTTTAACAAAAATAATGTGAACTGTAGCCAGAACTTAGTCATGTTTTATAGTTGATTATGCAACTGTGGCCATCAGACCGTGACTCCGAATAATGAGCTTATTTGCTGCTATGTTTGTGTATTTGTGTACAAAAGGGCCATATTCCTGCTTTAGCTTATTGACAGGCGTGAAAAGGACCTAGCGTTACAATTGAAATTCCTTCTCTATGCACTGCGTTTTATAAAGGTCAGTGGAATAGATTTGTAATAAAGTTCGCTTCTGGTCAAGTCAGATTGTTTTTAACTCTAGATTACCACAAATTGTAATGTACAGAAAAATAAGTACACATTTAAAAGGTCTCCTTTTCGTCACTGTTAAACATGTCTCAAAGTAGAAGCATAACCAGGGTTATTTATATCGTTCTCATTAGTTAAGATGGAACTGATACTCAAATGAAACCTTTTGCGCTACCTCCAAAATTAAACAAGAACATTAACAAAAAATGTTTAAAGGGTTCAAGAAGTAAATTTAGAGTAGAGCGGTTTTCTTTGTGGATTTTCAACATTGCACACAGCAATTGCGAACATGTTAGGGTATGTTTCCATTTGATCTAAGGTCCTTGTAAGATTGTTTGATTGTCTTTCTTATTCAGTTTTCTCACAAGTTGTAATCATTTAATCACAATATGTATTATACAAAATGTTTTACATGATTTTACATGCAGAATGTATTGTGTATATTTGAGAAAACTGTAGAAATGTATGTTGAGTGTGTTTATGGCGTTTTTTTCCTCGAAATGAAAACTTCAGTCAATCATTACATCAGCTTTTTTATCATTGTTGGAAGAATAAATGTATCGTGTCATTATTTCGCTAAAGATCATGTCATTTCTCAAATAACATCATTACTCTGTCGGCATCATGTCATTAAAACAATACCATGTCTCGCCTCATGTTGTACAATCAAGTTTCGCTTTTCTTCGAGGAAGTAAGTCTTCAATAAATATCACAGTCACTATTGTTTTATTCCTTTTTGAAACGCTGGTCAAGAGAAAACTTTGATATAACGTTTAAACATTTAATATGTAGCTTTTGAAGATATTTCAAGAATTTAATGTAATTGTCAAAAGAATTCTATTGTAGGTGTTTCACTGACGACGTATGGATATTTTCATACTATTTCTATCAATCTATTTACTTATTAAGGTATTAATATAGAAAGAAAAGCATCCCTAGTAATGGCCCTCTATTTTTTTTTTGTTAACAGTTCATAATAATTCCATCGGACGGTGTAAAGGAGAACAAAAGTTATAAGATTGTAACAGTTAATAGCGGTGATTATAACAGTTAATAACGATGACATTGCAATCTTTGTGCATCTTACAAACATGTCTTATATTCTCCGCTCAACTGTTGCATTTTCTGGTTCAGTCGTCAGAGATATCATTCTTCATAAGTAAAAATCATAACAAATAATCATTCCTATTAAATGATGCCTTTTCCTTTGGTCATAAATTGAAGGATGAATGCAATGAACAGTATTTGTAGAATAATATAGTAATCTGAAAGAGTAAGAACATCAAAAACTGTGGTCAAGTGTTAAAGAATTTACCATTTGCATAAAAACCTAAACTATAAAGTGTTCTTATACGCACGGCTGGTACCAGTGGCAAAGTTTCGAAGCAAAAAAATCACAAAACATACTTTAACTTTATAAATCTAAAACCAGTGATTTGTTGCCGCAAGCTATATAAGTGTGTTCTGAAACAGAAACCGCAAACTTCACAAAATAGGTCAATCGCACTCACAGATCTCATTGATTCACCGCGATTGACCTACTTTTTGGCAACCAATCAAATTCACTCTTTGGCTGAAACTGACTGGAAATTTCAGTCAGGTAAATATTTCCTTTTTTGGACTCAGAAAAACATATTTTGCTAATTATAGGCATGGTAGGAGACATGCCGAGGTCTCATCCAAGAAAACAAACTAATATAAATGCTCTCATGGACGGACCTTTATCAAATTTGCTTCAAATCAAATCAAATCAAATCAACCGCAAACTTCAACCCAAATGATTTTCACGTTATTTATATATTTCAAGCATACGAATGGTAGTTTAACATTTATTTGTAACTGTTACCATGCTGACGCCGAGTCATTCTGCCTTTTCGACCAGTCCAATACTTTATGTATGTTTTGTATTCGGTCAATTTTGAGTAAAAACTCTATGAACAATTGATGGTTACATTGCAGACAAGCCAAGTTAAGATATATAGCAGGACAAGGGTGTTAAAATTAATGGCTTTTATGTTATTTAAATTACCATGCTATTGTTCAAATAGAAATTGTTGTGACTGAAAGATTATGTTGTGCCATATGGTTTTTGAATGTATTACGTGTTAAATATTGCGTTCATTCTGCAATTTTCAAATTATGCTCAAGTTCTATTAATTCAATCATTTTATTCCATATTTGATAAAATGTGATATTACTCTGTTTTCTTTCTATACATGTATGTGTGTATGTGTTTTCAAGGTATTTAATAGATTTTTTTGATTTTCATGCTTTGTTTGAAGTGAAGTGAAGTTGCAGATAAGTGCTAGAATATTTTAAAAAGGTTAGCATATACTGATGTCCTTTTTGGTAATGAAACCTAAACAGAAAGAAGAATATCAATGATGCCATTTACCTTCACCATCCGTCACCTACACTTTCTTTCTCCATAATGTTTTGAATAGACAAAGACTACTTTCAAAACCCATGCACGAAACAGGATGGTTCCCGGTTGTTCGAAACTTTAATCAGTGCTTAAACCAACAGTCGATTAAAATTTGGGGTTGTGTTTAGACAGTTTAATAGTCTGTATAGTATATTGAATGTATTAAGATAAATTGAAAATTAAAATCTCTTCAAAGTAAACTCAAAACATCACACTAGTTGTTCCCACATCAGGTAGTATTTTGAGTCAAAATTTAACTGACAGTCAACTTAACAGTCGGTAAAATTTTCGAACAAGTGGTTCCTGGGACGCCAACTGAACCGTGTAAAAGCCGTAATAAACATTTTGTGAGGTACATTAGTTCGATGTATTTTCATGAGACCATTACATGTGACTTTTACAAAAAAACAAACTTTACTTCACTTTAAAACAAAATATGATGAACAAAAATTCAGTATTATATACATTATAAACTAACTTTCTTACTCTAACATATATAATTGTTATGGTGTTTCAGTACATGATCGGTACTAACTCTTGCGAATATAGGTGCCTCACTATGAGCTGCCAACGTGCAATGACAGTTAATAGTGACATCTCTATATGAAAATAACACTTTACGTGTTTTGAGTACTTGTTTAAAAAAGAAATGGTAGCCATCTTTGCAAATAGCCACAAAATCAAACTTTTGAAGCTAGCAGTTTATCATTCAGTACGACTTTCGGTCTTGTCGTCAATATTATTTTGTAATTCAACAGAATGGAATTTACGTGGTTTGGGTTATAACAACAGGGTACAAAAGCTTAAGTTTTTGTATACGTTTAAGTTTAATGTAAACATACAACAAATTCTATATTAAACGACAAAGACATTATTAGGAATTCCAGTATTTACGAACTCATTATGAAACCGGCATTTTATGGCTGAGCACCTTGTAATACTTGTTAACCCGTTAGGTAAAATATATTTGTTGATTTTGCAAAATACAACGTGTAGTTGTACAACATGTTTCTGTGCTAGTATCTGCATATTGTATAATACAAATGTTGTATATTACATATCTGTTTATTACCACAGAAGTTTATGTTTGTACACCTTTCACATAATTGTGCTAGAGTGTTCCAGAACCGAAATAAACGAACCGAACAAAATTAAATGAAATGCAATGAAAAAGCGAAATAAATTAAATGAAATAAGTAACTATTAGAAATTGGACTACTATACGTCAACGACCTGTGCATAGATCTTAGGCTCTTTAAATTTACAAAAAAGACAGCAACAAGCAAATTAAAAGTTAGAAAAAATGTTACCAACAAATAATAACAGAACAAACACATGCTGTATTCTGAGATAGTCGACACCTAATTATAAAAGCATTATGCACTAGACCATTGTTATGATGCATAATGGTTCGAAACTTGTTGTTTTCATGCATTCTTGATTACCAACTAATTTTGAACGACCATATAAAATGCCATCATAAAACTCGCTATTATAATACTCTTTTACATGACTGTGCTGTAGTTTACACACTGAGAATATATATTTATGTTTGTACAATTAACATTCTTCTTGTCTTATATCAGAATAATTGTACGTATATACATGTAATAAACAATATATCACATGTGTATACACTGTCACAGAGGTATGTCTAGAGGGTCTAACCAAGTAGTGTAATCAGGATCTTTGTTTTCAAATACATTTTATCTTAAATTCCTCTTTTTATCATTAAACAACCGTAATGCTGTAAAGTTAATACTTAATACTTTAATATTGTATGACAGTTTTCCAAAAGACGGGTATTTTGAACTAAAATAGATGTAGGTAAAATGATAGTCAGTACATGTTACGAAGATTGCATATATAAATAATAATTTACAAAAGGGTCTTTTTAAAATCTCTGCGTGTTATTGAAGGTTGTTTCTAACTACGCTGTTGTTGAGATTCCTGACAATTCAACAAAATATACGGATTGAACTAAAGATCAGCTTGGAAGCCCGTAATCGCTTCATCTGAAAATACTAACGAATTTCACTTATTAGATGCTATTATACAAGTTTATAAGGTCACACCAAAAAGTCAAGTGTACTGACTCATGATGTTTACTCTGTAGACTTTGTTTTTAAGCTAATATTAGATTTAAAAGATGGGCTATAAGGACAGTTCTTATTGTTGAACATGTTATAGGTAAACACTTAAAACTTTAATTTCATTAAAGTTAGTTTCTTATATGATCTTTCTATACCCCTTTCCATTCACCTTTTTTCAATTTGTGAAAATGGAAATGTATTTTCGATTGACATTATTAATATGTAAACATGTTGCATCATTAAGGTATCATGCAAGAATGAGTTATCTATTTAACTACTGGTATTATGTTTCAGGTAGACCATTCTTGCTCTACGCCTTTCTAGAATATGGACACTTTCTATCACTCTGCTTCAGTATCCGCTATCTTTTGCGCATGCGTCACTGTTAATTTGAGTGTGACCGGGTACATTCTTAGCGGACCAAACGAAACATGAGCGCTTCATATTGCACTTGAGCGCATGCGCAAAACAGGTCCACTGAGACTGTCCCGGGAAAAATCTATTAATTATTGCCGTGGTTAACTTAGTTCATGTAGATTTTTTGTAAATAAAATTTTACACATTACTGAAATAATGCATTGTTGTGTGATTGTTTGTTTGTCCCGCTAGAAACAGTTATCATAAGCATACACTGGCAATGCCGGATAATACATATGACCAACGCCCCCACAAGTCATGGTGCTTTATTTTTCGGGTAATATGGGCAAGGTACAGAAACAATCCGAATTCCAGAGGCGCTCCTGGATCTTTTACGTGACAGGTGTATTTCAAGGACTTTGATTTCTGATTTATTTGCAAATAATACCATTTGCTATGTAAGTGGTGGAGTGAATCGACAATAACGGGGTGAATGGTCCGGTGCGAGACCACTAGATATTAGGTCCGCTCTCAGGGTTTGGTCTATCACGGGATCTGTTTATTGACAAATCAGTCCTTAAATGCATTTAACGAGTTGCAGCCAAAGGCTGGCCTCACTACATAAAGGTGCGAAGTAGGACAGATGTCAAGTGGGGACCTTGCCTGATTCCTGAATGCAGTTGTGATTAGCCAACGCAACCTATATGTACACATATTATATTGAACATGAAACACATTCCCTCCCCACAAGAAGGCTGATTAGTGATTACTATTTTGATATATGTTTAATACAATATAACCCGAAATACCGTTGAAGTGTTCGTCTGCAGTTTGCATAAAATGTTCTGCTTTGATCTCTGTTGACTGAAAACACTTGTTCGTTAGGGATCCCAGATCAAACATAACGTTTTCAAAATCTTAAGAATGTATTTTACCCTTATTTTAAAAAGATCGCAGACTAATAACGCTAGGAAAGCTTATACAATCTTAAACAAGAATTTTCTTAACAATGTTCTGTACCAGATATCTTACTGTGTCAAGTCATGTTAGTACAGCATTACATAACTGGGGGAGTATAATATGAAAGTAATATGTCTGAAGAAACTCTGAAGTAGTCCCTGTGGCATTCACAAAACATAGCAATTGATATTCTAAGATAAAATATCGATTATGCAATATATTTACGGCATCTTAAGGACAGAAAACCATAAAAAGGTTATAAGAATGTCGGTCTAATATAAATATTTCAACCAGTCACTGTAGATTTTGTCTATGCGGCATTAATCGTAATGGTCGAGAACTGGTCTAGTGAATAAAATAACTCAGAACGCGCCTTATTTAAGATCAAGCTAAAACATCATTTAAACTCCTTTCATGGTTATGTCCAGACACATGAATTGTAACAGGAGGTTAAAACTACACACAATATTTCAAGTTTTCAATGATATAGATGTACACGCACGTTGAAACACTATCAAGAATAACACATGACATAACGCCCAAAGAATTGGTCAACACAATAAGACATTACACATGACAGACCTCTCCGTACATGAAGTATAACACATGACATGTGCAAAAATATAACAATCATTACGAATGAATCACGAATCATAGAAATAAGTCAAACATAGAACACGCCAAGTAATCGGTATAACAGATGGAAAATGTCTTAACCTTTATGTAAACGCTTATTATCCGATCTTATCCTAGTCTGTAGCAAACAGTCGTCTGCCAATATGTAGGAAAAGGGTCATACAGTTTGACACAGGGTCTTTGGTCCACACACGACGACACACTTGACTATTGCCTACGCCAGAGAAAGTCTATCCAGTTCAATGGCTTACAGTTTATGCTTGCTTAATGTATATGGTATATTGACTTCCTGTCGATGATCTAGACCCTTTGATAAATCAAGTGATACCTGCCTTACAAATACAATATTCTAAAGTTTGCATTGTATGTTGTTTGTTGAAATGGGTATGTAACTGAAAGATATGATTTCATATCACCTCTCTCTCTATCGAAAAGAGACGAGGGTTATATCTCCTAGTGACCTATCTGTAGGTAACTCGTCAAAATCTATTATATAAGTTAAGCCGTTGTCAAATTTCTTTGTGAGTTCCCTAAGGATCTTTGGGTGAACTTCATCTGGGCCTGAGCACCAAAACCCCTAAGTAGTTTCATACCTCCAGACTCAGTAACCTTGATATATCCAAGCAACAGTTCCTATGGGTCAAGAAAAGGAAAGTGTCACCATCTTTTGTTGTAAGCATATCGCTGGACTGCTGGACCAGCTCCACCCCAGAATATGTCGTCAAGGGCCATGAACCTTAAATGGCTGCTTGTTTTTTTTTTTATTTCTGCCTTATTGTGAATTTCCAGAAAGGTTTAGAAAATGTCTTGAGATTTATCAATCTCCTCTTTAAGATGTAATTCGTTTTCAAATTTACATTCTGGAGGACATAGTTAGAAATTAGTTCTCCCTCGTTCACTGAAAACCGTACGTCTTAATTATTTCTGTGTATGTACCATTGACACTTAGAATTCTTTACCGGAGACCATGGTTAGTGCAAAGTCAGTCCTTCAGTTCAAGACTCAATATGACAAGTACTTTTCATGTTCAAAATATGACACCAGTGAAATTTATTGAGCCATCGTTGTAAAGAAATTCAGTTTGAAATGATTTATACACCGGAAGCCTTGTTAAATTTGTTCGACAACATATTTATGTAGAAGATGAGATGATTAGATCTCAGCAACTCTACACAGACCAAGTAAGACCAAGTAAGATAAGTATTTAAACCTATGCATCTATGGAAAGGTCTTTTCAAAGTCTAAACAAATATATGAAACAAATGTTCATGATTACAATAGGAAATACGATACTAATTGTAATAAAAGGTCGTACTCGCCATCAGTTCTTTTAGCAAGCCTTGCAGCTAGTGGTAGCCCCCTTTACCAAAACGAGTTCATGCATTTTATACAGTATCCCATGCTTGAGATAACAGTGCCACATATTTTTGATAGCTGTCTTCAAATTAATTTTATGATCAAATATTTACACAATAATGGTCATAAAATTATAAAAAAATAGTGTTTTCAAAATTCTGTGACACCTTTCCGATAAGCAGGAAACAATGTTTAAAGCGCAATATTTTTGTGGGTATAGGCGGACACTCCTAGCTGTAAGCATTGTTCAAAATTGAAGACAAGCAAGAAATTCTAGTCTATTTAGTAACCTGTTTCTTTTTGTCATAATGGGCACCACCTTTTGTTTTGTTTGATTCGTTTAGAGATTGAAAAGCCATTTCCAAAAATTATATGTGTATACTTTCTAAACATGATAGAAAATTTATATATATAAAGTTAAGATTTTGGCGAATGAAATTTTTAAGTCTAGCTTTTCCTCAAGCGCTACCACTTAGGTGTCAAAAGTTCACATTTAGCGGATTTCCACAGACTCCCGTTTATTTTTTATATCTCGTGGTATTTGTGTTCCAGTTAGCCTGATTAAAATGACACCAATAAAAGGTTATTTTACCTCTGCTAGAATAAGAATGTATCTGTTGTGTAAATAGACGACGCGTGTTTTTATAGAAAATTTATACGTTGAAGTCATTTTATTGACGTTTTTACACCCTGGCGTCAACAAAAAGTTTTTGTTTTTTTTTAAATATGTCACTTTAAACATTTCACCATTATGCAAACATGGGGGAAATATGTTTTGTGAACGTATAAAATTCGTTTGTATTTTATTATAATAAAAATTTTTTTTCCTTTCGTTTCCTTTTTTTAAAAATATTTTTTTTTTTTCCCCCCCCCCCCCTTAAAATTATTTTTTTTTTTTCCCCCCCCCCCCCCCCTTTTTCCTTTTTTTTTTTTTTTCCCTCCCTTTTTTTTTTTTTTTTTTTCCTCCCTTTTCTTTTTTTTTTTTTTTTTTTTTTTTTTTTTTTTTTTTTTTTTTTTTTTTTTTTAAAAAAAAAAATTTTTTTTTTTTTTTTTTTTCCTTTTTTTTTTTTTTTTTTTTTTTTTTTCCCCCCCCCCTCTCCCCCCCCCCCCCCCCCCCCCCCCTCCCCCCCCCTCCCCTCCTCTAATTGGGCTCTACTAAGAAACGTTAACGAACCAGGAAGAACTATTCACTAACTAAAGAACCACTTGTATTGTTCTTTCCCCCCGGGGAAAATTCCCCCCAAAAACCCCAAAAAAAAAAAAAATTAAATTCCTTAAAAAAAAAAAAAAAAAAATCCCCCCCCCAAAAAAAAACTTTAATTTTTTGTATTGTGGGGCCGGGGAGAAAAAAATAAAAAAAAAAAAAAAAAAAAAAAAAAAAAAAAAAAAAAAAAAAAAAAAAAAAAAAAAAAAAAAAAAAAAAAAAACCACCCCCCCAACAAAAAAAAAAAAAAAAAAAAAAAAAAAAAAAAAAAAAAAAAAAAAAAAAAAAAAAAAAAAAAAAAAAACCCCCCCCAAAAATACAATTACTGAAACCTTCAATATATTATTAAAAAAAAAAAAAATAACATTTCCAAAATTTTTTTTTTTTTTTTTTTTTTTCCACCAATCAAATATTTTTTTTTAATTTTAAAAAAATTTTTTTATACAAAAAAAAAACAAAAAAAAATCCCCCCCCCCAAAAACAAACAATAAAAAAAAAAAACCCCCCCCCCCAAAGAATACACCAATCGTACTCGTCTCAATGGATTATTGGGGAAAAGTCTGAGGTAGTCCGAAACTGTTTATCGACAAGTATTTTCAGGTTCAAGATGTATATTTTGTTGTAAAAATCGTTACTGGCGATAAAAGCATCATAGAAACATGGGTGAAAAAACAGCACCTACATCCCAGCTTCGTTTGGAATGGGTTTATGGCTACAGAGGACATCAGTGTCGCAATAATCTTTTCATAACCGGCAGCAAAGACATCGTTTATTTTGTAGCCGGTGTCGGCATAGTTTACAACCCGAGAGAAAATAAGCAGCGATTTTTTCTTGGACACGATGATGACATCTTATGGTATGGTTAGGGTCTTAATTCAGATATTTAAAGAATTTAGCTGCACATATTTTATATGATAATGCCACATTTAAACCATTTTGTTGAATAGCATACACTGGAATGCTTTTTAGTGACGATCTCGGCTAGATCTATCGTTTCTGTAGGAATTGTGTGCTTATTTATTTTTGAAATATATAATATAAAGCTTAACTGTCATTAACAGATCATTTGTACACATGCACAAGTGCTAAAACTACTTAAGACTCTACATGATATTCAATGTTTTTAAAAAATTAAATCTGATAACATGTTCAAACTTGTTGTTGAACACAGAACAAAATTAATGCTTCGTTTATTATGCATCTATATATAGATAGCATTTAGTGTGAAGTTTATGTCATATTTTTTCAGTGTATTGCTTTCTTTGAATGGTAGCATAGGCTAAGTTCCACACTATTTTACAAGTATGGTATACAATAAACAGGTTACACCATTTACCATGCATATAATATTACCTAATCAGTGTTGCATCAATGCCACGTGATTCACACATTTTTCTAGTAGATTGGGCCAAAATGATCACAGAATGCACGATCTGGTTCACAAATAGATGTTCTGCTTTAAACAACCATTTCATTAAACGGAAGTAATTTTCGCATCGTATTAAATAATCCGCCATTGCTGTAGCAGTGTTTATAACCTGTTATGCATTGATGATCAGTTTTGGTACCAGACTCAAGATTCTTTATAAACCTGTACCCAGTATGCGGCAAGTTTTAAGGACTAGCATGTGTATTTGTCAGCGTTATAGTGAGCATTTTTAGCTCGACTTTTCTATGAAAAGGGGAGCTATCCTACTCGCGTCGGCGTTGGCGTCACACCTTGGTTAAGTTTTTCGTACCACCCCACTTTATTTCAGAAGTATTAGAGGTATGGCTTTGAAACTTACCATACTTGTTTACCATCATAACCTCCATCTACAGACAAGAGTACATAACTCTGTCAAGGTTTTTGACAGAATTATGGCCCTTTTTTTACTTAGAAAGTGTATTGAGCTTGGTTAAGTTTTTCGTACCACCTCACTTTATTTCAAAACCATTGGAGGTATTGCTTTGAAACTAACCATACTTGTTTACGATCACGACCTTCATCAACAGACAAGAGGACATAACTCTGTCAAGGTTTTTGACAGAATTATGCCCCTTTTTGACTTAGAAAATACATTGAATAAGGGTAAAATCCACTTATTGCCTTAACCCTTTGAGATATTGCTTTGAAACTTTTAATGCTATTTCACATCATTACCCCCATCTGTATGCAAGAGAAGGTAACTCTGTCAGGGATTTGTTTTAAAAATTAAGGCCTTTTATCGACTTAGAATCTTGGTTAAGTTTTTCGTGCCAGTCCACTTTTTGACTGAACTGTTTGAGATATTAATTTGAAAGTTGGAATACTTGTTTACCATCATGATTCCCAAACATGGGCAGGAGAAGGTAATTCTGTCAAGGATTTTATTTGAATTATGGCCCTTTTTGACTTAGAAACTCAGTTAAAATTTTCATTCTTGTCCACTTGTTAACTTAACCATTTGAGATATTACTTTGAAAGTTGGAGTACTTATGTACCATCGTAAGACCTATCTGTAAGCAAAAGAAGATAACTCTGTGAAAAAATTTCTTGATTTGTACTTAGAAATTCCTAGTTAAAGTCTTGTGTGCCCTTAACTGTCAAAGTTTTGTTTTATTGGCAAGCACTAAAAAAGTCGAGCACGCTGTCCTACTGACAGCTCTTGTTTGTATGGGTATAAGAACATTCCAAGTGGTGTTTTTATAAATTCCCCTTGTTCCCTCCTCTCTATTTCCCACCCCCACGTCATCTTTTTGAATCCTGGATGCAACACTTCCCTTGCATAGGGCTAGGAAAAGAAACAAATGTGCTCAAATTTTTAATTTCCAGATTTTGTGTCAGCACATGTAATACATAAATGCACTGGTTACTTGTTTGATTTCAGCTTATTCTGATTTACATATTATCTAATGATTTCAGTCTGACACTTCATCCAGACAAAGGAATCACTGCTACAGGACAAACAGGAAAGTCTCCCTTCATCTGTGTTTGGGATAGCAACTCCCTTAACACACTTTCTATTTTGAAAGGAGGACACACACATGGAGTTGGAGCAGTTTCCTTTGATAAAGATGGAAGTGTAAGTTAATAAATATTTATAACTATTCAATAATGGAAGTGTGTGTCAATTTTTTACATAAATAATATATGAAATTGTTTGCTTTATTTTGGAATGTGTTCTTCACAGATACAAATTTTTGTGTCACTCTGGTTATTTAAAGTTGTTACCCTTATGAGTACATTAGTGTGTACTTAGAAGTCAGGAAAATGTTTTAGTCAGAGGTAGTACATGTAGCTCTGACAATAGCCAATGCCAGAATTGACAATACAAAGTTAAATTGGCTCAAAAGAAATTGAATTGGCTACAACTCTTAAGGTAAGAATATGTTTTGCATGCTAGACAAACAACCCCACATGGAAAAATTGGCTGAAAGTAAGAATGGGCCAGTACTAGCACTGAGACAGAAACACTGAGAATTGAGACTGCATTTCTTCTTTAGGTTTACTTGGACATTATATTGACATTATCTGTTTGTTTACACAGAGGCTTGTTTCTGTTGGCATGGACCCTCAAGCTACCATTAATGTCTGGGACTGGAAAAAGGGAAAGGTCATTGCAACAGTTAGAGGTCACACCGATAGGGTAAATATTTTGTCTCCATAACTAAAAAAAAAGATGCATATTTGTAATTGGCAGCAGGTCAGAATGGCAGTGAAGATTTAACTATGTACTGCCCTGTAAATTAAAGTCTTTATTAGGCTGCAAATTACAAAGTGATAAACATTTTAAGAGGTCACATATAAAAATAACTGAAATATGGTTGAAGCTGGCATTTAAAGTGACATTATGCGCATCTTACTGCACATAATGTATTTTTGGTGACAATTTTATAAATGCAATTTTTGGTTTCTGTGCATTTAAATGTGTTAAATTAATGATTATGCTGCATTAGTATTTGAAATTGGTGCTTTAGATATAAAAAAAGTGGATTGATAAAATGATAGTTGATTGTGTTGTTGTTGATGTTGGTAGAGATTTCAGCAGTGGAAGGGAAGCAACTCCTGCATGCAGTTGTTCTTTTCTTAAATTGACTCTCCCCAGTCAAATAAGAAAATCAATATTTGGAAAGTTATTTTTTCATACTGGTAGCGGAAAGTTTGGTGTATTGGGTTAAAAGTTATTATTTCCTCAACGCATTTGTACACACACCATTTTCAGCTGGATTGTTACTTGAAAAAAATGCGCATAATGTCACTTTAACACTGGAAAAGAAAAGAATGTATAGATAAATTGTATATTTTATAAAGTATTCTATTTTAATATTTACAGGTGTTTGATGTTAAATTTAACCCATACCAGGACAATGCTATTGTTAGCTGTGGTGTTAAACATATCAAATTCTGGTCTCTCTGTGGAAATGCTCTTTCTGCTAAAAAAGGTACACATAATACAGTAAAGTAGACTATTTAGAAATTGAAAAAATACTCAGCAGGTAAAACTTGTATTCAAAATTGTGTTATGTATACAAATAAAGTGCTTGATTAATAACAAGCATAAATTGTTATATTAAACTTCAAAAATGTATTATACAAATTTTAACTTCCAAACAAGCAGTAAAATGTAATTTACGAGCCAAGGTCATTTACAGTGTTCAACACTAAGGTCACCCAATAGTCACAGACCCCTGAATAGATAGACCTGTGTGAGGATGAACAGCATTTTATAGACCATCAATCAAATATGCAAAAAATACCCTAATATTAGAGGAATACAAACTTGATTGTCTGCATTGTCCTGACAACTTAGACATCTGAGTTGTGCTACAGTTGTTTATAGACTCCCCTAAAATGTTACCTAACAAGCTATGTTCTTTCTATCAGGTATCTTTGGTAAGGAAGGTGAGATCCAGACTATATTGTGTGTCAGTTTTGGACCTAGTGATATAACATACTCTGGAACACTGGGAGGAGATGTGTACATCTGGAAAGGGAATAAGCTAGACAGAGTTATCCAGGGTGTACATAAGGTGGGTATAACAAGTTTATATATATATATATATTAGTCGCATCATAAGCTTAAAATAGCACTTGTGTACTTTATTTGTAGTTAACATATATCTGATAGGTGACTAAGGTGACGTGTATTACCATGGGTTAGTCTTGTGCAAATTTGTCTCCCATATTTCAGAATATTAATCACTTAGTCACTTTTTGGTCTAGTAAATCATGAAATGTCTGTAATTAAGTTTTTTCTTCCTTTTATTGAAAATTATTCAGTGGGTTAGATGGTTTGTTGCTTGATGATTAATCAATATGATTGGTATGTAAATTGTACCTGATATGCACACTACACCCAGTATGTACAATGTTTTAGGGAGCTATATACTCGCTAGACATGTCGGAGGAAGGGTACACCACAGGGAGTAAAGATGGGACAGCCAAAATGTGGGATGGAGACTTCAAGCCTATAACTACAGTGAACCTTGTCACAGCTAAAGATGGATACAAAGGTATAGTCAGCTGTTGAACTCTGGATATGTCAGATGTGTATTAGAAATGCAGTTATGCTGAAAAGAAAGAAAAATACTACAATGCATTAAAAAAATATAATTAATTCTTCTTGCTAATAATGTACGTAAAGTACCTTATATTTGAACGAATAACAGACGGATTATACATGTTATGTCAACTTCATGCCTCATTTTCTTAATTGACTGCTGTGATTTGGAATGGTGAACGTCTATGGATACTTATTTCAGGTCTTTGCATAAGAAGTGTGTGTTGGAGAGGAGAAAAGGTCCTCATAGGGACACAGGATAGTGAGGTGTTTGAAGTAGGGGCACATGATAGAGACAAGCCTAGATGTTTGGTACAGGGACATGCTGAGGGAGAGTTATGGGCCCTGGCTGTGCACCCACGTAAACCTGTGTTTGCCACAGGAAGTGATGA
The DNA here is from genome assembly GCA_022818135.1 of Saxidomus purpurata. Taxonomy (NCBI): domain Eukaryota; kingdom Metazoa; phylum Mollusca; class Bivalvia; order Venerida; family Veneridae; genus Saxidomus; species Saxidomus purpurata. The sequence goes on along the minus strand of JAFMSR010000001.1, from coordinate 1,310,092 downwards.
TCAAACTCTCAGGTATGAATGGCCCTGATTGGCTAAAATAGAGGTTTTAAGTGATTTTTTAAAAATACTCTATGTACAGATAGTTGGAATACAAATTGATACTTCTGAACTATCTACCTATTAGAACTGAACATTTGTATTAGTGACATTGTAGATCTTAATTTCTTGGTGACTAAATTTTGTGCTGTGAATGCAGAGGCACCCCTTTGCTGTGTTTAGGAAAACTTTAACAGATATAACGTTAATGTCAGATTTTAGACTGCAATTTGTACAACTGTATTACATGTTACATGTCTCGGGTAGATATTTCATGTCTTTAAAAACTGGAAGTGAATTGTTTTTTTGAAGTTGCAAAGGAGTAAAACCGATGAAAAAATACAGGGGAAATGAAACTTCTGATTTGGTCAGTTATTGTGTTTTCAGTAAAAACAATGTAGACTCTTTTTCTTGTATTTTAAAGTTGGTTTCTTACAGTCAAACCTGTGAATAAAGACCTCTGACTGGAAAGGCCCTAAGCAGTCTTTGTTGATATGTGGTGTTTATTCACAGTTTTTTCCACATGACCTGAAAAGTGCACTGTAATATGCCTGCTGGTCTTTATTTGTAGGTAGTCTTTAACACAGGTTTTACTGTATTTACCACACATTTCAAGCGGCTGTTTGATGGTACTGATGAAAGAGTTCATTAAGACATTTTTGTGTAGATATAGTATGCTTATGTTGAAATAACATTTTGCCAGGCTATGGAGTATGAACAGTTATGAGATATTGTCCAAGACAACAATGGATCAGAAGATACGATCCTGTGCCTTTGACGCTGATGGTGGACAGCTAGCTGTAGGAATGATGGATGGATCCTTCATGGTACTCAAATCAAGGTAACTATTCCCATGTGTCTTTTTCTCCTGGTGATCACAGCCTTTGTGGTTCAGTTTATTTCCCATTTTGTTTGACTTGAGAAGATCAGCCAAATGTTATCATAAAAGCTATGATTGGTCATGTCTTGAATTCAAGCTTTTCTCTTGAATTATGATAGTGAAGATTTTCAAACATTATGACATCCATAACATGTAAGTAAATTAAAAAAGCATAATGTCTTAAGTTGATATTTAGTTGTCAAGTTTCTTACTACACTACTATTTACTTCTACAGGGATTTATCTGAGGTCATACATATCAAGGACAGGAAGGAGGTAATACATGAACTGAAATTTTCTCCATGTGGTAAATTCCTCGCTGTTGGATCAAATGACAATTTTGTTGACATCTACTCAGTAGAACAGAGATATAAACGTGTTGGGTCGTGCTCGGGAAACTCAAGTTTTATCACGCATCTTGATTGGTCCGAAGACAGCAAATACATACAGACAAACAGTGGGGCTGCTGAGAGACTTGTGTTTAAAATGCCAGGTAAAATTTGTTTCAGAGGTGAAGTGCACTTTCTGTACACAGAAATACAAAAAAAAAAAGTTAAAAATCTTGTGTGGAGTGAAAAATGTTTATGTGTATATGTTTATTTTTTTCTCTAAACCTTTTCTTTAGCAATGGTTTTAGACTTAAATTTTAACATTTTAGTATATCAACACTTGATACCCATTTCCTGAGTTTGACTAGTGTGTACATTTATAGTGATTATGAAATATTTAGTCATGTCGTATCACTGGGATTAGAATCTTCCTTTTCCATAATTAAGAGAGATGTGCTGTGCTCATGCACAGTTGAGCAGAGACTTTACCAACACAGGAATAGAACGTAGAGGTTATCAACTGAAACACAACAAACTATTTTTTTAACTTAAGCCTTCTATTTTCAGCTGGAAAACAAGCTACAAACAAGGATGAACTAAGTTCCATTCACTGGGTGACATTTACGGGGGTGTTAGGTCAGGAAGTGAATGGAATCTGGGAGAAGTATACAGACACTAATGATGTCAATGCTGCAGATGCAAACTTTGATGCAGAGACTGTTGTCACTGGTGATGACTTTGGTCTCGTTAAACTCTTCAAATTTCCTTGTCTGAAAAAAGGTAAGCATTGTGTGATCGTTTTTGCATCAGCATTTTATACTGTTACTCTCCAAGCAGGTACTTATATCAAGTCCATATACATTTTGTATTGTTTTTATCATTTTGTAGGTCAATGTACACTAGTATCTGTTAGCAGTAAATAGACTTATTAATGCTAGTTGATAAAATTGGAAAGCGGTGTTAATTTAATAATGATTTTGTTTTGGCACAGTATGTGTACAAGAAAAAAACATGTGTTCACTTTAGATTCTGAGGAGAATTCAATTAAATGCATAATACATATGACTTTTTTTAGGTGCCAAATTCAGGAAATATGTTGGTCATTCAGCCCATGTTACCAATGTGAGATTTTCCCATGACAAACAGCGTGTGATATCAACAGGGGGTGGAGATCATGCCATCTTCCAGTGGAAATTCCTGCCTAAAGGACAGTCCGAGGATGATATATCAGATCCACAACATGGTAAATATATTATAGATCTCAATTAGCATCAGTGCATGTTTATTGTGTCAAGAATTTGTAAGCAGACCGTTACATGGAAAGGGAGAGGACTGCTCATACTAAAGCTTCTGTTTCATAACACAAGTGTTAACACAAACTGGGTCTTTGCAAGTTCACCAGGGAAGAAATCCCACAGGACTATAAACAATCCTTTGATACTGTAACTTTTCAGGTTTTGTTGACTCAAACAGTGAAGAGAGTGACTCAGATCTGAGTGATGTTGGAGCGATAGACAGTGACCTTGAACAGGAGAAACAGGTGTCGTACCAGCGGTCAGTGTACAGAGAGGATGCTGTCAAGATGAAGAGGCTGATGAAGGAAGAGCTGGGAGCCGGCAAGAAGAGGAAAATGGCACCAGCTGACAGTCTCAAGCTTGAGTTTGTGCATGGGTAGGCTTCTATACAGTTTTGTGAAGTCAGTCAGTAAAGTTAATCGGTTCAAAAGCTCATCTGAGCTTATGTTGTTTTGTTATACGACTTGTGCTGACATAAAATAAAACTTGTTGTATTGTACAGTAAAGACTCGCCTCCATGGTCAGTTGGTTAAAGCTGCTGATTTGTAATGACTAAACCTCTCACTGATAAAGTGTCATGTGTCAGAGCCTTTCTACTAACATGACTCTTTGTGCGAGACAGTTCGCAGTAGTTTACAAAGGATTGGAATCTAATATGTGTCATCCCCAGGAATAATAGGTAATCTGGCTGTATATAACTTGAACATTGCTAACACATGTGCTAAAGCCCGGGCCAAGAAAAAGAGACAATGAAGATCCTAAGTATAGTAAATACATTAATATTAAGTCTTTACAAAAAATGGTTCATTAAGCAGTGCAGCCAGATTAGACCTGTACAGCAGATTGAATAGGGATAGTTTATATTCAGGATGTTGTTTACAGGTACCGAGGCTACGACTGTAGGAACAACTTGTTCTACACCCAGTCTGGTGAGGTGGTGTACCATGTAGCAGCTGTGGGCATTCTGTATAACAGAGAGAAGAACACACAGAGGTTTTACCTCGAACATACTGATGATATACTCTGTCTCTCTATACATCCACTCAAAGATCTCATAGCCACAGGACAGGTAGGAATCCTACAAATCTACTTAAGGCCACATTTAAAAAAGTCTTTGTTTGCTGTCTCCTGATCCTACTTTTTGAAGTTAGGTAGGTAGGTAGGCAATTTATTTTTTTTTTTTTTTTTGAAAAAAAAACAACAGTAGATCTACTTTATGTGATAGTTTCTTACAGAATACTTCCTATTTAAAAATAACACAAATCTGTATACTATGAATAAAACCATTAAAATGAAATATACAATTTTAAACTATCATCTTCATTTGTCTCATCCTCAAATTTCCATGTCAACATGATAAAGAAATAAATTTTAATGTAAAACAATTTTTCTTTTTTATTGTTTTAATTTGACCGGCGTGGTCCAATAAAAATATTCAGAGTGCAGCATTTTTAGCGGGTTGGTTGGGAGACAGCAAACAAACCTATTTTTTGTTTTGGCCTTAAGCCTCTAAGCTGATAGGCTGTGAGTTAATACTTTACATCCACTCAAAGATCTCATAGCCACTGGACAGGTTTGAATCCTATAAATCTACTTATAGTTGAAAGCCTTTAAGCTGATAGGCTGTGAGTTAAAACTCTACATATTGAAAGATCTTCTTAGTTTTTGGTCAAATTTGCAGATTTTTGGTTAGGTCAGAGTGTAGCTGACATTTGAATGATTTTTGGAAAAACATTCCTAAATAGTAAGTCAGCGTTACCTCAACTTGTGTTTTAATCCACTAAATATAAGCCTATATGTACATACTACAGAAGCATGAGGGTAGTTTAGTTTTTCTGTAGTTGTTGACTGCTTTATCCAGAGATGTCAATGTGTATAAATAGAAGTTGGTGAATGACATAAAGAAAAATCTTTGTAATAAGTAGAAATTGGCAGCCATATATTATCTTGATGATGTGAGGACATTCTTGGTTTAATTTGCACAGGTTGGAAGAGATCCTGCTGTACATGTATGGGATGCTGAGACATTGAAGTCTGTATCAGTGCTTAAAGGTCACCACGAGAGGGGAGTGTGTGCTGTCGACTTCTCAGGTAAGTTGCTATAGTTAAATGTATTTAGTTTAATACCTATTGTATAGCTTGTACCTAATGTAGTCACTTCTAAGCCCAATGTTAATAAGATGACAGTGTTGGCACACATCAAGAGGTGGAATATTGTATCACGGTCTAGACCTGCAATATCTGAAACAAGTGGTCAAATTATTCAGTACAGTAATAAGCACCTGTTCTCACCTATTAAAGTTTCAAAGTATGATTTTGAGGGTTGCCCGCAAAACTGCAGTTACTTATATAAAATAAAGAAGGATTTACAACAGTTTTGCGGTCAACCCACAATTTCTGTAAAAGATAATGTCTACAGGTGTCAGTTCTGTAACATTTTTTAAGAAGTTTTGTACAACCATATGACATATCAGCAAATATAATAAATTATGTGTTTGGGAATATGATGATGTTATATAAGTTGACTGTAATTTTAACTGTCTAGGTCTGATTTAGTACAACAGATCATTTTTAGCTCGACTATTCGCAGAATAAGAAGAGCTATCCTAGTCACCCGAGCGTCGGCGTCGGCGTAACCACTTATGTTAAAGTTTGTGTACCACCTCAAATATTTTCAAAGTCCATTGACATTTGGCTTTGAAACTTTGCACACTTGTTCACCATCATGCCCCCAACCTGTACACAGGAGGAGGTAATTCTATCAAGCATTTTGACAAAATTATGCCCCTTTTTCTACTTAGAATTTACGTTAAAGTTTGCGTACCACCTCAAATATTTTCCTATTCAATTGTCATCTGGCTTTGAAACTTTGCACACTTGTTCACCATCATGCCCCCAACCTGTACACAGGAGGAGGTAACTCTATCAAGCCCTTTGACAGAATTATGCTCCTTTTCGACTTAGCGTCGAGCGTCGGCGTAACCACTTACGTTAAAGTTTGTGTACCACCTCAGATAATTTCAAAGTCCATCGACATATGGACTTGAAACTTTGCACACTTGTTCACCATCATGATCTCAACCTGTGTACAGGAGGAGGTCACTGTATCAAGCTTTTTTACAATATTATGTCCCGTTTTTTACTTAGAACTTACGTTAAAGTTTGCGTACTACCTCAGATATTTTCAAAGTCGATTGACATATGCCTTTCAAACTTTGCACACTTGTTCACCATCATGATCCGAACCTGTGTACAGGAGGAGGTAACTGTATCAAGCATTTTGACATAATTATCCCCTTTAGAGACTCATTTACAGTCAGTTCTCATTTCTTATTTTTCCATCTTTGTTATTTTTATCAAATAAAACCAAATTTCAGAAATCCAAAAAATTCTTAACATAACCCCATTTATCTATGAATACTAATTCTTGTTTTTATTTACATTTTTCATCACAGGTGTTTTTTCCTAAAGCCCTGTTACGTTACTGTTTTATGTATGCTTGTACATGTTTTTCTAATGATACAATATGCCTTAATTTCTATTATCTTATTATAATGTTCTGACTATTGACCATTCAACAAGCCTTTTTTATTTACACTCTTTTCTATTTACAAGTTCCTGTTATTAACTACACTTTAACAATATCCTCCAGGATGGATATTATTTTATATTGTCAATCACTGAGAATAGTCGAGCGCGCTGTCTACTGACAGCTCTTGTTTTAATATTTATATTATTTGTAATAAAATGTTAACCAAGCTATGTTATATGTATAGGAGATGGTAAGAAACTTGTGTCTGTGGGTTTGGATGACAACCATTCTATTGTTGTATGGGATTGGAGAAAGGGAGAGAAACTGGCCACTACTAGGTATGCACTTACTTAACTTTTACATTAAAACTTACAATTTCATGTTCTCTGTTTCTAATAATGGGAACTAACCTTACTTATATAGAATGCATTGAACTTACTGGTGGCAAGTTTAGACTATGATCAGTTTGCATGGCTGTAAAGATGATCAAAGTTAAAACTAACTGTTGTGAGTGATAATTCTGCTACTAGCTTGGTACAGACTTATTGCCTTATGTTTGTTTCACCCCTTCCAAACATGTTTTAAAGTTACAAAGGAACAGGACCATATAAACTTGCTACATGGCTTTCCTTTTTTCACACATTTGTATAGTCATTGTTCAACTGTTTATAGCTCTAGTTTATAATTCAATTGTCATGTGATGTCATTTTATAGGGGTCACAAAGACAAAATATTTGTGGTGAAGTGGAATCCATTTGACGCCACCAAGCTGATCACTGTGGGTGTAAAACATATCAAGTTCTGGACACAGACTGGTATGTATCTGTTTCAAGTAGTCATGAATATGTATGAGCATTCCTTGTTGAACACTATCATTATGGCGTATACCAGTTTTATGAATTAGACAGACCCAAGCTATTTTGTAGTCTTTCATCATGGCTGATATTGTCTGGGTTTTTTTCCTAGGTTTGAAGCTTTTTGTTACATGGAATAATAATTCTACTCTTGAAAATAACAGGTTGATTTTTGTCGATTTTCAAGCATATGTTTGTTAACATAAAGTTTATATTGGAAGAATATCTTAACTTAAACAGTATGACTTTTTTACTACAAGCAACAAAATATGACACACTCCTTCAATCAATATGTATGTGTATTCTGTTGTTTGTTGTGTGTTTTGTTTGCTTGTTATTTTTATGCATGGCATGATGTTTTGTATACTAATTACAGGTGGAGGATTTACTTCTAGTCGGGGAACTTTTGGTAACATTGCCAAGAACTGTGACATGTTGTGTTTAGCTTTCGGTAAAACTGACGGTGTTATATACTCTGGTGGCAGTGACGGAAGTGTCTTTGTATGGGCTGGAACTAATTTAAAGAAAACTGTCAAAGCGCATGAGGGACCACTGTTTGCCATGCACTCCCTCGATAAGGTATCAAACATTTACAAAATAGTTGTGAAGAAATTTTGCACAGACAAGTTTCTGATTGTTTGCTTTGATGCTTCAGAAATCCTGTGAAATTCCTCCAGTGTTTCCATTGTAATAAATCCAGTAAAAGGTGCAAGATACGGATAAATTTCAAATTTGTTTCCAATTTGACTACTTTCTCACAAGTTTTGATGAAAGACTAAGATCAAGGGAAGTAATACAGACTTATTTCAGTTGGATTTAATAGTGACAGTAATACACCAGAAGTATTGTCATTAATTAATGTAGTACATCACTGACAGAAAATATAAGTAAATGTACAGTACTGATGAAGCAATGATAGGATGTGTGGATATGAAACATTCAATGTACATGTTGAATACTTAAACCTACAGTAAAATGATGGACAGTAATTTTAATGTCTTTTTTTCTCTACTATATCAGGGATTTGTGACAGGAGGTAAGGATGGAGTTATCGGTCTCTGGGATGATCAGTTTGAGAGATGTCTTAAGAACTACAACATCAAACAAGAGAGCCTGTCACCTCAGTCCCGGGGCCGACTTCTCAGAGACTCACCAGCAGTACGTGCCATTGTGTTAGGACATGGGAAGATATTAGTGGGTACAAAGAATGGAGAAATTTTAGAAGTGGACAAAGCAGGACCCATGACACTACTTGCACAGGTTAGACTCTCATGTGAACATAATTATATTGTTTATAATTTAATTATTAATTTCACATTGTTAATACAACATAATAAACAAGTGGTGACAGTAACTGACTGGTTTATACCTACTCATAGTGAGAAAGTTGACAATTACTCGTGAGGTCTATACATGTAGAAATAAAATGTTTCTTAAGTTGTTTTGTTACATATTATATACTATGCAACCTACATATAATCAACTTTATATACACTATGAAATGTTTGTTTTAGAACCTTAGCTACAGATTTGATTTTGGTGGTAGTAGATAATAAAAGAACATACCTACCTTATCTATTTTACAGGGACATTTAGAAGGAGAAGTGTGGGGTTTGTCGGTTCATCCAATCAAAGATTACTGTGTGACAACAAGTGATGACAAGACACTGAGAGTTTGGGATATCTCAGATGGTCATAAGCTGGTCAACTTTAAAATACTCAAGCAAGGAGCTAGATGTGTTGATTTCTCACCAGATGGAAAATTTCTCGCTGTTGGTCTGAGAGATGGTCAGTTTTCTTTTATCTCAAACATTTTGCTTTGCATCAACTCAAATCAGCCTTTTGAGGTTTCTTTTTCCAAATTCACAAGACCGGAGTGGAGTTTCACTTGTCAGTTGTGTTTATTGTTTACTGTTGATGTAATTAGCATCCACAGTCAATTTAAGGGTTGAAGTTGTCAGGTACTGTGAAAGAATAAACTAGTGTTTGTATAATTTAGGAATAGCGTTATTACAGCTGACTGTTGTTTACATAGCTGACTGTTGTTTACATAGCTGACTGTTGTTGACTGTTGTTTACATAGCTGACTGTTGTTTACATAGCTGACTGTTGTTGACTGTTGTTTACATAGCTGACTGTTGTTGACTGTTGTTTACATAGCTGACTGTTGTTTACATAGTTGACTGTTGATTACATAGCTGACTGTTGTTTACATAACTGTTGTTTATATAGTTGACTGTTGTTTACATAGCTGACTGTAGTTGACAGTTGTTTACATAGTTGACTGTTGTTTACATAGCTGACTGTTGTTTACATAGCTGACTGTTGTTTACATAGCTGACTGTTGTTTACATAACTGTTGTTTATATAGTTGACTGTTGTTTACATAGCTGACTGTAGTTGACTGTTGTTTACATAGTTGACTGTTGTTTACATAGCTGACTGTTGTGTACATAACTGGCATTCTGTTGAATATAATTCAAACATGTACATTTGTAGGAAGTTTCAGTGTGTTGAATTCCGACTCAATGGATGAAGTGATCACCTTACATCACAGGAAGGAGGAGATAGCTGATATCAAATTCTCACCTGGTAAAATTGTCACCTTATTGATAACACCACTATTTCTTATCACCAAATAAGTATTACTTTTACATGGAAAGAAATAACTGTAGTGACTTTATTGAAAAGCAGTATAATTATCTAGGTCAGAAGTATTTAAAGTTAAAATTTACGGTGTTAAAGGTTCAGTTACAAAATGCATTTTTCACAGTGACACATGTTTTGAAATATGAGATAAAGTCTGCAAATGGAATAAAAGTATGTTTAGATGTGTTCATAAAACATTAGGTGTTCTTTAGTACTTATGGATTCTTTTTTTTTCAGACACAGGAAAATACTTGGCTGTTGCTTCCCATGACAACTTTGTAGATATTTACAATGTTCTTGGCAAGAAAAGAGTGGGTACCTGTAAAGGTGCATCAAGTTATATAACTCATGTTGACTGGGACAAACAGGGTATGTATGAGTACTTTAAATTGCTTGAAAATGAATTAATTATTTAAAATTGAGGCCTTCAGGAGTGTAATTTAGCCAGAAGGTATTTGTCACTTGTATTATTTAGTACCAATGTGCAGAATAAGCTTTTAAGAGTTGGTTTTTTCCCATATAAATAGTTTTATTAGCTCGTCTGATTTTTGAAAAAAATGACGAGCTATTGTCGTCACTTGATTGTCGTCGTCTTCGTCATTGTCATTGTCGTCGGCGTTGGTTAAGTTTTGCGTTTAGGTCACTTACATGGAAACTATCAAAGCTGTCACTTTGAAACTTGGACAACTTATTCATCTAAAACCCTTCTTCACATTGTATGCTTAAGATGCTGAGTGTGACCTGTTTTTTGGGGTAAAAAACATGAATTTTGATGGATTTTGGTTGATTTTGAGAATTGGACATAGGTTTTTCATTTTTAGCTCACAGCTATTAGGATCACATTCCGTCCAGCGTCCGTGGTACGTCGTACGTCCGTCCACCATTTCCTTCAAACGACATCTCCTCTGAAACCACTGGGCCAATGTTGATGAGACTTTGCAGGGATGTTCCTTGCATGAAGCTCTATCAAAGTTGTTCAAAGAATTCCATTCCATGCAGAACTCTGGTTGCTATGGCAACAAATAGGAAAACTTTAAAAATCTTCTTCTCTGAAACCACAAGGCCTAGAGCTTAGATATTTGGCATGTAGCATTGTCTAGTGGACCTCTACCAAGTTGTTCAAAAAACCTTATTTCCTAACCTACCAAGATTGTTCAAATTATGACCCCCGGGTCAAAATTGACCCCGCACTGGGGGGCACTTAGTTTTTGCATAGGCATATATAGGAAAAACTTTAAAAATCTTCTTCTCTGAAACCAAAAGGCCTAGAGCTAAGATATTTGGCATGTAGCATTGTCTAGTGGACCTCTACCAAGATTGTTCAAATTATGACCCCCCCCGGGGCCCCGCCCCCCCCCCCCCCCCCCCCCTCCTTTAAAATCTTCTTCCCTGAACCACCCAAGGGGTGGTCACCTTAGTTTTGCCATAGGCTTATATAGGAAAAACTTTAAAAATCTTCTTCTCTGAAACCAAAAGGCCTAGAGCTAAGATATTTAGCATGTAGCATTGGCTAGTGGACCTCTACCAAGATTGTTCAAATTATGACCCCCTAGTGGTAAAATTGACCCCCCATGCACCGGGGGGTCACTTAGTTTTTGCATAGGCATATATAGGAAAAACTTTAAAAATCTTCTTCTCTGAAACCACAAGGCCTAGAGCTAAGATATTTGGCATGTAGCATTGTCTAGTGAACCTCTACCAAGATTGTTCAGATTATGACCCCCAGGTCAAAATTGACCCCGCGGGGGTGGTCACTTAGTTTTGCATAGGCTTATATAGGAAAAACTTTAAAAATCTTCTTCTCTGAAACCAAAAGGCCTAGAGCTAAGATATTTAGCATGTAGCATTGGCTAGTGGACCTCTACCAAGATTGTTCAAATTATGACCCCCGGATCGAAATTGACCCCGCACCGGGGGTCACTTAGTTTTTCATAGGCTTATATAGTAAAAACTTTAAAAAACTTTAAAAATCTTCTTCTTTGAAACCACAAGGCCTAGAGCTTAGATATTTGGCATGTAGCATTGGCTAGTGGACCTCTACCAAGATTGTTCAAATTATGACCCCTGGTTCAAAATTGAACCCCACCTGTACCAGGGGTCACTCAATTATTCCCTTTTCCCCCCCCCCCCCCCCTTAGTTTTACATAGGCTTATATAGGGAAAACTTTAAAAATCTTTTTCTCTGAAACCACAAGGCCTAGAGCTTAGATATTTGGCATGTAGCATTGCCTAGTAGACCTCTTCAAAGTTTGTTCAAATTATGCCCCTGGGGTCAAAATTGACCTTGCCTGGGGGGGATCATTTGTTTTACAAAGGCGTATATAGGAAAACTTATTTGGTATATAACATTATCTAGTGATCTTCCACCAGGCAAGTGGACTTGTACCAAGGTGAGCGATATAGGGCCATCTTGGCCCTCTTGTTTGTTAGATTGATTTCAAATTTTCACAAACAATTAATGGATAATGTACTCCAACATAATCAAATGGGTTTGTGAGTCATACATTGGGGTGGGGGAGGGGGAGGGGGGGGCGATATTTTAGTATTTTTGGACTTAGTTTTAGCTAGTCTAATTTTTCAAGATTTGCGTTTAGGTCACTCACATGCAAACTATCAAAGCTATCATTTTAAAACTTGGAATACCTGTTCACTATCAAATGTACTATAGAATGAAGGAAGAGTTTTACAAGTTATATAACCCTGTTAGTATTTGACTGGATTATTGCCCCTTCTTAACTTAGAAAGTTTAACACACACCATTTTTGTAACAGTTGTAACAGTGAACATAATGCAACCAAACTTGGTGTATAAGAAGTATTTATGAATATCTTTAATTGAATTGTGTTTTGGGGCTCCTGGGGTCAAAAGGTCACTGTTACTAAAAATAGGAAAACTGTAATATATTCAATATCTTTAGATACAGTTGACATAATGTAACCAACTTTTGTTTGCAGTAAGTATTTAAGAAGATATTTGATGGGTTGTGTTTTAGGGCTCCTGGGGTCAAGGTCACCGTAGCTAAAAATAGAAAAATGGTAATTATTCAGTATCTTTAGTTACAACTGACATAATATAACTAAATTATTAAGTGTGTAATAAAAACATTTATTGGGATTGTGTTTGGGATCATGGGGTCAAGGTCAAGTTTTTTTTTTCTAAAACTAGAAAAATGGGAAATATACAGTATCTTTAGTTGCAATTGAATTATTGTGAACACAGTTAGTGTATAGTTATTAATTACAAAAACCTTTTGTGGGATTGTGTTTCAGGGTCAAGGTCAAGGACACTGTTACTTAAAAAATAATCCGTAAAAGGATAAAATCAGACGAGCGTTCAGCACCCACAGGCGGTGCTCTTGTTATTATTGCATTTTATAATACATGTATATGTATTTTAGGTAAAGTGTTAATAGTAAACTCAGGGGCTAAAGAGCAGTTGTTCTTCGAGGCCCCAAGAGGGAAGAGAATCACACTAAGAAATCAGGAAATAGAGAAATTTGCTTGGCATTCTTGGACGTCTGTTCTTGGTGTGACGTGTGACGGTTTGTGGCCACCAAAATGTGATGTCACAGATATAAATGCTACTTGTGCTGCAAGTGACATGTCTGTGATAGCAACGGCAGATGATTTTGGATATGTGAAGCTCTTTAATTACCCAGCCAAGGTATGTTCTAATCTGCTAACTATACAGCCACGTTATGGTGTGAAACTTTAGTAATATTATAACACTAAAAAACATGCAAATAGTCAAGCTTTCTTTCATGGTAGCTGAATTTTGAAAAATAAGTATCTGACTGAAATCTGATCCCTGATGGGAGCTCAAGTTCCAACAGTGTGCTATGGCAATTTAAATGGAGAAGTTTTGTCTTAATTTTCATCAGTACATCAAATTAACAGTTGTGCATCAATTTGTTAGGATCCAGAAAACACCTGCAATTTACACATGTTCACTACAAGACCATAGTTTCTCTTTTAAATGCTTCATTTACACAGTTTACAAATTTAAAGAAAATTGTGACATTTTGTAGGGAAAGTTCGCCAAATACAAGAAGTATGTTGGACATAGTGCTCATGTAACAAACTGTAGATTCTCTAACGGAGATAAGAAGCTGGTGACAACAGGTGGAGCAGACACGTCTGTGATGGTGTGGAACCATATCTCGGCTATAGACCGTACAACAGCTTGTGGTGAGAGTGATGAGTCTGACACCGAATCCGAGGAAGAAGGAGGTACGTGATGTTTTATTAAGTGAGAACCTGATACAACTTATTAAGCACTGCAGTAACTTGGACTACCGGTATATAGGACTATAGATCTAGACAGGTCCAAACATCTTCAATTTCAAGTTGAGGTTAGCTCTGTATTGTTAAACACTTAAAATCAGCAGGTTGCTGGATGTCAGCCCTTTGTGGTAAAACACTTTTCTTCTCGTTGTTTGCTTTTCATAGATGATTCAAGTGGTAAAACGTTTAGTTACTGACAGAGCCATTGCATACTACTGTAGTTAGAAAAGAGGTAAATACCAAAGGTTCTCTACTAGCTTAGTTGGAAGGTGGTCTACAAATCTAAAAAGGAAAACAACATTTCATTATGGGATGGTTTTAGCAACAATTTAGAAAGTTACTGCTGAAGCATAAATATTTAGGCTAGTAAAATACTTCAAACATTTTTTTTTTATAATAACAGGTTATGACAGTGATGTGGAGAGAGAGAAGAACATAGATTATTCTAAGAAGATATACATGAATCCAATACAGGAGAAAGAAGGTGTAAGGCCTCACTTACAAGAGCTGAAAACTGTCTCAAAGTAAGTACCAGTATTTCCTGTAACAACAGCAAAACATGTCTATGTGATACACATTAGCAGAGATTTAATTGCACATCATCAGGAACAAAATACTCTTCTGTTAGCATAGTATCTGAAAAGCAATTTTAGGATTCTAAATTTTATGGAGAAAAAATATCTTTGAACGAAATAAGAGTTCAGGCACCTTTATACCCTATATGCAGGTCTATGAACATATACAACAGTTTTTACTATGGAAATAATGACTTGTTTGATTTTTAATGCCGGATAATTTTTAGCTCGACTATTCGGAGAATATGGAGAGCTATTACAGTCACTTGTGCGTCGGCGTCGGCGTCGGCGTTGCTTCTTTGGTTAAAGTTTTGCCTGCTAAGTACTATCATGCACATATCTCAGTAACCACTTATGATATTGACTTGAAACTTTGTTCATGTCTTTAGGGGTGTCATACAATCAAGGCAGATAACTCTTGAAAAAATTTAGTACAAATTATGGCCCTTGTTTGACTTTGAAAATTTGGTTAAAGTTTTGCCTGCTAGGTACTATCATGCACATATCTCAGTAACCACTTATAATATTGACTTGAAACTTCGTTAATGTCTCTAGGGGTGTCACACAGTCAAGTCAGATAACTCTTGTATAAATTTAGTACTAATTATGGCCCTTGTTTGAATTTGAAAATTTGGTTAAAGTTTTGCCTGCTAGGTACTATCATGTACATACCTCAGTAACCACTTATGATATTGACTTGAAACTTTTTTAATGTCTTTAGGGGTGTCGTACAATCAAGGCAGATAACTCTTGTATAAATTTAGTACATATTGGCCCTTGTTTGACTTTGAAAATTTGGTTAAAGTTTTGCCTGCTAGGTACTATAATGCACATATCTCAGTAACCTCTTATGATATTGACTTGAAACTTCGTTAATGTCTCTAGGGGTGTCACACAGTCAAGTCAGATAACTCTTGTATAAATTTAGTACTAATTATGGCCCTTGTTTGACTTTGAAAATTTGGTTAAAGTTTTGCCTGCTAGGTACTATCATGCACATACCTCAGTAACCACTTATGATATTGGCTTGAAACTTTTTTAATGTCTGAAGAGGTGTTACACAGTCAAGACAGATAACTCTTGTTTAAATTTAGTGGAAATTATGGCCCTTGTTTGACTTTGAAAATTTGGTAAACTTTTGCATGCAAGGTACTATCATGCACATATCACAGTAACCACTTATGGTAGTTATATCAAACCTTGCAATAGTGTTCAGGGTAAATTTTGTATCAAACAATTAATTTACCAAAAATTAAATCTATAGTTATAGATTTTGACTTTTTTTATGATTCAACTTTCCTAGTTTATACTTAATAGTTAGCAGAATTTTGTTTTGCTATTATACTGATAAAAGTTTTGTTTTATTATCAAACACCCACAATAGTCGAGCGTGCTGTCTTACGGACAGCTCTTGTTGTAAATCAGGATACATGAGCAATGGACAGCCTCGTATATTTTTGTACTTTATATTTTTTCTGTTGCTTAGACCAAGTGTAAGTAGAAGTGGTCCAGAACCTCCTAAAGTAAAGAGGGCAGAAGTACCCACAACATCCGGTGGTAAACGAAGGAAAACTACGCAAGTCGCTGTAAGTTTCTGAAACAATAAAGTAACACCAGCCTCAGTATACTACGCACACTTAGTCTGGAACTATCTGGGATATGCATGTCTGCTTAAGGTTTACCAAGGGCTGGCTACAACATGCTATGACAGCTGTCAATTTTACTCTTTGTACTTGTTTTACTTTAAGTGTTTAAACTTGATACTGTTGATGCTTTCTGCTTATTACCACTGTAGACTATGATCTGTCTGTCTGCTTATTGCTACTGTAGACTACATGTCTACACTTTCACTTCTATTCATTTCATAAACTCATATAAAGCATTCCCCAGAATATTAAGTCATTTTGTCCAAAATAAAACAATGACATGTCTTTTGTACAACTTAGGCAGATAAAGTAAATAAATAAAATTGCTATTGTAATATGAATTCATTAAAAACTTTTATATCATACATGATTTCTGTTACCAGGATCTTCAGCTGGAGTATATCCATGGTTACCGAGGCTTTGATGCCAGGAACAACTTACACTATGTGAATGATGGTGCAGATATTGTCTTCCATGCAGCTGGGGCAGGAATTGTGAAAAATCTTGCATCAGGTCATATCTTTTATACTGTATTTACCTTAAAGTTAACTCTAAAGTTTCTACAAAATTCAACATATGTGTTAAGCAGCCAGTCAGTGGCTACTATAAAATGACTTCTTTAAGCAAGTGGCTGCTTCATACCATTGTGTTTATCTAACAGTTAACTTTTTGTGTCGCCCTTTCGGAGAAAACGTTGGCTATAACTTTGCCATTTCTTAAGATTTCTTCATCAAACTTTACAATTGTATTGCTTATGACAAAAGGGTTGTGATGCCTCCAAATTTTGTAGGTCAAGGTAATATTTGACAGAGTTATGCCCCTCACGAAAACTTACTGTTGGATATGACTTTGCCATTTCTTAAGATTTCTTCATCAAGCTTTCAAATTGTATTGCTTATGACATAAGTGTCATGATGCTGCCAAATTTTGTTGGTCAAGGTCATATTTGACAGAGTTATGCCCCTTTTTGTACTAAGATTTTGTCACAAAATTATTGGTTATTCTGACAAAGCGTAAGAGGGCGACACAAGTGTTCCACTGAACACCCATCTAGTTGTAATAACACATTTCTTTCTGATTAAGGGAAGTAACTGGTGATTGCTTTCACAGTTTCAGTTGTGTTTTTTGCATGTTTTATATCATACAATCACTTCATTGCCAATTTTATTGGGTGAAGTAGCCTGTACATGACTAAAAAGTAATCAATTCTTGTTGCTTATAAACTGTCCTGTCTTTTATGCATTGAACTCGTAACTTCATGATTTGATCCTACAATAAAATGAAAAGGTTCCTTAATCTAGCATTTTGACCCTTGTCTACACTATAAGGTATTACATGTAGCATCCCTATGAATAGTAAACGTTACAATCCAAACTTAAAGATGGACAAGTCCATTTTAGAAACTTAGTATAAAATAAATAATTTGTCTGTTACAGGGAGTCAGTCGTTTTACTTGAAGCACACTGATGACATCATCTGTCTTGCCATAAACCAACATCCAAAGTTCAAAAGTATTGTAGCAACTGGTCAGATTGGCAATCCGCCAAGTGTTCATATCTGGAATACTGTTACCAAGGAAACACTGTCCATTTTAAGGGGAGAGCACACTAAGGGTGTATGTGCAGTGGATTTTTCATGTACTGGAAAATATGTGGTCTCAGTCGGATTGGAAAATAATGTTACCGTGTGGAGATGGCAGGAGGGTTAGTGGCTTATTATGTGAACAAATGGACTCAGTTGTTCGAAACTTTCCATAGCTTTTAAGCTTACCGTAGATTAACTTTCGGTTGAAAAAAATATTTCTAAGTTGGCAACACCAGTGTTAGTTTAATCGTTGATTAAAGTTTCAAACAACAGGGTTCAGGACAACATTTATTAGATATCTAACTAAACATACACATGTTTTACATGCATTAATAATGTTTTTCAGAGATATGCATAGATATACAAGTTAAATATTCAGATTTAATATGACTTTTGCTTGTATGTTATACTATGGGATACATTTTATGTTGCTATAGGATAGCTCTAATTGGCTACATTATAACAAATGTCTTATGACAGTCAGTGGTCAGTCTCATAAGTTGTCTTAGTCAATCACACTTACTGGCTTTAAATTGAGTTTTTAAGATTTATAGTTTGCGTAAAAAAATATTGGTCTAAAAGATAATTTTTAATTTCTTTTATTTCCCAGGTGCTTGTCTGGCAACTGTAGCAGCACACAGCCAGAGAGTATTCAGAGCTGAGTTCCGGCCTGACTCAGACAGTCAGTTTGTTACTGTTGGTGTAAAGCATGTCAAGTTCTGGACAGTTGCAGGGAACCAGCTGGTTGGCAAACGTGCAGTTCTAACTGACGCTGGAATGGGAGCCGACATCAAGAAATTACAAACAATGTTGTCAGTTGGATTTGGTGCAGTAAGTGTTTAGCTGTTTAAGTTCTTTCAGTAATAAAATTGTTATGAAATAACATCATTAATTTCACATAGAACTTTGGTCCAAAAATACAATACCTTTTGTATGTTGTTAGGTTTCTGAAAATGCTGCCTTGACTGGAATATTGACAGGTCAAATTTTGTGACCACTTACATTGATGTTACAATAGCAGTTGACATTTTACATGTTTCTTGCATAAGTAAGTCTAAGGCAGTACTAATGCTATTACAGGATAATGTTACATACACGGGTGCAATGAGTGGAGATGTGTATGTATGGAAGGACAATACTCTACTACGATTGGTTCAGAAGGCACACAATGGTCCCGTGTTCACAATGTTTACTACGCTCAGAGATGGTCTCATAGTTACTGGTGGAAAAGAAATGCCGTATGTATAATAAAAGCATGTCATTTGACGTTAAACAGGGCCAGCATTATTCCTTTCATTACCATTTCCTTGTTTTATGTCATCATTATTATAAATATCTGCTTTTCTGGTATGAATGTGATCACAAGTAATTTTCCCAGACTCAGAGTCTCACATCTGTAAATTTTATTGAATTCTAAAAAGAAATTCTGGTTACATAAAGGATAATTCAAAAATATTGTGGAATAAAGTCTTAATTAAGTCATGTAGACTTACTTTAAAAACAGGTGCTTTGTAAATTATTTATTGCTACATAGTAATTTGTATAGGTTACTTTCATTGATTTTCATTGTGTTCCTTTTCGTGTAAAAACAGGTCAAAGGAGAATGGTCCGGTCAAACTCTGGGATCAAGAAATGAAGAGATGTAGAGCGTTCCCCTTACGTGATCACGGCCCCACAGCTGATGTTGTCAAGTCTGTCTGCAGAATCAAGGTAGGCATTTACGCGGATGTTTTGAATAATGCTGAATTAATCTGGAGTTTCTTACCGTCTACATCAGGAGGTAATCCCATGAGAAAAAAAATCAAGAGTTCATCCTCCTCCTTATAATAAAATTTCCTCCATAGTAAATATTAGATTACAAACAAGGTATCTTTTTTCTGCTGTTTGCATTTTTTTAGCACTTTTGCTTCAGAACAGTTAAAATAAAGGAGCGTCAGATTTGTATACGTTTACTTGTTGTGACTGAAACGACTCTATTTACATGTGTGAACATGACAGCCACTACTCTTTAGCTATAGACTTTCAACATTAAATCCACACATGCAAATTATTTAATTAGTTATGCTAACATTACAAATTTTTATAGGGAAAAATCCTGGTTGGAACGAAAGACAATGATGTTATAGAGATTGGTGAGAAGAATGGAGTCCTACATGTACTTGTGGGTGGTCATGCTGAGGGTGAGGTTTGGGGTTTGGACCGACACCCAGCCCTGCCTCAGTTTATCACAGCCAGCTATGATGGTACAGTCAGGATATGGGACATTCCCAGTAAGGTAAGGACAGTCATGTAGTAGAAAGTAAAAACAATGCTCTGAGTGTATTATATATATGACCAGCGACACGGGAAAATGGGACTTCGGACAAAATACTTGAAAACTAGCTTTCTTGCATATTTTGAACAAACAATATTTCAATATCAATATTGGAAAATTTCAGTTACACATACGTCCAGCACAAACAAAACTACAAATTAGAAAAAGTATACATAAGGCGTCATTGTTCACTCTAAAAAGGACGTCACATACCAGCTTTGAGTCAAAACTCACTTCAATTTACATGGGCGTAAACTATTTATTGGAAATCATTTCCTAACAGCATCATTTATTTTTGGTTGCAACATTATATCACTGGCTTTCAATATATATCATATCTGGTGAACTGTTGCATGTCGTCTTTACCATGATTGCCTTTTTTGTAGTGTATGGCCAAGGGATGAAAAAAAGAGTCATTTCAAAATCGCTGTTTCCATAGTAATGGTCTTGGAGGATTTATGCAGTTAACAGTATTTTTTTGTTGAGGAAAATATAGTGGCTATCAGTTCCAAACATTGGTTTTGCATTTAAAGAGGGTGACAAAATGTAAATTTTTATAGGGTTTTTTTCTCAATTATTGTCGAATATACTTAACAAATGTCCAGAAGGTACATTTTTCCTCTGTGTGCAAGGTCATGAAATAACTCCTACTGTAAAAAAATAAAATGTTAATGAAATTATTACTACAACATTTTACACTTTACAAGATATAGTTCGTTGACTATATTCTTGAACTGTCTGAATGAAATTGTTTTTGTTTTGTCAAGACCTAATAAATCCACATCTCCCTCTCTCTCTCTCTCTCCCTCTCTTTCTCTCTCAGCTTGATTCCATCTGGAGCCAGTATATCAGCGATAGATAGATGTATAGTAAGAAGTTTTGTTATGAAGTTTCATAAAAAATTGAATTCAGTATGAATTTAAAAATGTCAGCTGCAGTATAAGTTAAATCAGGGTATAATGTTACCTAGATGAAATTATGACTCTTCGACAATAAAATGTGTGTTTGCTGGTATGCAAATTTGAGATGCAACATTTTATTGCTTATTTTACAAAGGTAGCCAAACTATCTGTAGGACAAGCCAGATCTGTAGCTTTCACAGTCCAGATGGTCAAATGATTGCTGTAGGGCTTAGAAAAGCAGAATTTTCTGTGACTGATGGCACAAGGGGCAGAAAGTTATAGAGGCACCAGCACCTTGTAGCAGAAAGAAAGGGCTGGTATCTATCAATGATATAAGGTATAAACAATTTAGAAGTTTATTATTTTGTTGCCGGGCAGATAGTCGTCTGGCTCACTGGATTGACTTGTTGCTACTATGCACAAATCGATGTACTAATATGCATTTGTACTTATATACACTTCAACAAACAATATGTGAGTTTAGTACAGCAAGAGTTGGTGCTCTCAGCTCAATATAACATTTAACAATAAGAGCTTAAATACTCTTTTCCATATATGACAAAGTATTAAGGAAGAAATATGCTGTTACCATTGAAATTTCTATTCTTATGTCAACTAAACTGTCATTTGTGTCAGTAATCTCGAATATGCATAGTGTTTTAGGCACTTGATTGCAGACAATTTTTAATTATTTGAAAAAGCTGCCTGCTATCTAATTCATGACTTGATTAATTCTGTCAGAATGTTGAACTTATCACTAAACTGAAAGTTATATAAAAAAAAAGAACTTGGTATGGTTTATGTGTTTGTTAAATTTCATCATTCTAATTTAGATCAATTTGCATTGTTTATTCCTTAAAATTTATATAACAGATATAGTACAGATGGTAAATTCCTGGCAAAGGGCTCAGAAGATTGTTGTGTAGATTTCTATGAATCAGTAATGGGCCATTATTACAGTGTGTCAGGGGACTGTAAGTTAGGGTATCCCTAGCTGTTGTCACAGCTTGACTTTTAGCTGACAGCCAGTATATCAGGGTAGGACAGACTAGTGTATAAATCAGAATGATTTTGTTATGAAGTTTCATGACATATTGTAAACATTTCAGTAGAGTGAAAAATGCATGTAAAAGGTTAGTGTAGAGCATGCTCATTGTTAAAATACATAATATATGTCATCATTTTGAGCAACAATTTGTCATTATTTTTCATTTTGTTCCGGCTTAAACTCATTTAAAACGGTGTCACAAAAGTTTCATCTAACATCAGACTTTTACTATAAGAGATTTCTCTATTCACAAAGTTTAAATTCACAAATAAGTCTGTCTGTTCATGAGTAGCAAAATTTTCATCATGTGACAATTACACAATATACAGTAAGATTTATAGAAGCTTTACCAGCACCTTGTATGTTCTGTCAGTAAATGAAAAGTGCAGGTAGATAGTAAGTTAGCATGAGTCCTTGTAACAAGTTGCTTTTACTGTTTCAGGTTAGCACTTGGGCGTATGTGTCCCAGTAATTGCTCGGCAGTACCAAGTGGTAGTCTTGTAGAAGATGCGAAAATTACCAGTAAGATTACATGGGCGACATGGACCAGGTAATGTACTACCACTTGCTACTGTTACAGTCCAACTCTCATTATAACATTTAACAATAATAACTGAAGTTGTCTCTTGACAATTTCAATATTATGACAAGTTTTTGAAACCAATGGGCTTTATGTATAGGCGTTGTTTGTTCGATGACACCCAAATATGGAACACAACCTTCAGTTACCATCTCTAGAGTAGCTTTTCAGCCCAAATGGTTTAGGCATTTGTGAAGCAGGTTGTTAAGATGGTTTAAAGCCCAAGCTCCAGCATGGGTCCTAATATGGGGACTAATAACTGAGCTCACAGCCCAAATATGGAAAAAATGGTTATCATTTGCCTTGTGACTGGCATTAAAGCAAGAGTTTCAATAATTAATTGTTGTCAGAAAGTCAGATCATTATCACGCAAAGAACAATATGACTAGTTTAATGCAATAACACAGCTAAATAATACATGTAAATGCGTGATTATATATTGATTCAAAAAGTTCTAAATAGCGAAAAGCACTCGTGATCAGATAGTAAAAATCAAATGGTTGGTTATTTCAGTATCTTGGACCAGCAAATTGAAGTATCTAGGCCCAAGGATGCATGACAAAGCAGATATTAATTGCGCCCATCTAGTGCTCATCATGGTACAGCACAGCCAACTAGTGAGGATTCTAGGTCTTGAGATACTTTTTGATGTGCCCATGAATTGATCTACCAAGTTTTCTTAAAGCATGACCTCACGGTCAACATTAACCCTGACCTTGGTTATCATTTTGAGCAACAATGTATGTTAAGTTGTTTTTCCATTTTGGCCAAGGGTAAAAATTGTCCTTTTGCTATTAATAACCGTTTTATTGTTTGCCAATGGTAAATCAGACTTTTCCGTTGTAAAATGTATGTCCATCTATGGCCCTCTTGTTGAATATTTCTCCTGATATGTCATTCAAAAAACTCACAGAAAATTGTTTCAGACACTGTTGGACTTATCACCAGCTAGTGTGTTGTTTATTTTACATGCAGTATATAGGAACCAGTATGTTGACAAAGCTAAGGCATACTTGGATAAATTCATCCACCAAGACACTCATGAATTCAAATTATTTTGCATTATGAAAATACAAGTGTCCCAGATTTTACGCTAATTTTTTATTGTGAATTCATCCTCTCAGTTAATCTTAAGTTTACCTGTGAAGTGTTCTAATTTATATGTGCATCTTGCAGCATGCTAATGCCAGTATTTATTCAGTGTTCTTTCTTTTCAACGCAGGAATTGGTAAGTGATTGTGGTAAAATGTTGCTACACCCATGTAATGGTTTAGGTGCATGGACAGATATTTATATGCTTGTGTGCTTGGTTAGATGTGGATGTTCACCTTAATGTTAGCATGAAGTACAGGTGTCATGGTTGGTGAAAAGACGTCAGTTAGGTTATAGGGATTATTTCAAGTAACAACATCAGTCAGTATTAGTAACAGCAGACAACAACAACAACAATAGTAAAGGCATATTTTACTCTCAGGGTTTTATTCAGATAATGAAAAACAAATTTAATAAATTTGTAAAAAAATTTGTAAAATTTCATGTTATTAACTAAAGACTGAAACATTAATGGATTGGCTGAAAATCTTTCAGTATTTAACACTTAACTGATGTCTTCTTGATGGATGCAGCACATAGAGTAAAAACAGCTATATGTATATTTTCCGCCTCAATAAGCGATTGCAACTGTTAACTTTATTTATATCACCAGCAAAACTCCCCCAAGTGTATGAATGTAACATGTAGTAGTGAACTGAAATGTGCAAATTCACAAAAGCTTGTGCTGGTGAAGGGGTCAAACAAACTGCACCAAAGTGCAGTGGTAGCGCATTTGCCTCAGGACCAAAGGGCCCCAGGTTCGATCCCTACCATCACCATGTTGGTAGTGTCTAAAGCAATGGACAAATAATTCCACGTTGCCTCTCTCTCTTCGAAGTTGATTCCATCTGGAATGAGTCTTGAGAGCGATTAATATAAGTTGTAAGAACTTGTTTCACAATCGAGAATAAATAAATTAGTTTAAACTAAACATAGAAGAATATACTCCATGATTTTTTATGATGTATAAACATCTGATTAATACAGCTTTTTGATTGGTTGAAGATTGTCTGAAGTGGAGAATTGTTGTTCATATTGTTAATGCATACATCATTACTTGGCAGATTGTAAAACAGGTCTAGTTTTATTGCACTAGGATATTATATATGATTTTGCTTCATTGTGCTTTACAGTTGATTTGAATTAGTTCATAGATCCAGCTAGACATAAGCTTTATCGTAGGTTTTAGATTCCACTGTAAACATTGATTCTGTATGTAGGGATGAACATTATTTGGCCTATACATGTACATACTGTTGTATTACACTGTAAATGTAGATCTGTTAGACCAGTGTAGCCTTGAATATATTGAGTCAGTAAATCAATGCTTTATAGGGTTAGCATAGCAAGGTTGCATAATAAAGACTGCTACAAGCTTAGTTTCAGCTTCATTCAGTCATGTTAATACAATGCCTGTCATACAAATTGCAAAGTGTTTAACAATGAAAAGGAAAAAAGGTAGATAGAAGATCGGCGTCCTTGGCCAAGTGGTTAGAAGCACTGACTTGAAATCACTATAACCTCTCATTGATCGAGGGTCATGGGTTTGAGCCCTGCTGCCGACCATGTCTCCTTATGTAAGAAAGTTTCTTTTGGAGGATAGGATCTAGTACTGGTTCTTCCCAGGAACAATGGTTAGGTAAACTATCCATCTGTAAAAATGACCGAAATACAATTGAAAACAGCATTAAACCCGTACAACTACAATTACAGTGCACATGAACTTGCTAACACCCTGTATGTATGTTGTATCAGATTTCACACATAGTTATTTAGTGTGCACAATCAGAGTCTGCTGAAGACACCCCAGGTAAACCAGTGCTACATATGATGGTTTTGTTAAAAAAGTAAAAGAAACGGTTTTATAACTCTCAGATGGTGGAATGTTGTCTGCAATATGCAAGGCTCTCTAGTATTAAAAAGACTATTTCTGCTGCTAATTAGGTAATCTTATTTGTCAATGTGACCTATGTACCATGTGTAGAGGGTCAACAGTAGCTTGCATCTTTGTTTGCCTGAGTTTGCAGCCTCTCTTACCCATTACCCCCTATTAGGGGCGATGTCTTTTTACCTGTGAACAATCGACCTGCACTTGTTGCATGTGATCAGTTTTTCAACAGAAAGAGGTTTAAAAGTGTTAAAATTTATACTTACTTTTTAACTCATCTCTTGCAGGCACCACATAAATCTTTTGTTGGCCATTCAGCACATGTGACCAATGTTAGATTCACAGCAGACGACAAATACCTATTGAGCACTGGAGGTGATGACTGCTGGTAAGTTTAGCTTGATGCAGAGAAATAACTACATATCAGCATACCATTATTACATTGTTAACTTTTGGTTGCTTCCATAGACTACTAGGGAAACTACTGTGAATCATTAGCTATTGAAAAATAACAAAGTTAGTCTAAAGATTGAAGCATTTATTACAGTAACTGTTGGTCTGATTATAAACTATGTGTTCTTACCTGTTCAGTGTTCTTACCTGTTCAGTGTTCTTACCTGTTCAGTTTTATGTGTTCTTACACAACAAGCATAATTCAACTGATGACGAGTTGGATACTTGGTAAGTTAAGATATTAACAATTTAGCATGTAATACGTTTACAATGTTCTTCTCTGTTTCAGTGTGTTTGTCTGGAAGTGCATATAGTCTGGAAACCTGGGTGGACAAAAACAAACAGTAGAGCATAGATGGGATAGAAATGGCAGCAAACTAATTGCCTCACAGCTTCAGCTATAGGATTGATGCTCAAATGCTTAGAGACACAATGAGTGTAGAATGATCAGTGTATGAAGCTGTTATGGAATAAAGACTGTATATAGATATAGATGATAGAGCTCATATATTACAAATTATAAACTGCAGAAGGAAACATTGTCAGTAAAACATTGAATATGCAAACAGTGTTGAACTTTATATACAGTATATATTTGTCCATGACTGTAGCATAAGAGATGTATTGTAAAAGTATCATAGTAGTGACCTTTGTTTTGAATATACATATATAATTATATATTACTTTTTGTCATAACTTTCATAATAATTATGCCCCAAATTTCAAAGGCTTGGGCATATAAAAACGTTTGTTTTGTAGGCCTAATAGCATTTGTGTAACTGTTCCTAGAAGGTCATAGCTATATCAGATGCCTGTATGCAAAAGTACATGTACTGGACCTTGACTTAAGGAACAATATCTGTAACAGTTGGCAGATTGTCAGTTTGAATGTTACTTACTAAGTGAAATTTGTTCTGTAAAAAGTCATCAAAATGGTGTTTCATATTTAAGACATCAAAGCTGTGAGAATTACTCGGTGCTCAACAAACTAATATGAAAGTCACAGTGAATAAAGTCCTTTTTACTGTAGAGAATTTGTAGATTTTCTAGCAAGATTATTCAAGTGATTTACCTGTGCAAGGTGTCCATATCACCATTTTCCTGCATAGACTGATAAAGGCAATTTTTCTATAAACATCTTTTGACAAACATTTTCTCCTCTTAGAATATAGTTGGGACCAATTTCATCTGAAGCTAGACTTTTTCTATTTTCTTTCAGAAAATGTTTATGTACTCTAGCCTTTCATAGGCCTGATATATTTAGCTATGTAGACTTGCGATGATTTTATATTGAATCTAGACGTTTTGTATTTCTTACTGATCATGCTAAAATATTTCACCTGAAATATTAATGATACAACGTGGTTTCTATATTCATTTATATTTACATATCTAAGTGCTTTTGTCTCATTTATTCCGTCCATTATTAACATATCTATTTCTTGACACTCTTTTTAAATTGATATTCAGGAATTGTACATGTATGTAATTAAGGTAACTATGTTAAAAGGAATCTCTTTAATTGATTTTGAGCATACTTTTTATAATGAAAAGAAATGTTAAGATGTACAAGTTGAAGTTTTGTTAACCCTTAAGTACCATGATCTATCATCGACAATGATATACATGTATATATATATACAAGTGGAACTGATATATTTTATGATGGAATGTTTTTTTTACAAATAATGAAAAAGAATGTTCACACTGACTTGTACAGCTGTGATTTTGTCCATTTTTTTGTCAGATATTTAAAGATAAATGTTAAGCAACTACATTTACACATTCTTTGATAGAAAAGAAACATTCAGAAATTAAACACAAAATTGGACCCTGGTAAAACCAAAGCCTGTTTGTATACATCAATTTATATTTTATGCTCTTGTATTTAGTATGATGCTTAACTTTGACCTCAAAGAAAGTTTGGGCATGTACCGTACTTCTTCTAAAATACTGAACTATTCACCTGGTACAGCTTTGATGTGTGGAGTGACAAACTTGAAAAGAAATACTTAGGTTGACACATGGAGGTTGACATGTGGATCTTTCACCAAATCAGGGACCTACTTTATCTTATGTTGTTGTCAGAACTGTGATAGTGTAACATTTTTACACAATTTACATATTTACATTGTACATATCTTCTTATATATATATTGTATTAGGACATACTAATAAATGTTGCTTTTGCTTTTAATGATTCTTTGACTTAAGGTAGGTATATTCACTGCAATAATCATATTTCATGACTGATCTTTCAGTTTAGTTGGAAGGAACTAGTGACTTATTAATTGGAGGAAACACTTGTAGTTCATTTACTTTTGATACAGCATAGCTTACAGATATATGCTTTAATAATTCTGTCAAGGCAGCTAGTTTACAACACCCTACATCTTATATCTGTTAGTCAATTCATGTACATTTAGGCAAATAAAATTTTAATATTCCACACTGTTTCTTGTTTTTGCAAGTTTGAATACTTACTATGATTTAAGTTTTTGCTTGAAGTTACCCACAAGCAGGATCAATTTGGAAATTTGATGTTTAAAGTCATATTTCTTGAGCTGTCTTTACCAAGCCAGGAAAGGAAGTATAATCCTAATACAGTCTCAGTAAAGTGAGTACATTGGACGAGGCACACCAGATTCATGTTTTATTTAGGTCTCCTAACAAAATTGCAATTTATCTTCATATTAGCTCTGTCAATACCACAGGTCTGTCTAAATACGCATAACATAGATTTTTGGTAATGACAAGTAACACAAGTTAATTGACCCTGATTGAGCAGTTTCAGAAAATCCTTTGCATTTCACATAACTGGAGAACATTAGCTAGACCAAAGATATCAGATCCTTTCTGCATCAATCAGCTGAACCTGATAAATTATTCCTGGGTTATGGGCCCTGAAATGGTTGGCATGCAGTATATACTTTACTGATATAGGGAAAGTAATCAAAAAGGGCTTTCAAGCAGAAGCAAGCTATTCCTAGTTGGTGACCTTTACAACCTCTATGGCAAGCAACTGCTCCCTTCAAATATCTTTATACATAACTGACAGGCATCTCTTGTGATACATGTTGCCTTCAGGATGGTATTCCATTACCAATATGTCCCTTGTATTGTGCTTGACAGCATAAAAACTTGGAGAGAAAAACTGATCAACTTTTCACAAAATGTGAAATAACTACATGTACAATTATTGAAGGTATTACTAGAATACAAACGAAAAGAAAGTCAGACTTCTGATCAATTTTATTAACAAATTTAATATGTATTGGGACACAAATAAATATATATCACAGTGATTAAGAACCAAATCAATCAAAAAATGTTAGTCTGGGATAAATTGAATGTGAAAAGTAAAACAATACTGCTTGTAATGAGGGTAGATTACTCTCTCCTTATATGACTTACACATTTTTGCATTAACTAATCTGCAGTTAAACAATGTTGCATGTAGATTTAAATGAGATACATGTAATGCTATAAACAGTCTGAGGTATTCATGACTGACAACTGTAAAATGCATATACATGTATATTGTACATGTAGGTACTGGAGATCAACAACATTATCCAATATCCATCCCCCAAACTGCAAAGATACCAAACTACGGTATGACCCTCGGCCTGTATTGACAGTTTGACCAAAACAAAATGTACTGATGTCCAACATGAAAGGCAAGGGAAATCTCTATCGGAATAATCATTTTCAATGCAACCTTTGCTACTCAACGTTCTGTAGTGTTTAAGCATGTGAAAATTGTAAAGCAATTGCACAAGCTACAATATGCTTGTTATATCTGATACTGACATTTTCTTAATTACAAACCGTAAATGCAATATCTGTGTAGTTATTTCAAGGTAAGTAAGTGTTATCAAATCACAGGTGAAAGGAATGCAATCTCGGTCACAAGGATATTTTTTATCCTAGATGCACTTTTAGGGTTTCGTGCATATACATTCCTTTCACCTATGTATCACATTTAATCAAATTTACAAACAATTCATTTTCATGGTAAAAAAGGGTTAATATTTACTTTTTAAAAAAAGAAAGACCTTCCCATCTACACCAATCCAAGGTCACTACTTTTATTTTTACAGTGTTTTGGCAATATGCGGAATAATTGTGTCCAAAAACCGCTGGGAATTCACACAAACTCAAACAAACCATTCAGGTCAAACTAAGTTGCTTAAAAATTCTTTCTTTATACATTCAGTATATCTATGATACACTCACACACATACAGTCATTTCTAGTCTCTACAAAATTATGAAGGTTACTTTAAAATCACTTCAAAATTAATTCATTCCAAACAATTCTTTTGCTAAATTTAATGCTGATGTTTCTTCATGCTTTTCCTAAACAGATTTTTTTCATACCTTTAATATTTGAAAACAAAAAATTCAAATAAATGTAATAACAGTAGGCACTATAAATTTATGATATTCATCTTGTTACCATTTCTATTTTCTCAAAGTGAATCCTAACTTCATGTTGTCAGCTGTAATTCCCTGTAACTAAACTGAACATTTTGACACATAAAGAGAACTGTCCGTGTTCTACTGTCTAAGTCACCGCTCAAATAAAAAATGTGATAAAAGAAAGTTACTTATGGGTGTTGTATGTATACTGCTACATGATTAGAGACTTAAAAAAATAAATACAACTAGAGTTTAAACTACGCATAACTAAGTTGACTAGGATTCACAATACTTGTGTTCACCTCAGAACTGTTAGTTACATTACATTTTAGCAGCAAATAACTTAGTCCATTGCCCTACCCTGGTTGGGCAGGGGCTAGAAAATGCCAAAGACAGTACTACTTAAAACTTACGTTATTTAGATTGCTTATTATAACAGCTTTTTTTCTCAATTTTTTCTAAACCGAAGTTTTTTCATGTTTTGAATCAGCAAAATGGTACAATCTTTACAGTCCAAAAGGTTTTTCTATAGAAATTGTTTCTCCTTTTGTAAGACTACCAGGTTTACACATGTAAATGGAGCCATTTAACTTATTGTTGGAAAATGTTGACAAACTTGAAACGCGATCTAGATACTGAAAAGAAGGTAATTTCTTTGCTGAATTATATTGTGTTCAACTGTTGTATATGATAGATCTACTGTGTACATCTTTCAAATGTGCATTTTACATTCTAACACAACTCGCGATTTTTTTACTATATATAAAAAGAGTACAAAAATTAGGTTTCATTATGCCATGAGCAAAGTTTTAATGCGCAGACCAGAAAGACATCCAAAATTATGTCATATTGTGCCGCATAACGTAAAATATCCATGTAGAAAATTATTAACCCTTTGCACTTTTTCACCTTTTGTAATAACTTGTCATACCAAAATATAAATTACATCGTTTTCAGCATTCTTATCATCAAATAAACAACACTTTGTTGTTCTGATGCAGTTATAATATAGCACTCTGGCCTTCGTGGCTCCATCAGAACTCCAAATTTCTGTTTATTACAGGATGAACACCTCTGGAACAGATATTGTTTCATAATTATTACAATGGTCGTTATTTGACTGATCTATGGTAAGTTGGTAACAATTTGTACATAAAGATATTATAAGAGTGTTGTCTCCTGATTTGGTTTTCTATGGTTAAAGTGTTTGCCAACTTATATTGTTCAATGTGAGTTAAAAGCTGTTTTATGTTTCAAGCACACAATTTACAAAATTGAGTAAACATGACAAGCCAAGTTCTAAGTAAGTTTGATAACTTTACTAACAGAAAAGAAGGTTTTAAGTTGATAATCTGACACATTCAGTTTCTAAATTGATGAAAAACATCACAAGAACTGAAACACAGTTTGTATATCTTATTGCATTCATGATATGTTACATTAATTCAAATCTTTGCTTCAATTTTCATACATTGAAAACAAAATAATCTCATAAAAATCTTTGGTTTAAATGAGGAACAGGAGAAAAGGTTTGATGCATATTATATTTATGGAAAACAATTGTATTTGTGTGGCACACATATAAAGTTCATTTCTTTTGTTCACTTTGTTCCTGGTCTCTTTCCTTCTTCATTCTTTCAACTTCCTGCACCATATAATCCAATGGTTTTTCGGGTTTTGTATACACAATACTGGCAGTGAGTTGCTGTAGTAAAAACAAGGGTGGATGTTACTTAACATTATGACATGCATTCATAAATGTCATTTTCAATAAATCAGAAAAAAGTTTGGAAATTAAAAAAGTCCTCCAAGAAATCTTACGTAACATTCTTTGCTACATCTTTGAAGCAACTGTGGGAGGCTCCTGGGTATACACGAGTAACTCTGATCGTAAATAATTCAGACATGGTGCTGGATGAAGTAGTGGGCCAGTTACATTCACTTCTTCAAGATCACAGAGTCTTATATATGAATCCCGCCTCTACTGTGTTTCTTTGGGCATGAAACTTTATCACCATTGCCTCATTCCCCCCTCTCTAAATGAGTATGAGTATATTGGGGTGAAGTATGCATGATAACTAATTTTAAATTCTAGGTTATCATACAAAAGCTCTTCAGTCCTGGGTTTATGCCAATTGTTATATTTATCAAGGTAAACAACAAACACATGTAAAGTAATACAAAAATTATTGATGCTGTTCATTAATTCATTAAGCTTAGTCAAAATAATTAAGTGATGTCTTGAGCAAATTCCGAGATATTTTTGTTTTGGGTCAGAATTTCGGATAAAAGAGATATTGCCCATACAAAAATAACACAATGTCTCGATTCGCGTATTCTGGTCATACCAATTACCGCGAGTCTTACTGGTTAATTTAGGTGCACATTTGAGTACTCAAAATACATCTTACATCTATGCCCTTCAAATAAAGTTTCATCATTGTTCTTCTAAAAAAAATCCAAATCATAAATCAGAACAATGTATAAAGTGTAAAAAGGAAGCTTTACTAAATACATGTTGACACTCGTCTTCATACTTTCTGATATACCTATTACCGCGAATCTGGAAAAAAGAATGTTTGAATCTTCTACCAGTTTGTTTCTGCCACAAAATAGTTACTCTTATCTGACAGCTCGTCTTTTTCTGAACATTCTAATATAAAAATTGCAGTGACACTTTTGTCAAATGTTTGTTATGGAGGTCATTTCCAGACCAACTTACCTCACATTATCATTCTATCTACAAATTTAAAGATTATCTATTGCTTGCCAAAAATAAACACAAACCTAAGAAATAAAATATTTGTCAGATAGTTTTGAAATAGGACAAAATTTGAAATACGGCAAATAAGAAAGAAAACTACTCTTAAAGTATTTAATGATAATTCGCGGTAATTGGTATATCGTGGTAATTGGTATACTGACAGTATAATTAGCATGATTAGTTTGACTGTCATTCAGCTACAATACTTGGTGATTTGTTATGCCTATTTTGTTGACATCACATTAAAACAATGCGAGGAAAATGTACCTGAAAAAGCTGCAGAATGTTGTGGTTTTCTAGATACTTTATTGCCTTGCTATATGGATCTTGCATTGGTTCAACATATTCCACATTCTCTTCGAAAACTTGATTTTCAACTGGCATGTGTTGCTTCGGGAATTCAGAAGGTTCATCGTCTGTTGAATTATTTGACACATTAGCGATTGCTTTATTCATTGCCTGTGCGATCTCATTCTGGGCTGTTTTCATCAGCTCATCTGGATTTGGCGACGAAGTAGCTGTGCTTCCATCTCCGTCCGCCATGTTTGTTTACTTCCGGTGTCATGGATTTAGTGGTAGTGGATAGCTTCCCCCTTTGAAAATTTGGTTAAACACCACTAAATTATGTAAGGTCTAGAACTGATAAATCCAAGTAGGATTGCTAACATTGTAATTTATGTTAAGACACATGGAAAAACCTCACATCCTTGAGCTATGGGATAATGTAGAACCAGAGACGATTTAGAACAATATTTTATACGTCTGTGCTGCAAGACAAAGTAAAGTTTTATTAACGAATTATAGGCCTACAATTTCCACTGACGGTAAATAATTGGCGCTGTGCGGAAGCACAGTGCCAGTATTGAATAGGTTTTAATTTTGTACCATGGGGTTGCATAATCGAATAGGGAGTAGCCAACATTATTATTGTAATTAAAAACTATGTATTATGTGTGAACAAACTCCCTATAATGAATAAATAAATAGTATTAACTGATTACAAACAATACTATACCAGATGCATACGTCTTCGACCGTTAATTCAAAACTTTTGACATATTCATAGGATATTTAATAACTTTTCCACAAACTTGAAGGTTACGGTTTTTTTATTGCTTTGTTTACGGACCCTACGGCCAGATTCATCAAAGTTCAGAAAAACGTCTCAATAGTTGTTTCGCTAACTCTAAACATTTTGAAGTTTAAAACATATGTTGTCAACGTGAATAATTAATGAAAACCTATTTTAATTACTACATACTAAAGTAAAATGTAGGCTTATAAATAAGACCGTTCACCTAACTATGCGATACATGGGGTCTCAATGAAAGTTATGTAAAGCATCGCTAACAACTGACCAATAGTAAAGACAAAATTAATCACGTGGGTTTCGTCTGCGTCGAAAAGCGTCTACTGACCACGAGCTGTAGCCTTGTTTAATGGGCGTCATCGTACCATTATACGGAAGGTTGTTTTATGATTCGTTTATTTTTTTGTTAAACTGTAGTAAATGTGTTTTTTTACTTATTATGATAACAGTTACAAATAACATAATGTATTTGGTTTTTCCCGTTGATAGGTTGTTTACTGATATTCTAAAATGACTCTGATTCCTTTAAATCATGTTTCAAAAACATGCGCAGCGCCTTTGATGCTTTGCATCAAAATTTGTCTTGTTATACATGTACATAGTTTCACAACGATGCCATAGTGCATATAGCAAATGAATACTAAAGTTAGACCGAAATGTTTGTAAATGGTGGTTAGCTCGGTCTGTAGCAGCTAGACAATATAGTACAAGTACTTAACCGAGCTCTGTTGGAGGAAGTACAAGTATCTATCTCACCATATTCAAATGACGGGAAACAATGTGTAAAACATAGCGTTTAATTAATTCTACCATAAGCAACAAGCACCGTGATTGTCTTATTTTAGATTACAAATTAAAAATACAAAATTGGGAAAGGCAACTGCTATTCATGGCAACTTTTTCAAATATGCCCGGCTAGGCCAGCAGTATCCTTTGAAATACTCCGTTAACATTGTTGATGCGTTCTTCCAAAACGGTACTAGGCATACACACATACCTGTTATGACTCTTGGGCGGAGTATAAACTTGAAGCTTTTTTGTTGCTCTATGGGTTCTAGGGTCTATGACAATACTTAAATCCAAAGCCCACCTAAAAGACACGGACTCAAGTATACATAGCATATTTACACCCTCATTTAGAATGTGCATCATTTGTTTGGGATAACTACATCGTCAAAATAACAATATTCTCTGAAAATGCAACACGATGCTATCAAGATCTTGACCGGATTATAAAGATATGTTACTGTTACAAAAATTAAAGAAAAGGATGTCTCGACTCTAGAAAACAAGAGCACACCGTTGCTAATAAATTCACATATGGCAATCTTCCTGGTTATTTTAGAGAGCTTTTACCAGTGTGTCCAGAGCTTTAATTCGTTCTACTGCTAGGCACGTAGCTGGGCATACGCACGTACGGATGGCATATGATCATTTCCAAATGTCCAGAAAATAAAATAAAAGCCCGCTTTAAAAGTCCGAATCTGCAATGAAAAGTAAAGGCTACGGGGGTGAGGGGTTACACATTCGCCTATCGACAGAAATCGAGCTGTGTTAATAGTACTTCATCGTTGTATGTACTGCAGGTACTTCGTTTAAACATGGCCGATAGTGTCAGAAATAAATTTGGTTTCTTATTTGCTGTTTACAGATTTTATTTTCTCTATAGATAAAGCCGACATATTCGTCTTATCTTC
The DNA here is from genome assembly GCA_022818135.1 of Saxidomus purpurata. Lineage (NCBI taxonomy): Eukaryota > Metazoa > Mollusca > Bivalvia > Venerida > Veneridae > Saxidomus > Saxidomus purpurata. The sequence goes on along the minus strand of JAFMSR010000001.1, from coordinate 1,274,178 downwards.
ATAAACGAAAAAAAAACACTGGCTTTTGTGTTTAAATTAGTGCGTAGTTAATAATTGTATTTAGTTCGTATGGTTTAAATATTAAGAACAGCTTATTTAAAAGTGCACACAGTCATGTGACTAGCCGTCTGTCTGTTCGGACTGAAAACGCGTCAATATTACATTGTAGTTTCCTTTAAATTGGTTATTTATTTGTGTTTTTTTGTATTCAGATTGAGAGAAAAGTTAGGTATCAGTAATATGATTACCGTATCCTCGAAATAATTTTTTTATAAGGTAAAATTGGAAAATTGTATCACTTTGACTTGACTTGAGATATATTTAATACCGCTAAGACTGCATTTGAAGCTTTACCGACATAAGTGCCAAACATCATATAGCGTAAGATGTTGCCGCGTAACCGTAAGTTATCATAAAGGGACATTTGGGGAAAAACATCGGTATGAACTTATACATCTTATTATAATGACAACATAGCGGTAAGATATATGTATAATAGTATATGTTTCTCAATTTAGCGGCTTTTAACTGTAAAGCACAACAAAACATAGTTCTAAAGTTTAAATGGTCTCATTTTGAATGCGTGAAATTCATGCTGCATATGCATGCGTCTGGTGTGATAGAGGACGTAGACCAATTCTGCTGTGAGGTGCGGCGATGCAAACCCGCGGATTGTCCAACTGAGAGCCTTTAGACTGCACTCGCTGAAACCAACAAAACTTTGTATCCGACCGTCTCTCACCACTGTTGACAATGCCAGAGTCGTGTGTAGATTAATCTGCTGAAGCGTTCCCTGTTTGCTAGTGGGAGCCAACAGAGATCACTGATCATGTCGGTGACACAGCCTGGTGTTCGATCCCTATAATTGTTGTGTACGAACCTAGCACCTCTTCGCTGGACTCTTTCCCGTTTGTTCAATATCGCCTGTGTTGAAGGGATCCAAAGCTATTGAGGCATAACTAACTGTTGGCAGTACAAATGTGTTGAACAAACTTTCACGAACGTCCGTGGTGCAGTTGTAGAGGTTCCTTCGCAGAAATCCCGGGGTTCCGCAGGCTTTGGCAGCTGTTTTGTTGACATGGGTCCTCCATAATATACCTTCACTGATGTTGACTCCAAGACACTTGGAGCTGTCAACTGTCTCTAGTATATGTATATGCAAAGTGTACTGATGCGGACGTCTGTACCTTGCACTTTTGTGTATGTAGATAACTTGGCATTTCTTCGGATAGGACCTCATTTTGTCACTGATCTTCCCACTTCTCCAGTGATTTAAGATTTATCTGGAGGACTTGAGCATCCTTGTCGGACTTCACTAGTCTGTAAAGTAGACTTTCATCTACGAATAGTCTAATGTCAGTCGAGGTGCACTCGACTGTGATACTTTATGTGTTACACTTTGTATACGTGATACGTGTCTTAATATCAAAAACAGAAGTACATATACAAACTTGAGAATATTGAAGCTCAGAATGCACCATTTGCTTTTTATAATTTGATTTTTTTTCAGAGGGAGACCCCCGCAGAATCAGAGGATAGGGTTATCAAATATCTTTAACAAAGATTTTCTAAATATTTTGTAAGTCAAGAAAGCATAAATTACATAAAATACTGTTCAGTCCGGAGATCGAACTGTAATATACAAGCTCCACACTCGTTGTGTTTGCCTTCGGCCTTCGTGATTAGATTACTACGCATCTAAACTACACACAGTGATAAACTAACCGGTATATCACTCAAAAGTAAAATCTGTCTCCTAATTAATAATAAAAAGTAACTATGTTATATCAATGTATCATTATTTTATGTCTATACATCTTTACGTGAATACGTCATTATGTTATGTCCGTGTATCATTTCATGATGTGTATGCATCATTTCGTTATGTGTATACATCATAACACTATACTTGTGCATCATTTGTTATGTGTATACATCATTACATTATGTCAAAGCATTATTATGTTATGCCTGTGCGTCATTTCAATATACGTGACCTAATAACGCTATGTCTATATAGCATTTCGTTATGTGTATACATCATTACGTTATGTCAAAGCATTATTATGTTATGCCTGTGCGTCATTTCATTATACGTGACCTAATAACGCTATGTCTATATTATGTGCATACTTCATAATGTTATGTCAAAGCATAACCCAATATACGTACATAATAACGGTATGTCTATATAGATTAAAGCATAATTATGTCAACATTTTATTTATGCCTGTGCGTCATTTCAATATACGTGACCT